>VDFB02000017.1:432233585-432323491 GCA_007258455.2 Sequoia sempervirens
CACTTCTAAGGGAATCATTCCATGTCAAGCCAAGGAAATGTCATTTTGACAAAGAATTTATCAACTCATTAACAAAATGTGAGTGATTAAAGGGTAATTGTTGAGAGTGGATAATCTCTCCTTCACTTTGGGCTCAACTAAACACAAGACCAAGTATTCATGGAGGTGTTTTTAATAGGATTGAACACAAGTAGAAATAGACAAATTGAAAACAAAATAGTAGTATCCAATGTGTGTCTTGCCATAAAAGTTGTCACTAAACCAAGGACTCGCCCACAACACATAAAACATCTATTAAGTTGATGAAAACATATTTGCACAATTGTAAGATGTAGATATGCAAGACATAATTCTCTTAAGGTTAAAATCCCTCATGTTTGTTACAAATATTTCCCTAGATCTAAATCACTAAACCATGAAATACATACAAAGTAACATCCCTACTCATAAACTACTAGTGAAATATTTTTTTCATTTTGAAAATGCAATGGGTTGTAAGTATCTAGGACCAATGCCTTATTTGTGGGTTATATAGTCATAGTCAACTAAGAAGAACAATAAATTAAAATAATGGAAAATTATGATATCAAATAACTCAAGATACTTAATAATCTCTCTCCAAACTCTAGAAATCCATATGTAACAAGGAAAAGTCATTACAAACAATATTTGTAATGAATTGAAGTATTGTGAAACTTATCACAATCTCATTACAATCATACTAGCAAATGTGGCAAGAGAAAACCCTAAGTTAGAATGTTGTATCAATTGATCACTTACAAGTTTCCCTATAAATCTTCTATAAATGGTCAAGGTGAGATTCAATTACAAGTATCTACTACAAACAAACTACCTCTCTAAGATACACAAACTATATTGTTCAATAGGCAACTAGACTTGCAAAAGTTGAAATCTTAGACTTTGCTTGGTGCTTGTAGTTGCATGGAAATAGAGAAATGACTAACAATTGTTCTAGCAATTAAATTGATATTTATAACACTTTTTTTGATCTCTAAATTATTTGTAGGAATTTAATTGAGAACTAGATATCAGTAATGTGGTGTGTAAAATAAGTTCAAATTCTATGAAATCCACTATAAGGTAACCTAGAAGTGGAATAGGATCATTTTTATCTAGAAATTGAACTATCACATTCATGGCAACATGGTCATTTTGGTTATCATTTGTATCTAAAAATACATTGATTTTGCATGAAGATATACACCTTTAGGAATAGGTGTGAGCTTCTTATGTGGGAAAACCTTTTTAGGTTAGTTGTAGGGTCAAATCAAACTATTAATGGTGTCATGGGAGGTTCAGGGGAATAGCTGGGGAGATTAGAAGAAATTGGATAAGTTTGATGTAGGTTAGGAGATTGGAGAAGGGATGTGAGATTTTGATACAAAAGTAGACTTGAGGACTAAACATGGATTAGAGATCTAGATATATAGTGAAATTTTGCAAGAAGTACCAAAATGAAAATGTGAGAAAAGATAAGGGAAATAAAGGTTTGGATTTCTAGAGGTGGGTAAGAATTATGCGAGAGTTAGAAATGGTGTAGGAAAACCATATGAAATAAGATGAGGGAAGTGGATGAAGTGAATGTGAAAAATGTCTAGATCCACTTCAAAAGTCCACAAAGAAGGAGATATGAGATATTGCTAGATAGGAAGGGAGTTTTAGATCACCATCAAGATTCTAAAAAAGAAAGAAGTAGCGAAAAACAATAGGAATAATGTTTGTGAAGAACTTTGTAGGGATTCCATGTAGGAACAAAGTTTGGAATGGGATACAAAACATACAAGAAATGATAGGTAGTCCATGGGAAGTTTGAAATTTCATAAAAACAAGAAAAAATGATCAAAGCACTCCCAAAATTAGAATTTTCTTATATTTTCTCAACTTCAAGCATTTAATGAATATATGGAGGATGAAGAGGAACAACAATTAAGCAATTTTGACTCTAAAGAGGAACCCATTATAAGGTATCTTAAATCAATTATAATTAATTGGTAAAATGATGCCTAGAGATCAAAAGGGGGATGAGGTTCAAGCAAATTTAGGCTCTATTATATTGAATCCCAACTAAACCCATGAGATAAGTTAGTCCACACAAATTTCCCCACCCATGCAAGGAGGCTAAGGTTGTTCATTAGGGTTGGGACTAATTGTGGGCATCATGTTTTCTATTTTCTAAGGACTAAGAGTTATGGGACTAGAAACCACGGTCATGCCTAGTAGATTGGTTGTGACCTCACTAAAATCCTTGAGGGGAAAAGGAAGGAGGAAAAACTCTAGCAACAATGTAGGTATTGTCCAAGGAGAGAGATGGGCCAAAATGGGCATTGTCCTCATTCAAGAGAGATGTAGTATACTTAAATACAATGTCCTAATGTAACAAACTGAAAAAGAAAGATGATTATTAATGTAAAACCTAAGAAATGTGGAGTGTTTGAAAACACATTGTGATATGCAAAAACACCTAAAAAATGCAAGTAAATGATGAAATAACTAAACAAAATTGGAGAGGTGCACCTGGAATTTGGAATCTAATTTGGAGAGATTTTAGAATCTTGAGAAATTAACTGAAAATGTTGACTAGGATACTTACGCCAAGCTGGGCGACTTAGTCCCAGTTTTGGGAAACCTGCTCAGAAACTTGTTTCGGCCAAATGGGTATCCAAATCTACAAAAATCTCTAAAAAATAGGTTCAGTGGGACTAAGTCTCCACTACTGGTGACTTAGTCCACTTCTGAATTTCTAAAAATTCAAAAGTGGAAATAGAAACCCTCGGTCTACACTTTGGTTTCCTACAGGTGTCTACTTCTAAAACTCCACTTTTCAGGCCTGGAAGTGACTTTTAATGGATATTTTGACTTGGTCAACAAAGATATGTCTTCAACCTTATCTTCAATGATCTTCAAACCCTCAAAGTGTCTAAATCTGTAAACACACAATGAAAGAGAAAGAAATGGTGAATGTTAGGGCATGGGGGTTTGCCTTGGTCAAGCCCCTTTTTAGGTAATTAAACCAAATGAGGAAATAATGTAATGAAGCATGAAACAATGGAGTTAATACCTTGCCATGATGTTTGATCTTGAATTTTTGCAGCAAGACATGGAGAATTTTCCCTTGAATGCCTTGGAATGTTATCTTGATGACTTAGAATGCTAAAATCTTAGCTTGCTTGACTTGAGAACATGATGAATGATGGATGAATGACGATGAGTTATGCATTAAGATGAGTTAGTTCAAATGAGAGGTAAAACCCTATATTTATACACAATTATGACCTAATTCCCGAAAATACCTCATCACAGGCCAACCTTAGGTCTTAAGGAATAAAAACCCGAAAGAAACTTAAATTTATTTTGACTTTTGAGCCAAATGGGACTAAGTCACCACCAATAGCGACTTAGTCCACTTGGGAATTTTTAAGTGGATGTCAGGAATTATGATAATTTAAATAATGTTTTTTGGGTTCTTCTTCAACAAGACACTTAAGTAAGGCCTGTAAGTGTATAAAGGGGCCATCTAAAGCATAAGAAAGGTGTAAATATTGATGACAAGCCTAGGAAAGTGTGAAATTTTGTTACAAGACTTTACAACACTTTGAAATAGGTCTTGGTAAGGTTATTTAGGTGAATTATGATATTATGGTCTTAGAAAAGTGTGAAGATGTGTTACAACACCTTACAACACCTTTACAAGACATCAATAAATGCATTTTATTCAATTTGCAAAGGCCCAAGACCTAATGTGGATTTGTGAAACACCTCACAACACTAAATCAAGGCCTTATTAGGTCCAATTTTTCATCAATTATTCCCATATCAAGCAAGCAAAATAGGGATACTTTTTTCATGTCCACAACTTGCTTGGACTTGAATCTACATAAGTACATTAAAGAAAATCATAGTTTTAGTATAAAGAGAGAAATGAGTATTAGTAGAACATCCTAGAAAAAGAATACAATTTCTCTTTCTAAATTTTGGAGATAATTTCCACCCTAAAAGCATGACAAACATAAGTATACTTGAAAGGGAGATGGGGTTGATCTCCCAAAAAAACCATATGCTATAAAAATGGAGCAGGTCTAAACAGCCTAAAAGAATCATGAAACTAATTCCAAGCTTCTTAAGCTATGGTGTAGAATCAAAAGAGATGCTTGAGAGTCTCAAATTATCTACTGAATGGACACTAACTCTATGAGATTCTCAAATGAACAAGGAGAGAACCAAGTGGGAAACCTTTTTTGGAAGTTTGTGGAATTTTCCATTGATATTTCTACTCACAACATGAGTGTGAGCATGAGTTGTATAATATGCAGTATTGTCATTGATGTCAACATTTTATGCAAATTGATGTGCAAAGGTCATCTTGGTGAAGCATGAGTGCATATATATATATGATAATCTAGTATATAGTTGCAAGAAGGATTGATCTGGTGTAGATAATTGAAGTGAAAATTGGTTGTGTCAGAACAGTGTTTTCAATATATACAACATCCAGTATTTTGGTTTGCATTGGTTCACCTTGAATAATCTTGCTCTATGGTTCTAAGGAATTTTTTGGATGTTAGAGGAGTCTAAATCCAAGTTTTCACATTATTTTTTCCTCTAGCAAAGAATTTTTGAATGGAAAAATATCGGGTCTGCCAATGATAGTGATTGTCAGTACAGGGTGTATGTTTTGGTGAGTCTACACTTCACCGCAGAATAATATTTTGCCTTACAGATTTGTGGAGGTGTTGAAAGGTGTCAAGTGCACCTATGTTCCAAGTGGCAAGAAGTTTGGAGGTTCGTGTGTCTGTTTGTGGTTTTAATCAGTTGGTGAATTTTGATGTTAGGTCTTCACATGTGCTGACCTAATATGAGATGAGTATTGTGGAGGTTATGTAAGTTTTGATTTGTTATAAAGGTGTTATTATAGGCCCACCCTGACCTATCTTATGTGTTGCAAGTTTGAATTAAGGCACAACGTGTGTATGTTGATCCGACAAGTTATATTTTGCATGATACATCTAATTAGGCTGACCTAATTGATGTTGGGATGAAATGGATATAAGTATAAGATCATTTCAGTGTTGGATATGATGGCTAGTGGATATGCAAGTTTAGTTTATGTGAATTGTGTGAATGTAATGAGAATGTTGAGCAAAGTAGAGTGTTAAGAGCAAAGCGGTATGAAGTGTGTTAACTCTATATATTGAGCTCAATTGGAACTATAGTTCTTGCATATTGTAGATGCAATTATAGTAGTTCAAATCTTAGCAGTGAGCCACCCATCTCTACTATTTCTCTTCTTTTTGTGGGCAGTGAGTCCACTAGGAAAATGAGCATTTTTTAATGTCTTATAACCGATTATAATTTATTGTGAGCTAATCCTCATCGTGGTTTTTCCCTCTTTGGGTTTTCCATGTAAAAATCTAGTGTTATGTGTTATGTACTTTGATGGTTTCTTTCATGCTTTCCTTTCATATTGCAAATTTATTGTGCTATGTGGAATGAATGTTTAAATATTTAAGTGGTTTCAAAGAATACTACTTTACCCCCCTCCTCTCAATATTTTGGGTGTTCAACAACCTTGATAAAGAATACACCAAGGGAAATGAGGAAATTTAGGGTCAAGAATGGCCAACCAGATGGCCTAAAATCTATGATTTCAAGTTCTCATAAAGGATTGAATCTATCAACATTGATTCAACTATCCCATCATACGAAGGTGAGGAGAAAGTCATAAATATCCTTTGTGGGGTTTATAATTACAAAATAGTGTATTAAGGTACCATTTTTAATCCTTCCACCAAGGCTTGAAGGACCTAGCCCCAATTTTACGGACCATTTGAGAAGGAATTGAATCAATAATTTTCTAAAAGGTCTCATTTTGGTTAGATAACCTATATTTGTGTTTTATCTCATGCCAAGAAAGTACATTCTTGGTTTCTCTATGTATGAGATTAGGAAGAGTTCTAATGCCTTGTTTAAAAAATCAAGGCATGAATCCATGGTACTTTGGCTAGAGAGTGGTCTTGAAAAGAAAGAATAGGAGATCACCAAATAAAATTTTGGTTGATATAAAGAACATTACATAAATTATTTCCTACCTAGAGAAGCCAAGGCTTGATAGTCTCCCAAGCTTTACATATGCTTTTGATGAAAAAAATGCCTTGAGTTTTGAATGGGTTCCTTCATGGTGAGAATAGCTTCAACATCCAATCCTTTTTATGCTATTCATTTATGAGGGAAACCTAAATTGGTATGATACCTTATGAGAATTTTCTAAGCTTTATTTCCCTTAATAGCTCCTAAAATCCATTTGGCACAAAGGGATAAACCTTGACAATGGCACAAAAGGGTAAACCTTGACAATGGATTTAGAGCAAGCCCAAACTATCAGCTTCACAAGGAAGAAAAACATATTCCCAAGCAATATGATGAAATCCATGATGCCCATCATTAGATGACTAAAGAAAGTATCTAAGTAATTTTTCAATTTTTGAATGAATTATAAAGGGAACCCAACTAGAAGAATAATAGACATGAGTGGCAACTAAAACTTTGGAACATATCTAGAATTTACCAGCTAAACAAAGAGCCTTGGTGATCCAATAGTTCAACTTCTTCTTAATCCTAGCAACAATAGCTTGCCAAAGGTCATGAGGAGAAGCTTAAAAACTAAAGGGAATGCAAAGAAAATGAAAAAAATTCCCCTGATCAAATCTAATTTCACCCATAATTTTATAACCATCCTAGCTTGGGAAAGAAAGATTAAATTAGCATTGGGTCATTTGCTATTGAATTATTGAGCCAAAGGGTTGTCAAAAGGTGTCAAGGCATTACATAGCTTGTTCAACATTGTATTCATCTTCAATAAGAGTTAGGAATGAATCATCAACAAGGTGGGCATTAACAAGCTACTTAGGAGAATTAGGAAGAGAAATTCCCTTAACCAATGTCCAAGAAGCAACATTTTCTAATAAATAGCTAAATTCTTCTATAAATAATAAGCACATAAAGAGATGGAGTAAGAGGACAACCTTGATGAATGGACTAGAAATTTCCAAATGGATTAGATTATTTATCACTAATGGTAATGCGAGTTGAAGTGTCAACAAATAAAATCACATAGAAAGATTAAATTGAGTACCAAACCCAAGCATTTGAATCATGTATAGAATGAAAGGCTTTTCGATGCAGTCATAAGTCTTGACAATGTCAATCTTTATAAAAAATAGATTTATAAGAATATCAAGGCCATTCCATTCCTTCCCAAATAGTAATAATATTATGTAATGTAAATCTAGATTTAATAAATTCATCTTTTTTAGGATAAATGAGTTGTGGAAGAATCCTAAGTTTAAGAGCTAGAGATTTGTTAATAATATTGTATGAGATATTCAATGAGATGGTAGGCTGCTAATTACAAATCTCTTAAGGGTCTTAAGATTTAGGTATGAATTTTATATTCCTTTTATTATTAAATCTCAAGGATTTACAATGAAAGAATCAACATAGACCTTACGACTTGATCATCACCCACAATGTCCCAAAAGGCTTTGTATAATTCACAAGGAAATCAATCCAATCCAAGAGATTTATCGTCATACATAAAAAAAAACAACCACCTACAAATCAACTTTAGCTAGAAAATGATCACAAGAATGTGTTGTGAATTAGAGACCTAGAAAGGAAAAATATTTAGGCATTGCTACAAAGCATCATTCCTAGCTGAAGAAGAATCTTGAGCAACAAAAACCTACTCGTAGTGTCACACAAAGGTTTGATGAATTTCATGAATCCTATTGAGCAATTACTACCTTTTTCTAATTTGTTTAATGGTATAGGATGCATGATGATCCTATAAGGCCTGTAATAATTCTTTGGAGACTTTACTCCAATTTTAAGCCAATGAAGTCTATCTTAAATTTGAGCTCCATTTATAGTGTGAACATCAACAACCTACTTATGGTGGAAAAACTAAGCCACTCAAAATTTAGTGGTTGAGTCAAAAGGTTGCACTTCCAAAGTAATTGTGGCTTGGCGAAGTTTTTAAGTGGTAGATATGTATGAATAGCAAATAAAACATGCTAAGTAATGCCAATATATGTAAAAAAAACTAAGAATTATAGGTGATGAAACCATTCCACCAATCTATCCATTTAGCCTCATCTATGGGACATGGCTCCAAGTTCCAAACATGTTGAATGTGAACAAACATAGAATTTTAATTGATAAATGTCATGTTTAGAAAGAATTGAGTCTTCATGGCCTTGGGCTTAGTAAATTTCCATAATACAAAATTGTATTAGAGAGTGGTTTGAAAGGACAACATATGACAAAGGCTCCATTAGCAATGAATAAAAAATAAAAAAGGAGAAAAAATATTGTGTTGACTAATGGGCTATAGAATTTCTATTTTAATTAGGGTTATTTCCTTTGTTCTAACAATACTTTCATAACTTTTTTAGACATTCCCAAAGACTTTATGTTTAATTATAAAGCATTAGAAGTAATTACTGATAAAAAAATTTATTGGATATAAAAAAAATTTATCAGTAATTACTTCTAATGCTTTATAATTAAACATAAAGTCTTTGGGAATGTCTAAAAATGTTATGAAAGTATTGTTAGAACAAGTTCTTGATAGATACTTACATATATATGTATATATATGATTACTACTAAAATGTGATGTGATGTGATGATTAATTGTGTCAATTGATTATAATGAATGAGTGCCTTGAATAGACAACAAGAAGGAAGTAGTAACCCATAATCAATGGATCATTGTTGACCTACAACCACAAGAGTTGATGACCTATAGTTGAAGGATCGTGAACTTGCATCAAAAGGGAGTGACACTTGTAGTTGAGCTAGTTGTGAACCATTGGAGCATTTAATATTTTTTTCCACTAGTGGGTCTTTTCCATAAGGATGTAAACTCTTTTTCCCATAACCAAAACCTCTATCACTTATTTATGCATGCCTAATAAATCAGTTTCCTTATCTTTATTAGTAGAATTGTATTAGGGCTTCATTTATGAATTTCCTTTTGCATTTTTATTGAAAATTATTCCTCTCATACTTTAAAGGAATGAGTCCACAAGTTGTATCTAGGAGTCATAGTTATCTAGAGTTGGCCTATTATATATTGCAAAAATATATAGAATGAAGTAACAACAATCTTTCCTTCAACAATTATATCTTTCTTTTGAATAGAAATCAAGTACAAATAGTTTATCTAAAATTATTGAATCAAATCATGTATGAAGAGCTGAGTAGATAATTATCTTTTGAATTAAGAGTTTTAATACTAGAGCAAGGGCCCACTTGAGCTATGCTCCCACTTACTATTGAAATTAGTAATTATTTTTCTCATTCTACCTTAAACTATTAATTGTTTAAAATTATTACCCATAACTATAGTTGACCATTCCCCATTTGCCATTTCAGGATGCCTTGCAACACTTTTGGTGACATGTTTTTAGTGTCTCACCTTCTTCAAATCTATCGGGAGTTTGTTGTTTATGTTAGTATTATGCTTCATCTACATGATTCAGGTCTCACATTGCATATTTGAGTTCATTTACTATTTTATATTTTTATCTCCCAAGAGTGTTGTTTAGGCTGATTTTACACTTTTTCTATCATAAAAGGAAATTGCAAGATCTTTCATAGAATTGAATCGCTTAAAGGCTGAAAGTCAATTCTATTATTGGGGAATCTCATTTCCTAATGAAATAGATGAAAGATAGGTTCATTACACCCCATTCCCTTTCTATTTTTAGTAAATTATTGGTGAACCCTCATTTTAATAGAATGAACCTATTTTTTAGTTTTTCAATACTACACATAAATTTTATTGAAGTAATGCATAGGTTTTGTATATTATTTGGCATATAGGTTATTATAAGAAGTTCATAAAAACATGTCTAGATTTCAATATCACTGGAGGAACTATTGAGGAAAGATGAATAATTCTACTTGATAGATTTCCATTAATAATACTTTGAGATAATTAAGGAGATATTGATGATTGTGCCATTACTTAAATACCCTAACTAGAACACATTGTTCCATGTTCATGTAGACACTTTATGTAATGTAATCAAAGCACAACTATATATTGATTGAGTGTGAAGCATTAACCATGTTTCATTCCTTACATAGATTTTGATAAAAATTTCCATCTATAGAATTTGTGCATTTTTATAGATTACCAACAGTTCAAATACTTGGTGAGTAAGTTAGCGGTACATCCTATGAAACATCAAGAAATGACATCATTTTTCTAGAATGTAATTATGGGAAAAAATGAAAAATACCAATTGAGCATGAGTTTCTTAATGTGTAAATTTTTATGTATCTATGTAATGCCTAAAAACATAGATGAAATTACCACCTATATAATATATAAATGTGTAGAAAATTCCTACATGGTATCAAAGAAGAAACGACCTACTATGTAGATGTATGCTTGAGTTGGAGTGAGCTATACTATTACACACACACCATGGGGGCCAAGCTAGATGTCATTATCAAAGTCACAAAATGATACAAAAGATCCTACAAGTATAAAATTTGGTGGCCTACAATGAGGAAATATGTGTAAGAGTTTGTGTTTGGTTGTGACATGCTAGAGAATGGAGAAGTAAAATCAAAGAGATGAGATGCCTTTTTCTCTTGTATAGATAGAAGAGCTACTTGAAAATGAACTATTGAATTTGTGGAGCTAATAGATCCATATGCATGTAGAAGTGGCACAAAATATATTACCATAGCCATATATTACATGGAATAATGGAGGCTTCACATTGATACAAACACAATCCAACTTCACTATGAACACAACTTCAACATGGGATGGTAACGCTTTGATTTTATGAATTCAATTTTTTGTTATCGTTATGATTACATTGTTTGTTTGATTTCATAACTCAAAGCTTCATTTCATGAGTATGGGTTTTGGAATTCTCTCTCAACTCTTGTGGTTGTAGGTCAACAATGATCCATTGGTTATGGGTTACTACTTCCTTCTTGTTGTCTATTCAAGGCACTTATTCATTATAATCAACATAATCCATCATAACATCACATCACATTTCAGTAGTATATATATATACTATTGAAATGTGATGTGATGTTATGATGGATTATGTTCATTATAATGAATAAGTGCCTTGAATAGACAACAAGAAGCAAGTAGTAACCCATAACCAATGGATCATTGTTGACCTACAGTCGTGCAAGAGTTGAGAGAGAATTCAAAAACCCATACTCATGAAATGAAGTTATGAAGCTTCATTTCATGAGTATGGGTTTTCAAATTCTCTCTCATCTCTTGTGGTTGTAGGTCAACAATGATCCATTGGTTATGGGTTACTACTTCCTTCTTGTTTTCTATTCAAGGCACTTATTCATTATAATCAACATAATCCATCATAACATCACATCACATTTAAGTAGTATATATATATATATAAAGCATTGGAAGTAATTACTAAAATGGGAGAAAAAATATTGTGTTGACTGATGGGCTGTAGAATTTCTATTTTAATTAGGGTTATTTCCTTTGTTCTGAAAATACTTTCATAACATTTTTAAACATTCCCAAAGACTTTATGTTTAATTATAAAGCATTAGAAGTAATTACTGTTAGGAAAAGGTGTGTTGTACACCTTGCATTATATATTTAATGTAATTATTCTTGGGGCCACTTAATGTTGCATGTAACATTGGGACATAAGTTAAGTTGTAAAAATGTAATTATTTAATATTGGGGAAAATAATAAATAAAGCACTCAATATTAAATAAGGGGACATGGTTTGTAATCTCACGGTTTTAGTCACATAGTTTTGTGTAATACCACTTAGTGTTTTTGTGGGAGCTTGTTGTAAAAGCAACCACAAAGGTAGTTATTGTGAGATACAATTTTGCATGATTAGCTCTGGTTAGCATTTGTGAGGGTTTGAAGCATGGCACAAGATGTGTGGTTGCATGCTTGTTTGCATGGATTTCTTGGAGAGAGCTTGTTGCTTTAATGGTGTTCATGGAGACACAAAAGATGTACATTGTAATCTTTATTGTTGAATAATACATGAGAGATGGATGCTTTTGGAGGCTAGATTTTTTCCCTCTTGAGGGTTTTCCCAGGGTATATCTTGTGTCATATTTTCATGGGTATGTTGTCTATTCTCTTGCATGTGGATTCTGAATACTTAGATGCATAGATTTAAGTATGGGTTATGTGGAAATTGTCTTTAATTGGTTGCAAGTTTCCAACAAGTGGTATTAGAGCTTTGGTTGTGGTTGTATAACCCTTGATTGAGAAAAATCTTGTTTAAGTTTGAATCTATGCATTGCATGTGAGAATCAAAGGCATGGAAAGATATGAGGGTTTTGCAGGTTGTTTATTGCAAATCTAAGGGTTTGGGGTTTGTTGTTTTGATGGGTTGTTTGTGGATCTAGGGTGTGAGAAATTTTGGGTGAAATGGGTTTCTTGGTTTTGCATTCAAGTGGGGGTTTTGTGGGGAAAAATTTATAGATGATCTCCTGGGCTAAAATAGACCTCACAATTGGATCTGGGTTGGTCGAGAGATGAAAATTGATATATAATTTGACCTATTTCTGTTACTGTGAAAAATTGCAAACAAAATTTGTCCATACCCATGTTCAAACGAACTCGACGGTACAATCATCAGAAAATTATTAAAAAAATTCTTTCATCATCAAAAAGGTTCCCTGCAAAAATGAAAAAAAACAAATTAGACAAAAAAAAAAAATTGATTTGAAAAAGTTTCATTAAAAAATATATATATATATATGAAATTTTTTGGGGGGTCGCCCACTCCCCGTACCCGCTTGCACAGGTACTGTTGGTGGTAGTCTTGTCGACTTCCACCAACAGTTTGTTGGTACAGCCACCGGCGGGGCTGGCGACTGCCACCCCTTTTAGGGGTTTTAACATTTTTTTATTAAAATAAAATTTTAATATTAAAAATTTCATTATCTTTTTTTAAATTCTGCTGGATTTTTTGGCCCATGCATTTTTTGCATGTAAAATAAATTTAATGAAATTTAATTATTTTTCGGGTCCACCACCCAAGGAGTGGTGCCGCCCAGCCACTAGTGGTGGCTAAATTTTTTTTGCCTCAAGTGCAAACCATATTTTTACTTCGGAGGGGCATAACTTTTTCCCAGTATGTCAGTTTTTCGACTTCTTGGACTCGTTGGAAAGCTGACTTAGAGCTCTACGCTATGGTGATAGATTTTTTTCTAGATTTTGTATTTTTGACAGTGTTTTGCTTGGTCAAAGTTAGGTGTTTATTTTGAGCTTCGAGAGGGCATATCGGGTACATACGAAGCCAGATTTTGGACTTCGAATAGTTGACGAAAAGCTTGTTCAAAACACTACATAGTGATCAGGTTTGGAGATATTTTGGCATGGTTTATTTTTTGTTTTCTTTATTTGAGTTGTTTATAGGTTTCTTTGACTATGGTGATACTATGAGTTTATGGATGATCGGATCTTGGAGATTTGATGTTGGATTCATTGTATGCTTAGTTGTACATCTCAGATTATTCTATTTTTGACATGGTTATCAGTATATGGTTGAATTTATATGCTTCATTGATGTATCTACAAGTTGTGCAATGTTGTAGGCAGTCCATACTTACATGTTGCATTTATGACTTGGACATGGGTTGTCTTTGCCCATTGATATTTCAATGTTGATGCATGTTCAGTTTTGGTGGCTTGGTTTAGTCACTTGTTTTGTTGGTTTTGTTGTCATGTTGAGGAGGTGAGATGGTATTACTAGGTACAGTCATGATATGAGACCTATGTAGTTGACTATGATTATGTAGATATGTGGAAATGGTTGGGTTGAGTTGTTACATTTGGTGGTGATCATGGTGTCATGGATGTTTCTTATGCTTTGGACACTTTGGCATGTCATGATGGTTTATGCAGGTGCATTGTTGGTGGTGTTGGATTGGTTCCTGCTATGTTTGTGGCGATGTATCTTTGTGGTATGAGGATCATGGTTTTACTTTGCCTTTTGGGAGCTCTTGTTATATTTGAGTTCTTTGATTGTGTGAGGGCCTTTGGTTGATCTTCATGAGGAGATTGTTATCATGATGACATGGATAGCTTGATTACACTTTTCAGTGGGAGCTTTTGACAATGATGGTTTTGGAAATGATGGATATGTTTATGATGGTTTGGTGGTTGTAGGTATCTTCTTGGTTTGGAGATTTTGGTTTTACTTGTTATGTTATTGACATTTCAGTTGTGTGTGTAGACTTGGATGATCTTCATGGAGAGGATGGAAGTCATGATGTCATGTGTAGCTCGTACCACGGTTCAGTGGGAGTTGTTGGCAGTGATGTGGATGCATCATTGGTAAGGTTATCTTCATGTGATTGGGGATATGGTTTTTTCTTGGTTTAGAGTGGTTTCTATTATGTCATGGTTTACTCTTGATATGAATTTATAGTTTGGCATGGTACTTATTCTCTTAAGACTAGGATGTATATATGTTATGGTGCATGTGATCTCCTATGAGGAGATGGTTAGATCATGATGTCATGGTTATGTTCTTTATTTAGCTATTAGGAATTTGACTATTGATCTTGGTTGTTCTCTCTTGGTATTGGGTACATCTATCATTTGCTTGATTACTTCATGATGGTGCTATGTTGAATTTGGAGTTTGGCATGGATTGGTTGGTTACAGGTACTCATGGATACTTGGAGACATAGGTAAGGCTTGAGTTCTCTTATGATTAGAGACATGTGTTGAGATAGTTACTCTTGATGAGATTTCAATAGGGAGTCTGAGGAGCCTACACCTTGGTTGGACGTGAGTTCAACATGGACCTATGAGGAGAATGTTCTTGGATGAGTCATGATGACTTGGATATCTTGAAGGAGCATTCTCATTCCTCACGCTTGGTCTACTCGACAGTTTCACTTGAGAGGTATTGCCCATTGTTACTTTCAGGTGCTTTGTGCTTTATCTTCTCATGCATAAGGATCTTGAGCTATGGATATATGGTTTTGGAGGGTTCATTTGAGGAGTGTTGGAATGTTTATCTCCTTATGCATTGTGATTACATTCATTGATGTTGAGTTTAGGAGATGTATTGGGCTTATTTCTTTCATTGGAAATGGATTTAGTTTGATCTTCTTTGGATTGAGAGGCTTACATCCATGTTGATTACATGATACATATGTAATGTTTGATCTTGGAGATTGAACAGTTGGGTGTTGTTATAGCTTTTCTTTTGGGGTGTTGTGGAGGAGATCATACTTGACACAATTGGATTTTAGAGGTGTATGTAGGAGATTTTTCTTACAGGTTATTGATATACAGGTTTGGATATCATTGTGGATGGTTCCTTGTTACTACATGATGTAGTTTACACTTTCTATATGATGTTATTGGTAGGCTTAGTATGCCTTGATCTTTTTCAAATTTGCATTACCCATGCAGTGGGAGCTTTTGGATGTGTATGTCATTCTTTGATAGGTTTTGCACATGGAGTTTATGATTGCAGTTTATGGGTGTATATGTTTATGGCATGAGTTTACTATGTTTTGTATACCTTGGAGGTATGGAGAGTTGGATGTATTGGCACTTGCTGTGGGTGTTATTTCAACTTTGTGTTTGTGTATCTTGACAACTACTGGTGAATATTGATACTTTTGGTTTGACTGTTTATGTTTTGGATATTAGTTGAGGTAGGAATTATGCTTCGTTGTGACAGATTGTGTGGCTTCTCTATTGGATGACTTCTTATCTTTGTGCATTGGCATGATGGAGGACGAGAGCATTCATGCTTGGGATGGTGGTCACTTTGATTCTTGTTGCAGGTATCTTGATGGAGCACATGGAGCATTTTGATTCCATGATGGTATATATGGCTATATGGATTGTTCACTTGATTCATGTTTTGAGGTTAGTTGTTCCCCTTATGCAATGTATACAACAAGTGGGAGAATGTTAGGAACATGTGTATTGTACACCTTGCATTATGTATTTAATGTAATTATTCTTGAGGCCACTTAATGTTGCATGTACCATTGGGACATAAGTTAAGTTGTAAAAACGTAATTATTTAATATTGGGGAAAATAATAAATAAAGCACCCAATATTAAATAAGGGGACATGGTTTGTAATCTCATGGTTTTAGTCACATAATTTTGTGTAATACCACTTAGTGGTTTTGTGGGAGATTGCTTCTATAAAAGCAACCACAAAGGTAGTTATTGTGAGATGCAATTTTTCATGTTTAGCTCTAGTTAGCATTTGTGAGGGTTTGAAGCATGGCACGGGATGTGTGGTTGCATGATTGTTTGCATGGATTTCTTGGAGAGAGCTTGTTGCTTTAATGGTGTTCATGGAGACTCAAAAGATGTATTGTAATCTTTATTGTTGAATAATACATGAGCGATGGATGCTTTTGGAGGCTGGGGTTTTTCCCTCTTGAGGGTTTTCCCAGGGTATATCTTGTGTCATATTTTCATGGGTATGTTGTCTATTCTCTTGCATGTGGATTCTGAATACTTAGATGCATAGATTTTTGTATGGGTTATGTGGAAATTGTCTTTAATTGGTTGTAAGTTTCCAACAATTATTGATAATTTAATTTAATATATATATATATATAATTAAATTATCAATAATTACTTCTAATGCTTTATAATTAAATATAAAGTCTTTGGGAATGCCTAAAAAATGTTATGAAAGTATTGTCAGAAAAAAGGAAATAACCCTAATTAAAATAGAAATTCTATAGCCCATCAATCAACACAATATTTTTTCTCCTTTTTTAGTTATTATTCATTGCTAATGGAGCCTTTGTCATATGTTTTCATTTCAAACAACTTTCTAATACAATTTTTTAGTATGGAAATTTACTAATCCCAAGGCCATGAAGACTCAATTCTTTCTAAACATGACATTTATCAATTATAATTCTATGTTTGTTCACATTCAACATGTTTGGAACTTGGAGCCATGTCCCATGGATGAGGCTAAATGGATAGATTGGTGGAATGGTTTCATCACCTATAATTCTTAGTTTGTTTACATTTATGAGCATTACTTAGCATGCTTTCTTTGTTAGTCATACATATCTACCACCTATAAACTTTGAATGTGAGACTTGAGTGTCACAAGGCATCCTAAAATGGTGAATGGAAAATGTGATTAAGAAGGTGATTCCCCCTATTAATGCTTCTACCTCTGCTACTAAAAGTTCCATTCTCTTGACCCTTGTGGGTAATAAGGATCCTATTAAAAATTCCTTTGAACTTGAATTGGTTAAGGCTACCCCAGAGAAGCAGAAATACTCTCTGCTTCTCCTTGAACCTGTAAGGAGTAAGAATCCAAAAAAATACCTAAAAAACAAAGTGTGGTCATCATGATAAATGAAGACAAAGAGGGTAGTCAAACATATGTCTTGGAGGAAGGGAAGTCAAGTCTATTTAGTGGAGGCCAAATATTTTCATGCCTTGCAAAGGCTGCCTCTTAGGAAAAAAGGGTAAACAAAAGGCCATTTTCCAAGAGGAGGAGGATTTGGAGGTTGAAGAGTTTGAGCCACAAGTGGATGATGACAATGAGGAAATGGACTTTGAAGATACTGTGTATGATATTAGAGAGGAAGAAATGGAGGAGGATAAAGAAGATAACGAGGAGGAATAAATTGAAAGAGAAGAGGAGAAAAGGAGTGATTTGTTGAAAGCTGCTGAAATTGAGAACAATGCTATAACCACTAGCTCTGTTGATGATTCTAACACTAATTTTCTTCAAAGAAGGATGACATATATGCCATTCCATATGGATGATACGGAGAAATCCATCATCACTTTGATGAGGGTTACCAACTGTCTCATGCATAGGGCAATGGTGGGTGTTGTTTCAGGTCAAACCAAGATAAGGAAAATGCTCAAGAAGATGGCAGAGGGCAAAGAAAAGAAGGACCAGGCTAAAGAAGAGGGGCCTGATTAGAGGGATTTTGTCTCCCAAATTGGAAATACTAGGACCTGATAGCCAATTCCAAGTAATGGCATTGTTTCTCTTTGTTGTTAATGGCTACTCGACCTTTTTTTGGCTCTCCGCTTTATAATTTTAGACTACTATTATATTATAGATTTATTATGGTTAAGCTTTTGTTGGAGTTTGGTTGACCTTATTAATGGTCTATGTATTATAAGCTGGTTTAGTAGGGGTATTTTATTTTTTATTAAGCTTATCATGGTTATGTGGTTACAATTTTGGATACTCAGCTTGCATGCCACCTTGGTTTTTGGTTCTTGTCCATTGTTTTTTCTTGTTGGTTGGTGTTGTTCTTCCTAGCTTGTTTCTTTTTTTGTTGTTTTGGCTATGTAACCACAGGATCAAGGCCCTTCCCTGCTTAATTAATCAAAAAATATAGTTGAACAATATCCATTAATCTATAGATATAATATTCACCTGTGGCATTAACTTGTAGCAATAGTTTATTATTCAGTGAATGAAAATTTAGTATGTTTCCTTAAAATTAATTTCCTTTCAATTTAGTACATTTGATTACTACACTTAGTTCTATAGAAACCCCTAAAAAAAATTAGTTGTACATGTACAATACTAGCATCATCTTAGAAACACGTCCCTAGTTGATATTTAAATGTATCCTCATATTGCTAATGGTTGCTTGATAAAGGATAAACCAATCCATTGAGTAGAAGTGCATGACTTAGTTGCTCCATATCATTAGGTAATAATAGAAATCATAAATTTGACATATACCATGATTGAGATGCTTGATCCCTCTTCTAAAATTACTCCACTTGTACCACATCATATGATCTTAGTAGCTGCCAAGAATGGAATAAAAAAGTTCCAATAATTTATTGTGCATGACTAACCATGCTTCTCTTTTTCTAGTTGTCCACCTCATAGATAAGGCCCCACATTTATCAAAATCCTCACATGAAATCTAAGTGATGGTGAGAATTTAATTGAAAATCCACCTCTAAGGGGTAGATCTCTCAACAACACCATTTGAAGCATAAATTTATTTATTTATTAGGAGGGATAAATTATTTTGACTCGGAGCTATGAATCGATGAGGTCACAAATGGGGGATCTCATCCCAACATAATACCTCAATAATTACACCCCAATGGGGTTTAAATCTTGGTGACAAGAACAACGACACCACATTTAAACTATCATATTATGCCAATACCAATATTTGAAGCATAAAAAATAATAATACCAAAGTAATGATTATTAAGTTATTGAAAATAATATGCAATACTCAGTTTGAGGAATCACATCCTTGGTCAACTAAGTGTTGATGCCACATACGAGAGAGAAAGGTGACAAACCCACCTTGACCTACCTCATGGTTACTACACAAAAATTAACTCAAAGACCAAATGAAACCACAAGCTATAGAAGAGAAGAACTAACCTCTTACAAATAGAGAATGTCTAGACCTAGAAATTACAGTTGAGTGTCTTTAATGGAGTACTTTTGGGGAAGGTCTCTTAGACCTTGAACATTATAAGAGATGAAATTAACCGACAAGTATCAAAATTCATCTCCTCATTATCCAACTCATCAAGAATGGAATAATTATTCTATAAAAAGCATCACTTAATTCAAAAATTCCTATACAAAAGTTAAGTTGGACAAGTCTCTACTTTATGGCATATATATGATCCCTCTTCTAGTTTCCCTAGGCACTATGGGACTCCACTACCCAAAAAAAGGAGGGAAAGCATGTTAGGTAGTGATAGCTAGTGGCTAAGATAACAATGATGTTGTTAGTGGGTGAAAGAAAGCAAGGTATGTGGAAATTCTTCCTACACTATGCACATTTTAATCTTTTAACAATTACAAAAAGTAGAAACACATTTAATAGAAAAATAAACAATAAATACCTATGATGCGAAAATACCAGTATTGGTCGAATTATGCTTGATCCATGAAGAATTGAAGCATAACGGAGCCACCAATACTCAAATCTCAACAAGATCAATCAAATAAAATTGAAACTAAACATTTTATCAAAACTAACATACTAAATCATGAAAGATTTCAAAACATCCACTCTAATCCATCTGAAACTTATCTTGTTGTGGAATTGGTGTCGTGTTGATGTGGAACGATGACCCTTTCCCAATCACGTGATTAGTGAGCATGTTTCAATCAATTCTATGGAAGAGAATCGATGAAACCATAGTGATTGATGTATGAAAACTTGGATTATGCTAAAAATGAACATGATGCAAGCTAAGTTATCATGATTTTATGCTACAAATGATCTAATTATGCTATTTCTAAGCTAATCTAAGCTAAAATATGCTAAAAGATGAAAACCCTAATTCATATACAAGCTAAGATGGATTCATGGAATCCATTAATGGATGCTCTAAGCTATTATGCAATGAAAATGAACTAAAAAAGCTAACAAGTGAGTAAAAGATGAGTGTGTATGCAAGTGAATTCAACAACATAAGTTTGCAATTGAAAGATGGATCCATTTGTCTCCAAATAGTGACCTAAATTTATAGGAGAGCAAATGAGAAATGAATGGTTGAGATCAAAAAGATTAATCAACAGTTCAAGATGAAGGGGATGAGAGGCATGGATCATGGATTCTCATCAACAGATGAGAATGCAAGATGAAAGTTAATCAAGGGCCCAGACTTGCCTCAAACAAACACACTTTTGACTTGCTCACACAGGTCAAAGGTAACTTGCTCAAGAGGTTGAAGGTTAACTTGCATTTGAAGCTAAGTGAGTTGATTGGAGGAGAGAGAATATTCCTTTTGGGTGAGGAAAAAGGTAATTTACAAATTAAAACAAAATTTTAATTGTGCAAAAAGGAGGATAAGGAATATTCCATGGGAATATTCCCTTTGCTTAGAAGAAAATTAGTTTAATTGCTAATTAAACAAGGTTTAATTTATGCAATTAGGGAATTAAAAGAATTAAGAGATAATTATTGAATTAGATGATTTAATAAATAGGGGAGGGGTGAAATGATATTTAATTAAATAACTTAGGGTTATTTAATTAAATAAGATGACTTAGAAGATTAAATTAAATATTTTGATTTGTTTAATTTAATTAGATGAAGTGTTAGTGTGAAAAGAGATGAATTAACCCGATTTAATTAATTAGGCCAAATAGATGAAAATGATGCAATTAATTAATTAACTAGACTAATTAAATTGATTAAGTGAAAAGATGATGGATTATAGAGGAAATGATGTTAGTAAATCTGATTTAAATATATGACATCAATTAGGACATTTTTCAATGTCTACAATACCATAATATAGGTGTATGTAGAGAAAATCATTTTCAAGAGAAAAAATCCATACTCCAAAGTAGCTCAATGTGTTATTTAATAAATTGTGATTACAATACACTCACAAAATAAGCCTTCACAAGAGTACCACCAACCGGAGATCTATAGGAGTTCTTATAAACTTAAATAATATCTACAAACTATACGTGCCCCACCTCCATCTCAAGAACCTATTATATAGGAGATACAAAACTTAAAACCATCAAATGGTATTTTGAAACCCATGAGCTAAAACCACCCAAAAGTGGCACCCAAATTATCCCCCAATTAAATATTCCTTATGATGTTTCATTATACACATCATAGGTTGGTCAATAGACGTAACTCCCCTTTACAAATCTTTTATGCATCCAACAACATTTTACATTTCCTACACAAACTTCTAGAGCCCATAAATTTTGATTTGGTGGGTTGATTGGGCCCCATTTTTTAAAATTGAAGTACTTGAAGAGGTCTACATGATGAGAACCACCCATAATTGATTATGGGCAATGAGAATTTTTATTTTGGCAAAAAACTAAGCTTATAGCTCATAATTTTTTTTATTATATACTAAAAAATCATACCTCTTATGATATTGAGGAGCAAAGTTGAGACATCTTTCCCAACATTCTCTGACTTGTTGAACACCACAAGAATAGAGGGAGTATCGACACTATTATTTAATTTCTAGGGGCTGAGAGGTCCATAGACTTGTAACACAACCTATTTTTTTTTCTCACTAGCTTTGTCAATGCATCTACAACATTCTTCAAAGTGTTAACTTCTTCTAGCACCACGCTCCCATCCTTTACCATACCTTGAATAATTTTTTATTGAACATTGATATTCTTTGTCCTTGGATGAAAGGTTGGGTTATTTTCTATACATATGACACTCTAACTATCACAACAAACCATAACAACTCCTACCTCTAGCCCAACGTCTAAATATAATATATCTTAAACTAGATGGGTTCCTTACAAGCATGAGTTTCTACCATGCACTCTAATTTAGTAGTGTACAAATTGACCACATCTTGTCACTTACCCATCCAACTAATTTTACCACAAAACATAGTGAAAACATAACCATTGGTGGATATTTTTCTATCAATATCTCCAGCCTAATCTAAATCCACAAATCCACATATTATACAAATAGAATTTATATCTCCTATATGATTACCATGATAGCATAAGAATACTTAGAGGTTCCCTACAAATAACTAAAGACACCCTTCACTAAATTCTAGTGTAATCATCAAATGTTATCCATAAATCAATTAAGGACTCCCACTACTTGGGTAATGCCTAATCTTGTACAAACCATAGCATACAACAAACTACCAAACACACTAGTATAGGGTAATTTTCTCATATCATTCATCTCACTATCAGAATTTGAACACTACTCAATAATTAACTTTATCCCCACAGTAATTGGAACACACAATGAGTTTCAATAAAAATTTCTAATACTGAGTTCACATACTTACTGTTATGGCATAAAATTGCACCTAGTGCAATTTCCTATAATATTACCTCACTTTAGCCTTATAAACTCAACAATGCAAAAATCCACCACCTTTTCCTTGCCTTTTGCATGTGCCTTTGTCATTTTCTATCCGTGAGGGAATTTTTGTTGAGGACTCTTGTGCACCACATAGACATTTGTTTGCTACACTGGCATCCTAATAGGATTCTTGGGTTAGTGGATGCTAGAGGCATTACATTCTTTGCCACCCTGTGAATTATAACATCCCCTGCAAACCTTGACCACTTGAAAATGTCTTCTTACCTCCTAAAGGAATTTTTGAACTTGATTCTATCCATTCTATCAACTCTCTCCCAATTCATTCACTTCTAGTCACTCAACCTTCATTCTTGGTCCTCTCATTCTACATTCTATACCATTATTGTTGCTTCTACACCATTTTCTATTGCAAGTTATCAAGCTTCATACCATTTGCATGATCATCTTGTTGTCTTCCTTCCTCTCTCGACTTCTCCAAGCACATAGAAAGTAGTGTAACATATTTATTTACTTGCATTGTCTTGTTTATAGAATAGCATCTAGATTTCCTTTCCATTCTATAAGTTGTGTCTATTTCCATTTCCTTATCATTTTCTCTATCCTATGGTCTATTAGTTGTTCATGGAGGTGGAAATACCAAAATGGGGGTTTGACTAAGGAAAACTCCAAAACACAACCACAACACTTTTATGTTGTCATGTGTGTAGGTATGTTTTGTTCGTGAGGAGCTTGTGGGAGGCTGGACCTTCTGTGAGTTGGTATTCTTCCTTCTTTCTTTTCATTTCATTATTAGATAGTTTTTATTTCAAGTTATAGTATTATTCTTATTGTTTCCTTTCATTTCATGCATTTATTTATTTATCGTTAAATTTTTTAATTAAAACTCTCAAGTTGATAACATGCCTTGTGAGTTTCAGTCTATGAGCTTTGTTCTTTGTTTGTATGAGATACCAATGTACCTCTAAGACGACAGCGTGGCACACTGTCATCCGACTCACGTGCTAGCATCCTTTGGTCGAGAGTCAGTCAACTTACAATCCTAGACCTCTGCGGTTTGTTCACCCATTTCATAAAAACCCCTATCACAAAACATAAAAAGAAAAGCTTAGTTTTCCCTTCCCTTTTAGCCTATTTAGTCTTGATGTATTTGAGTACAATTCACTCTATTTAGGCTCTTTTGTGTCCTAGAGACTTGGGAGTAGTGAATCCCCTCCTCTACATTTTGGTGAACTCGATGTGAACTTTCTCCCTTTCATTTCTTTGTGTCAATTTTTTTTCCTTGAGTCTTAGGTGTGTCATAGATTAGTGTGTCATGAATATTTTATGAGCTTTATGACCCAATCTACAACCTCTAGATTCATTGATAGAAGAAGTCTAGGAAGGTCAATTCTAGTCAAACTAGTCCCTCTTTTGAAGAATTGGTTTAAGGGTTATCTACCATATTTTCCAACCCCTTTGGGGGAGCTATCACTCATGTTACTACTCTCCCTATTTCTCCTTCTTCTTCTATGGAGGAAGAAGTTTCTCTTGAGGTTCCTATGAAGAAGCTCCTTTCCCTAGACAAGAAGCTTGAGGTGTTTGAGCAGTATTTGGAAAAAAATAGTAGTCTCGCCCAAGCGGCTATCTTTTTCAATAGATTGAGAACCATGTTGTACAAGGATCAGAGAGGTATAAAACTTCCCTGAGGTATCACAAACATTGTGTTTACCCATGTCCCAACCTATAACTCTAACTTGGGTGTTACCCAAGATGTTGGTTCTGAGACCACTACAAAAAGCTAAAAGTCTTAATGCCCGAAGTGTTAGTGTATATGGTTAAGACGGGTCCTTTTGTCAACACTACCTCTATGCTTGAGTGGAACCACACTATCAAAGTGAACAAGGTACCTCGAGGCTTTAGTTATTCTACCCTTAAGGTTTCTACTTTTGGTCTTGGTGTCAAAGGCTTTGCCGACATGGGGGTTGGTGACTTTGGTGGTGGTTCCTCTGGTCTTATTTCGTCTGTTGATCCTATCTTAAATTCTCTGCTACAAAACATGGGATGAATGTAGAACTAGCTAGTGAACCTATCCAAATCTTCTTCACCTCAACCTATGTTCTAGCCTTTCTCCCTCTATAGTCCCTTGTCCATTACCATCTTAAACACTCATATCCCTTAGGGGATGGAGATTCCTAAGTTTGAGAAGTATAGTAGTTGTGGAGACCTTTAGATGCACGTGTTAGCTTTCAATGCCATGTGCACTATTTTCTTCCGCCACAATGCTCTGATGGTGAAGCTTTTTCCATGTTCTCTTAAGGACACTACCCTATATTGGTATTGTTCTTTGTCAGATAACTCTATTTTCTCATTTGAGCAACTAGTGAATTAGTTCCTTAGACAATTCTAGGCTAATATTGGGCTAAAGATGACATTATTGATCTCGTCCAATATAAGTAGGGAGAGCATGAAAAGGTTATTGATATCATTGCTCATTATTAGGCTCTGTTTTCTCATATTTCTTACCCCTTTTATGATTCTGATGTCCAAAACATTTTCATTGGGAATCTATAGTGGTCGTTGTGAGAAAAGTTTGTCTTAATGATGTACCCTTCCTTCATGCATCTATGTGTAACACTACATGAGTATTAGCTAATAGTTTCTCAATTTAGAGATTCATCCTCATGCTCCCATCTAGATAACCAGTTAGTAGTGTTGATTTCTGGTGATTCAAGGAAGAATAAGGCCATTGCAAACATGGTCTCTGTTCCTAAAGGAATTTTTTTAATCTAAATCCTATATCAATATTTTGTAAAAGCTATTAAAAGATAAAATTATAACATTACTAGAAATTTAACCTCTCTCTAAGCCATATTCGTATTGGTATGATGTATATTAGCTTTGTTAGTTCCATCAAGTACATGTACATGATATCGAGCAATGCATTCGCCTGTGTTATGAGATTCAAGATCACATCGATGATGGGACTATCCATATTGACAAAAGGAAACAAAACTCTAACAAATCTATAGCTAATCCCAACAACCAATTACAGATTTACAAAAATTTGTTCCCTTCTCATTATGCTAACATGGTTACATAATCTTTCACATCTTCTAATCCTGTCCTATTTGAGTATGTGAATATGGTCTCATTCACCCCTATTTCTCTTGTAGGTCATGTGAGTATAGTTCCCAATATAGCCTTTACCTCACATGATCTTCTCTTAAAGAAGGAGCTTTCTTTGTTGTATGTTCCCACTTGAATCAATGATAACATCGTAACTAGTGTTATAGTTGATCCATCGAGCCGAGTGAATGTTATCACAAATGAGGCCTTGTTTATTAACAATTTTCACAAGGAGAAGTACGATGAGTTGTAGGCCACTCTCCATACTCATGATGGGTTGTCTATTTCCCCTATGGGATCTATGTCTTTGTCAATTTCAGTTGGTCTTAAGTTTGAAATGGATGTTTCATTTGTTGTGATCCCAGAATTAAACTTATTCAAAGTGAGGTCAAGCATTCAATGGCTAGTCTATATGAATACAATCACTTGCATAATCCAAAAATGTCTAAAGTATTCCCATGAGGGTGTCATGCACATTGTCCAGGACACTAGATATAAGTCATTGGTAGGACGTGGGGGCTTCTCTCTCGATTATTTTTGGCCCACCCCAGTTAGACCCCTCCCTCCCAGGGGAGATCTCTTGTATTAGGCTTATCACAAGTATAAGACTAGGGGCTCAATGTTGAAAGGTGGTTTTCCTCCATCGTCTTATGTTGTGTCTTTGAAGGCTTTCTTGTGTGGACAACAACAGGCTTCATCCTCTACCCCTACAAAGGGGAAGGACAAGCTTGATTTAGCCCTTAAGCCTTCTCCTTCTACTTCCTCTATTTCATTTTCTTCTACTTCTCAACCCTTGGTGGAATCCTCCATTCCTACTCTTGTTCCTATGATAGGAAAGAGAAAGCGTCTATGTTGCTAAAGTTGAAGCATGGGGCTTTCGAGCTTCTTGTTCTTCTTGCTGTTCCCCATCCCACCTTATATGGGAGGGGGGAGTTTTTCCAAGGGGTTCTTCCTGTTACTCAGCCTCTACAACCTCTATCTGTCCTTTCACCTCCCTCTAGGGAAAGGCATGGGAAGAGGATTGGTACGAAGATGCCTCTTACTATTTTGCTTAGGAGTCTATTGCTCCTCCTGCTCCTGAGTCTCCCCTTCCACTAGTACACTTGTGGAGGTCGCTCCTATGGTAGAGTAGGTTCCCCCAACTTCTTCTTAGGTAATTCATTCGAGTTCCCACAACCGTTGTAACCGAATTGTGCGTGAGCATAAGTTTCAGTGAAATGATATTTCCAAGGAGAATGTGGCCTTGAAGAAGGATGTCAGGGAGTCTAGTGTTTTTGTGTTTGCACTTGCTTCTTCTGTAGTTATTTCTACTTCTACTTCAGTTCCCATTGCCTCTTCTTCTTTTGGTTTCATCGACAGACTTCGATGGACCTCACCCCAAAAGGGTACAAGTTTTCATCGCTCTATTGGTGGAGCCTCCCCTTCTTCTCTTCTAAATATTTCTCCTTTTTCGTAGCCCATCGACATACCTAATACAAAGGTGGTGTCTTCTGTGGTTGCATCTTGTTCTTCCTCTATTTCTATTTCCTCTGTGGGAATTCAACATCCCCCATTGAAGCATAAGTTGGAGGATTACCTCACCTAAAGTGATGGTCATAAGAAAGGTTTGTCTTATCTGGAGTCTAGTTTTTTTTGGCTTGTACCATCCTTGTGATGGAGGCAACCCCTTCTTCCTCAAAGTTGGTCATCGCCTTTCTTCTCGAGGTCAGAAGTGACTCTTGAGTGCCTCATATTTCTCCCACTAGGTTGACACATGACACTCTTGAAAAGTGCATGTTCAACTCAGTGGAGGATATCCTGACTCTATCTTTGATTTTTCCAAAACTGATGACCTTCACCTCACAAGAGCTTGGTGACAAAGACCTTGAGGGGCCTTATTCCTTGGCTCTTGTTGTAGGAGAGTTAGAGGGTACTTCCCTTGCTATCCCTCCCTTTTAGGCTCATCCTCCTCCCCACTACAATGATCTAGATTGGGAACAAGATGATCTATTGGTCGATGAGGACTAGGGTGGTGCCTCCCTCTAAATTTGTAGATTAGATTTGTGTGCTTATTTTTGTTCCCTTGTACTTGTATGTTTGTGTTTTGTACTATTTCTTGGAGGACCCTTGCTACCCTTGTAGGTGCTTGGATACAAGCATGAGAATTTGTCGTAAAATTCTTCTATTTGTCTCATCATTCTCCTATTTGTCATAAACTTTTCTTTTTCATGTTAGGGATGATGTAAATCATTGGGGGCATTTAAGCCTTCTTCCATGTTGACCTAATTTTTAATTTTCATTTGTCTCAATGTGATCTTCTTCATGTTTTGATACATTTGGGGATTGATGAAAATTCATACATATATTATATTATATCTATCTATTTATATATCTATGGATAGTTTTGACCCTGAGTTATCAGATCCCCTTGTCTCTTGATTTCTTCATCTCTTCCTATTTGCTTCATGATGTTGTGGTTTTCAATGTGTTGTCCCTCGTGTGTGTGAAAACATACCATGAATACATCTAACCATGTATCTCATTCCACGACATCTCTTGTCCTTCTTTTCTCTCCTTAGAATGACATGTGCTACTATGCATCACACACATCATTTTGAGGGGGGCTCTCACCTCTGCTTAATTTTCAACAAGGAGTATTCTTTTAAAAGGATTCCTTAGTGAATTTTTTTCAAAAAGATCCCTTGGAAAAAGAGTTTGAAAATTTCCTTTCAAAAGGAGCATTCTTTCCCACTTGGTGAAAGAATCTGAAAACTTCCTTTCAAAAAAGGAACATTCTTTCTTAAGGAATCCTTGACGAAAGATCTTTCAAAAGGATTCCTTGATGACAAAATCACTTGTGGTCTTTCAAAAGGGTCCCTTGGTGTCTTGATATCTTATGAAAAGGGTTACTCAATGAAATAACCCCTTTGTGAAAGTCTTTTTTAATTCTTTAGTGTCTTATAATTTGTGTCTTATTTTCAATATTTGACATCTTGTGTCTTAGTGTATGGATGTCTTATATCTTGGCATCTAGCTTGGGGGAAACCTAACTAGACCTATCTTATATATCTGATATTTGAAATTCTTATGTCTTAGTGTTTGGATGTCTTATCAACAATGTCTTTTTCTGATTGGAGTGTCTTATTGTGTCTAAATATTTTATGGCCTCTAAAACTTTTTTTCTTTTTCACCTAACATTTTTTTCTACAACTAACATGGATTTGGTGAGATCACAACAGGATTTGCAGGATTGAAGACCTATGTCCTCTTCACATTTTGGCAGAGCTCATCTTCTTTCACTTCAGGATATTACTGAATAGAAAATTTGCTTCCTCTACGTTTTTGGTATATTCTCTTCAATCACTTTCTACTTTATCTTGCACATGCTTAGACACATATGCTTGCTAAAGTGGGGGAAAATTTGGGAAAAATTTTATGGTGTAAAATTGCACCTGGTGCAATTTCCTATAATATTACCTCACTTTAGCCTTATAAACATGACAATGCAAAAATATGCCACCTTTTCCTTGTCTTTCATGTGTGCCTTTGTCATTTTCTGTTGGTGAGGGAATTTTTATCAAGGACTCCCATGCACAGCACATACATTTGTGCACCGTGTTGGTGTCTTGATAGGATTCCTAGGTCACTAGATGTTGGAGGCATTACATTCTCTACAACCCTACAAATTGTAATGCCCCTTGTGAACCTTGACCACCCAAAAATGTCTTATTACCTCCTAAAGGAATTTTTGAATTTGATTCTATCCGTTCTATAAACTCTTTCTCAATTAATTCACTTCTAGTCACTCAACCTTCATTCTTGCTCCTCTCATTCTACGTTCTATACCATTGTTGTTTCTTCTATACCATTGTCTATTGTAGGTTATCAAGTTTCATACCGTTTGTGTGATCATCCTGTTGTCTTCCTTCCTCTCTCGACTTCTCCAAGCACATAGAAGGGAGGGTAACACGTTTATTTACTTGCATTGTCTTGTTTATAGAATAACATCTAGATTGTCTTTGCATTCTATAAGTTGTGTCTATTTTCATTTCCTTAGATCATTTTCTCTATATTGTGGTCTATTGGTTATTTGTGGAGGTGGAAACACCAAAATGGGGGTTTGACTAAGGCAAACTCCAAAACATAGCCACAACTCCTTTCCATTCTCATGTGTGTAGGTACTCTTTGTTCGTGAGGAGCTTACAAGAGGTTGGACCTTTTGTGAGTTGGTATTCTTCTTCTTTCTTGTCATTTCATTATTAGATAGTTTTTCTTTCAAGTCATAGTATTCTTCTTGTTGTTTCCTTTCATTTCATGCATTTCTTTGTTTGTCATTAAACTATTAAATTAAAACTCTTGGGTTGTTAACATGCCTTATGAGTTTCAGTCTATGAGCTCTATTCTTTGTATGTATGAGATGCTAGTGCACCTTTGAGATGACAATGTGATGCACTGTCATTTGACTCACATGCTAGCATCCTCTAGATGAAAGCCAATCAAATTACAATATGATACCTCTACGGTTTATTCACTTGTTTCCCAAAAAACCCCATTATAAATAATTAAAATCAAAGCTTAGTTTGCCCTTCCTTTTCAGCCTCTTTAGTCTTGAGGTTGTCTTGAGGTAGTTGAGGGAAATTCGCTCCTTTAGTCTCTACTATGTCCTAGAGACTTGGGAGTAGTGAATCCCCTCTTCTACACTTACTCTAGCCCAACTAAAGTTTTATATTCATTTTATCTCTTTTGATCTCCGTACCCAAGATGTACTTGGATACCCCTAAGTCCTTCATTTCAAACTTTGTTGAAAGTTGACACTTCAAAGATCATAAACCAAACTTTTCCCATTACCAAAAATAACATATCATCAACATATAATATAATAATAAGAATACGATCATCATCCATAATACATATTATAATAGATACAATGATTTGATTTAGATCTTTGAAATCCTAAACTTAACATGAAAGAATCAAAACTTTGGTACCACATCCTAGGATATTTTTTAAGACCATACAAATAATTTTTCAACTTATAGATCAAATTTCCTTTACCTTTCTCAATGTAGTTCTCTAGATATGTCATATAAATATCCTCCAAATCACCATGAAGGAATCTTATATTCACATCCATCTACCCACCTCAAGATTATACGTTGTTGCAAGAGATAATAGAAATTGAATGGATGTTAGCTTTGATATTGGGGAGAAAATCTCACTATAATCTATTCCTTCAACTTGAGAATAACCCTTCACTACCTACCAGACCCTATTTTTCTTTTGAACACCCACTTGCATCCAACATGATTTTTCCACTAGGAAAAGGTACTAGGTACCAAGTGTTATTTTTATTCAAAGAAACCATCTCATCATTTAAGACCATCTTCCAAGACTTTGCATCATCCATACCCATAGCCTCCTTTATAGTCCTAGACTCATTACTGTTAGTACTCAAAGAAATATGCATCTATAATCAAGGTGTGTACACCTTTTTGGTTGTTGGTTTTTCTAATTGGACCTCCTCAATGACTAAGTTGGACATTCTATCTTTTATTCAACACTATTTAATATCTTTTTCTCTTCAAGTTCGTTGTGGGCCTCTAGTTCAACCTTCTTAGTCTTTGGGGTTAGCTAAACCACATGATTTCTTTTATCCTTCTCGAGCTACAATACTATGACAAAAGACTTAACTTCTCTAAAGATAACACTTTTGTTATATAAAATTTCTTAGCCACAAGATCCAAAGCTTATATCCTTTCACACCAATACCACAACCAATGAAGATACATTTTATAGCATTGTTCTCTAACTTTGACCTCTTCTCCCTAGACACATGTGCATATGCCTCATAACCAAAGATTCAAAGATGTTTCAATAAGGTATTTTTACCCAACCAAACCTCCATAGGTGTATTATCAACAAGAGTTGATGTAGGATACCTATTAACTAAGTGGAAAGTTGCGGCAAGCGCTTTCACTTTACAAATTTATTCTAGGCCAACCCCACTCAACATACTCCTAGCCCTCTCCATCAACATCCTATTCATTCTTTCCACAAGTCTATTCTATTGAGGCTTTTATGGAGTTGTCTTATTTCTTTCTATCCCATGGTCCTTACATAATCTATTAGAATTTGATTAACAAAACTCATTACCATTATCATTCCTCAAAGTCTTAATCTTCCTACTAGTTTTATTTTCTATAAGATCCTTAAAATATTTTTAAAATGACTGAAGACTTTAGATTTATTTCTAAGGAAAATAACCCATGTCCTTCTATTATAATCATAAATGAGAGAAACATAATATATATATTTGGAAATCAAAGGAACATTAACATTACCAAATACATCAAATAGAATTAAATTGACACGTCAATATATTTATGAGAACTAGAGTAAAATTGATCACAATTTTTTCTTCATATACACAATGTTCATAGAAATCAAATTCAAGATTACAGTCATTTAAGGCCTCAACAATGTTTTTTTTTTTAGGGTCCTTCAACCCTTCTCTCCTATATGACCCATTCTTTGGTGCTATAATATTGTTTTCTTTGTTGGCAACTTAGTCTTCAAAGCATGAGAATCCTTAGTAGCCTTAAAGCATGACCATTAGAAATACACACAAAACACCTCTTTATTGTTGGTTTGAATAGTGAAGATAAATATTTTGTAGATATATTCACTACAAGAATTAAAAAAATTTCTATATTGAATTGTGCATGCATCTAGCTGAAACAAGGTAATAATCTAAACACCCTTAGTAAGAACCATTAATCTTGTAACTATTTTATGTTGTACACTCAAGAAAACAACTTGCACACATCCATAATTTAGTTTACTTACAAAATTAGGTTTTATGCCAAATCAGTGATATGCAATACACCATTGATCTCGTTTACTCATCCATCAAGGAATCAAATCAACACTTTACCACAAACAACAATCTTCAAGTGAGAATCATCTCTTAGATACACCTTCCCACCATAATATTCATCATATTTTGTAAACCGGCCTCGACATGAGGTCATATGGGTATGAGTATCCAAGGTATAAAAAAAACATCACCTTCATTTTGGGAGGATCTATCAAACTCGTCATCATAATCTTCCTTTTTTTCTTCTTCTTATCATCCTTACAATATCTTCTTAGATGTACATTTTTGCCATAGTTCCAAAATTTTGGCTTGAACTTACCAAGATTTTTGGATCTAAAATCATCATGCTTCTTCTCCTTATTGCATTTTTATGTGGGTCTTTCATGAGCTACTAGGGCCTCCTTAGCCAACCTAGAATGATTTCTGCTCATTTGTCATAACCCGTTTTCTTGATAATTTAATTATTAGGAAAATAACATCATTTGTTAAGTATTGTATGATTATTTGCAAGCATATTAACAAAATAAAATAATAATAAATAAATTAAAGAAATGCCTTTTTGTAATTTACTCAGTGTATGAAAAATAAAGTACAATAAAATAAAAGAGTATTTAGAATAATTATTTAAAGCTATTAAAATAGAATGATTTAAATTTTGCATGAGAATATTTAAAACACATTTATTTTTGCATGGGTAATATGGCAAGTAATTGAATGCATTATTTTGCATATACAAACAATAATATTGCATGAATGCATTTATAAATGCACCACTTTGCATCAGAGTAGTTAGGGAAAGCCAAACTTAGAAAAAAATCATCAAAAGGATATTTGGTGTGAGTCGAGTTTACTCTCCATGATCACATTTCATGTGCTCTCATTATTTCTCACCCGAATCTCTCTCTCTCTTCTGGGATTTTCCTATGTATTTACTTTCTTAGTCATTTTTCAAGGGTAACGCCTGGGAGGAGAAGGGCAATGCTACCTCGTGAACAGAAGCTAGGAAATGGGGGTCTCTAAAAAACTAAAGAGGTCGGCCATTCCTGAATTCATCAGACAAGAATCTCGGTTCGAGAGGAAGCCGATCACCGGAGTGGAGGGCATATGACAGCCCGCGTAGAGAAGTGAGAAGGAAGAAACGAGCCAAAGCAGCAAGATACCGACTTGCAACGACAGAGGCAAGGCTTTCAGAGTTTGCTTTTCTCTGGTGCTCGAATAGAGGTACGCCTGATATATATATTGTTTTGGAAAAACAACAACTATAGAGTAATCCCTCTAAATCTTTTTTTGACCCATAATCAATGGAAGAGAGAGAGAGATAAAGTCGATTTGATCGTATCTAAATTTGAGTTCTAACCTGATGAAGCTGTATTGCTTAAGCTTCGAGGCAATCTATCTTTTGGTCCATGTACCATCTGCCCGTATGTTTTTGGACGATATGTTTACATCTTCCATTATGAGATATCTTATATTGGTAATTATAATATTTGTTTACCTGATACTAAGGATTTTAGTTAGCACAGACACGAGAATGCTGGGAATGATTATGATATTTGGTTTTATGCCTATCTTTTGCTTTTTTCATGAACGTTCAAAAGTCTTATCAGCAAACCTTCTTCGTGCATATCCTGCAAATCTCAGTATTCTATGAGACCACTTTACCTTGAGGCATTTTTCTTTAGATCCTCTGCTCTTAGTCTCACGTTTGCTTACATGTCTAATAAGGCACCGACAGGACGTGCATGCTCTGTTTTTTTTAGCTTTCAGTCTAGCTCGAATTGAATAATGATGGGAAGGGTTGCGGAATCGACATTGTGCATGTTCTTTGTGTGCCTTGTCTATGCTTCCACTTTATGCTTGCATGTTTACCAGGGCAGTAGCAACTACAACGTTTGACAATATTCTTCTAACTTTTAGGTTTTGAAGGACGACCATACCCTGTCTCGAGCTCCCATTTTGGCATAGGATGGGAGTATGCTGGTAAATGTAGATTGATCGGGTTGGATACTTGTTTTTGCATACAATGGAATAATGTGACTCCATCATGTGGATACCCATGCCATCTTTATGTCGTAGTAATCATATTCGACAAGCTGTCTTAGTCTTTCGGGCTTCCACCAAACTTTTTCACTTGAAATTCACGTGAATCAGCTTATTATGGAAACTTGTCTCTAACGAAGGAAAATCTATTGAGAGGTATAAATGGGTGGACGTTTTTCCCTTGTAAAAGTGTTTTCTTGAGAATACAACTCTTTAGAGGGGGGGCTGGCTTAACCAGCACACTCTAAGCGTTGACCGCTTAGGTGGCTGGTGTGGGCCCATTCCCTTTGCCGTCCACTTCCGTTTACAAAGCAACTGTCGTTAATTATTTGAAATTCAAAGAGTTTCCGCTTGAAAGTACAGTGGATACGAGTAAGCATTTGATATTCACCTTTATTGTATTTTATCTTTATTTTGCATACAGAGTTCCCGCTTGAAAGTACAGTGGATACTAGTAAGCATTTGATATTCACCTTTATTGTATTTTATCTTTATTTTGCATACACGTTTATGCTTCTCAGCCATGGTAGAAAAATCCAGCCACTCGGAACAGGGCTTTCGTGGAGATTAGGAGGCGTGGGTGTTTTTTCTGCAGAGGGGCGCTTCACTGGAATCTGCTTATATGGTTGCTGCAACGAGGATAATGGAAGCTTTGGAACAAGGTAATGGGCATCCGTCAAAACGTAATGAAGCAGGGATTTTTGCCACATATTACTGTTGGAAATGCTCTGTTAAACATGTATGTGAAATGTGGAAGCATAGATAAAGGCACGTAATCTGGTAGGTGTAAAGCCAAGCTCTGCAATCTTTACCAGCGTCCTACCTGCTTGTGCTAAAATTGGAGATTTGGAATGGGGCGTCGGCATCCATCATAGTATAAAGGAAAGGAATTTTGTCAGATGTTGTAGCTGCAACTGCCCTTGTAGATGTGTATGCAAAGGAATAAACTCATAATTTTAAATGGAAAAACAAAAAATCTTAACACAATTAAATCAGTACCCTATTCACCCCTCAGATGAAAGATTTTACTATACAATCACGTTTTCTTGTTAAAATAGGGATATTGTTAACCCTTCATAATAAATCTGTGGTTTAGTGTTGGCAAAAATGCAAGTTCATTCGACATTTTATTTGCATATTTTCATTTGTATTGTTTTAAATGTTTAGAGTATATACCTAAATATAGATTGATATTTGTTTTAGTTTTATATTATTTTGGATTGATGATTTTCAATGTATTATTTGAGTATATGATTCGATTATTTTGATGCATTTATTAATCGAAAATTTAGTTTATTAAAAATAATGTTTCATTTTCTTATTTAAAATCTTGTTTTTTCTACATTGAATAACTTATTCAGCTTCAATAAAATTGTAAACTTGCAATTTGTCATTTTATTTTAAAATCTAAAGTTTGACATCTCAAATTTTGATATTGCTATCAGGATTCAACAGTGTAGTTTCGAGTCAAAGTTTGACTCGAAACTACACGGTTGAATCCTGATAGCAATATCATAATTTGACATGCTGTGGAAAAATACCTCCTACTTATCAATCTCAAATTTTGACAATTCTTAAATCTAACCATTACTCATTTACAAAAAGTACCAAAATTTTAATTTCATATATCTAGGATGTGTATTTAAAAATATCATCTCGAGACATTTGTACATAAAGAGAAAATGAAGCCCTTTTCATTGCTTCCCAATACTCTAGCCAAAAAACCAACTTATAACTTGTCATCCACCAATAAATAAAGAATAACATAATTTTATTCCTTCATATGTGCCAAAGCAAGGATGATTTCCTCCATATTCTTCATAAAACTTTTAAAAATCTCAATGCCACCTCTTTTAAAAGGTGCTACTTTCATATGGGTTCCAAAGAAAAAGTAGAATATTCAAAAACAACAATTAAATCTAACCCCACAAGTACAATAGAAATATTACAAAGGGTATTTCTCCTATTCTACATATATCAAGCACATTCAATGACATCATATCATGACGACATTCAAAACATTAAAGGTGGTTGCAAACCACATAAATAATATGACAGCAATCTATTAGATGGATTTCCATGTCTAATATTATTGGTTGACATTTGGAGCTTCTATACTCTACATACATATCTATATGTACTTTATATTTACTTAGATGGTGTCCCCCATTTGGGAGGCATATCTTTTGGCCTTTTTCACTACCCTACTATATTGATAAAAATATTGAATAGTTTAAATAAGATTGTAATTATAATGATTATGTTTAGCATTTTTATCACATGTTCCTAACATAATATTTCTCATGATGATTACAATATTTTTAATATATTCTAGACATGATTTAAATGACTATGATTACATTTTAGAGTCAAGTTTCTTCACATTTGAAAATGATGTTGGACATTCTCAATGATATTTTTTATGACTATAAGAGTAATTAAATAGTTATTTCTTGTGAACAAAATGAGAATTTATTGATTATACCAAATGAATCTATGGCAAAGAACCAATAAAAAGTAAATAAGAAAAACAAAAATAAGGATAATATGAAGCCCTCTTCATTTCCTCTTAATGCTCCTAAGCACAAAAACCAACTTATAACCCTTATTCTCTACCAATAAACAAAGAGAGATAATTTCATTCCTCCATACATGTTAAAACAATGAAGATTTCATCTTTTTGCTCCAAAGAAGAATAAGAAATAAAATTTTGACAATCCTAATGCCACCTTATTTGAAGACACTACTTCCACATGGGTTCAAAAAAATCAAAATATTCAAAAGCTAATTAATTGTTCTATATTTATGAATTCATTTAATTTAATTAATCACATTGAATCCCACCGATCCCTAAAATCCTATCCATTCATTTGTTCTAGAAAATATCAACCCTCCATGTTGATGTTTGATATGTGATTAAACATAGGATCTCTTATGCGTGCAAGCAGAAACTTATCATGTCTCTCTTCTCCATGTGATCTCTCACACATTTGAGAGAAGTCACATGTCTCCTTTCCTTATCCCCATGCGATCTCTAATATATGTGAGAGGAGTAAAATATTTTCTTCCACTTCCCTATGCGTTCTCACACATGTGTTTAAGAGTAAACCCAAGTCACAATTCCTATTCTCTATGTGTTATCAAGCATGTGAAAGAGTACACTTATCAAAAAAACCTCTTTCCTATGTGTCATCACTTATGTGTGAGAGGACACTTTCCATAAGCTCTATTTCCCATAGCCTTTCTCACAGGTGTGAGATGACTCAATCTCATCCCTTAGATCTAGTAAAACCAATACTATCCATTCAAATCTCTTTTATTCTCTTCCTCTATAAGTGTGTGCCAATCACATGGCTCCATTTGGAAGTTTTCCATTCACCCTAACATCTCAAACATTCCTATACTTTGATCATAAAATCAAATCCTAACCTTAACCCTCCATCTTCAACTTTTATAAATGAAACCATCCTCAATCTATTTGAATAAATCACTCCATTCCAAAGTCAAGTTGTCAAATTCAAGAGAAACCATATACCATCAACTTATCTAAGAGTGTATCACCAAAAGAGAAACCATATACCATCAACTTATCTAAGAGTGCATCAACAAAATCATTGGGAGATCATTGAAGATCTCTCAAGTTTTTTGGTGCTTCAACCTCTTTATCAAGATCAAACAAAACTATATATAGAGGCAAGTTATAAAGGTTTTTATCTATTGTATGCGAACGTTTTTTCTCATATATGCATAAAATAAAATAAAATACACAACACTTTTAACATTGGAGATAAAGTATTTATGAGAGAAAAACTTAAAAGGGAATATTAAAATAATAGATATATAGCCCCCTTGAAATTCTTGAACAAATACTTGACTAGTGACCTACACATTTATTGTACCCTCACACTTATGTAGACTACATGATGTCTTCTATGTGTGTAGGTTGTAAAAGTACCTTCCTAACCTAAATCACGTGATTAACTAGTGTTTCTTACAAATGGATGTAGATAGCAAGCTTTAGGTAGAACCAACAAAAATATTGGATTGGCACATAGTTTGTATTTGAAACTATAGCATTGTACTCAAGTTAGGGTGTTATGGGACTACTATAGGACTAATTTAGAAACATGTGAATGAACCCAAGAAATGCAATTTCTATGCCTATTGTTAATTTTAAATTCCAACTTTAAGAGGGAACTCCCTAAGAGGGGGACAAATATAATGCCCTGGAATGTTTCTCTCTCTCTCTCTCTTTTTTTTTTATCTAAACTAGTATTAGGATATAATTCTTAGAGCCTTGTGAATTATGATCGTAAATGCCATAAACTAAAATAATTTTAATTTTAAGGCAAAGGGATTATGATAAATTATTTTATTAGCTATATCACCTTTTATAACTATATCCTATAGCATAAGTAGTTTAGAGAAGGCATGATTTTGATTAAGGTTTTGATTCTAAAATTGCTTAGTATGACTTTAAATGATTAATTTTTGACTAACCTATATGCAAGATAAAACACACATGATAATAGTATTAAAAAATGACTAGTAACACCAAACTTTAATTTAAGATCTCAAACCAATGAGTTTAGATTATTTTTATAAATTTAAAATTTGATTAGATTTATGTCATCCTTTGGAGAGATTATATTTATTTTTTTAATTATTTAATTATGATTTTGTAATGCTATTTTTATATTTGTGAAGGGAATCCTTATCACTAGTTTCCTAAGATTTCAATGTAATGTCATTGTATTCATGTGTGTGTAGTGTGTATTTTCACATAGTCAAAGAATTGACTTAGATCCTTCACATTTTTTCCTAATTTAGGACTAAGATAAGATCAATTGTTAATGTATAAATTAAAAGTTTTGGGAATCTATCAAAGCCTCATTGTTAAGAAATAAAGCCTATGTCATGTTTAGGTTTGTAGAGCTTCTTCACAAGCTTATTTTTTAGAATAAATTAGACCCAAGTGGTATATTTATTCCCTTCAAAAAATATTGGTTGAGTCCCTAGTAATACTCAAGTTTAAATTAATATTTATTTGTTTACTTGTTTGGTCTCAAATTGGAAGATGGTATGCCCCTATGATGATATTTTATATTTTATAAGTTCTCTTTTGGTGTTTTCTATTATTGTATAATGTAAATTTAGCAAAGAGAATGGTGGTCATTGATCTTGTTTTGATCAAATGGCTTGTATATTTATAGTTATTATAAAAAAACACATTAATAGCCCTAGAGTAAATTAGTCCTCTAATATTCACTTCATCCTATAGTTCACATTACTCAGGTAAGAAACCCCATGAAATTTATCAGGGCCCTAATGCACCATTGGATGAACCCTAATTTTATTTTCTTAATTATGTAGATGTTAGCAATGATAACATCTAATTACCACATTGCATACTCTTGCAAACCACAAGGATTGTTTGGGATTTTTCCTTCAAGTGATGCATGAATTATTTGTTGAACGATCTATTATTATGTGTAATCATATAAGGCTCCATAAAGAATGTTAAAAGAACATTGTTTTATTGGTTGATAGTATTGCATATCAGCTACAATTGGTCCTCTATCCTATGCCTTATTGAGTTAGCATGCCTAATGGATGATGACATTGAAAATAAATATTACAACCTCTTTTACTCTATAGGTGTTATCAAAGCTTCCAAGCTCTTATAGATGCACCATTGGCTAGTTCATAGCCATGAATTTTTATGGTGAGGCCCCTTCCATATAGGATAGTAGAAAACTTGTGCTATTGATTATTGTTACAAAGTAAAATTGATTATTGATCCTTGATCATTAAATTGTATATAGCATACATAAGTTTATTTGAGTGTCTAGGGTCAAAATACTTTTAAGGTGAAACATATGAGATTGTTTTCTTGAATGAAAAGTGTGTGTTTTCCTTATAATTATGACTAAAAATATCTAGTATTGAGATAGATAGTTTGAGGACTATCACACGCTTAAGGGGAAAGCTCTCCTTGTGTCAAATAAAGATTACATCAATCATTCATTTCACATCCCATAAAATCCCCATGGTTTTGTAATTAAATTCATTTTCCCCTAACTTGATCATGAACACTTATTCATAACCATCTACTACTATATCTTATTAATAAATAGTATGATTTTTAAACACACTTAAAAACGTGTTCTTGAGCTAAAAATACTCTTAAATAGGACTAGAATATTACTTGTTAGAAGCTTAGAATGACTTGTTAAAAGAAGTTACTATGCCATGATTCCAAACTTTCCTAACTATAAATAAATTTATTGGGATTAAGTAAATAAATAAATGAAATAGGTCTATTTTTCTAGTAGCTTGGAAGGGATATGTGAGATATCATCAATCTAGAAGATGGTTCTTAGGAGTCTTCCCTCTATTGGATGTTCATCAACCTTGTCCATGTGCATAGATTGATCTTCATTCTTCCACACACATGCTAAAGTTTACTCACAAAATTTGACGACTTGTAGGATTTCACATTCCAACCAATAGGAAAATGAATATCATTATATCAAGTGTTAATCTTGCTAATGTAAGCTAATTTTTATTGTGTTAGAGTGTACCTTTAAGTGTTAGCTTGATAATGGATGATAATTGATAAAGTACAATTGACTTTTCATTGATTTATGATGTGATTGAATGATGCATATGCAAATTAGAAGAAGAATGTTTTCAATGCTTTGTCGAAACATTCTTTTCATAGTGATACTCTCCATAATGTATAAATGTCTCACGATGATATTTTTAAATACACATTCTAGATATATGAAATTAAAATTTTGGTACTTTTCTAAGTGAGTAATGGTTAGATTTAAGGGTTGTCGAAATTTGAAATGTGAAACTTTGGATTTTAAAATAAAATAACAAATTGTAAATTTACAATTTTATTGAAGTTGAATAAGTTATTCAATTTTAAAACAAGAAGATTTTAAATAAGAAAATAAGACATTATTTTAATAAACTAAATTTTTCATTAATAAATACATTAAAATAATCAAATCATACACTAAAATAATACATTCAAATCATGAATCCAAAATAATATAAAGCTAAAATAAATATCAATCTACATTTATATACTCTAAACATTAAAAAAAATACAAAATGAAAATAGAGTGGCATGCTGCAAATATAATGTGAATGAACTTAGCATCTTTGCCAATCTGAAGGGTTAACAATATCCCTATTTTGACAAGAAAACGTGATTGTATATTAAAATATCTCATTTGAAGGGCGAATAGGGTACTCATCTAACTGTGTTAAGACTTTTTGTTTTTCCATTCAAAATTCTTGAGTTTTCTTTTTGCATACACATCTACAAGGGTAGTTGTAGCTACGACATTTGACAAAATTCATATTTTCCTTTATACTGTGATGGATGTGGACACTCCTTTCCAAAGCTCCGATTTTGGCACAGGCAGGTAGGATGCTGGTAAAGATTGTAGAGGTTGACTTTACACCCTCCAGTTCACGTGCCTTGCTTCCACATTTCGCATACATGTTTAACAAAGCATTTCCAACAGTAATATCTGGAAAAATTCCCCAATTCATTACGTTTTGATGGATGCCCATTACCTTGTTCCAAAGCTTCCATTATCCTCGTTGTAGCAACCATATAAGCAGATTCTGGTGAAGCGCCCTTCTATAGAAAAAATACCCATGCCTCAGAATCTCCATGAAAGCCTTGTTCTGAGTGTCTGGATTTTTCTGCCATGGTTGAGAAGCATACATTTATACAAAATAAAGATAAAATACAATAAAGGTGAATATCAAATGTTAACAAGTATCTATCGTACTTTCAAGTGGGAACTCTTTGAATTTCAAATAATTAATGGTGATTGCTTTGTAAACGACAATGGACGACAAAGGGAATGGGCCCACACCAGCCACCTAAGCGGTCAACACTTAGAGTGTGCTGGTTAAGCCCGACCCACACAACCCCTCTACGGCTGGGCTTAAACGTCACACACTAAGCCCTTTGACTTCATGACTTTTTGATTCCATTCTGCCGGTCTTTTTTCTGACCTTCCTAACTTCGTACGGTCTTTTTTTTTCCGTAAATAATATATCAGCTACCGATTTCAGCTTAACCATGACTACTCTAAACGTTGCCACCTGTGGTTACTTTTAAATTGTGCATAATTTTAATTTAAATATCTCTCCCTTCCCACTCAATTAATCCAATGTCAGGGCTCTGTTTTGTGGGTGTTTTGCGTGCAGGTGCAAGCTGTATGGAATGCAATCCCTGTAAAATATGCACAACATGGATTTGTTGAAGGGTTCAGAATATGCAACTGGTAGGTGTAAATCCAGACTCGAAAACCTTTGTTGGTGTCCTCCTTTCCTGTGCCAAATGGGAGCTTTGGAACAAGGTAAGAACGTCCATCAAAGCATGAAGGGGGATTTTTATCAGAAGATTTAGTTGCAAGTGCGCTGTTAGACACGTATACAAAATGTGGATGTTTTTTAAGGATTTTTTGGTTTGTTATTTTAATTTGTATTAATATAAGTTCTAGATAAAATATATTTTGTAGCAAAGAGTCTCCTTGAAACAATAAAAATGGGTGGCAAAGATGCATCAATATGACTATGATATTTCCTACAAGAAGAGTAAGGAAAATATGGAAGTAAATGCCCTTTCATTCCAATATGAAGAGGAAGGATCATTATATTTTCTTTTCATATTAGTTCCCAATTAAATAAATGAGATACTAACCATGTAGTTTAAGATACCATTCAAAAGTTGGAACAAAAATTAGTGTTATGATTTTTCTAGATAGGATAAGTCCTCACTTATCATGATCATATTTATTTACTTCCAAATTTGGTGCTTAATCCCTAGTTAATAATGGAGTTTCTCTCCTCCCCAACTATAGGACAGTTAGGTTTATTGAAGACCTACATTTGTGTGGAGTAGGATTTATTTTGGGAAGATTACATGAGAAATATGTAAATGCATTTGTAGTTGAATGTGGTGTATTTCTAAAGGAGTGAATGGGAAACTCTCATATCCATAAGATTTATGTAGCTACTTCTTAGATCCTTAATTAGGCTTGGGCTGATATTTCTATTGATTTTATAGTGACTCTTGCACTCTTAAGTGGTATATAGGTCATCTTAGTGGTGGTTGATTACTTGACCAAATATGTGCACTACCTCACCCTTATAATGTCATTATGTTTTCTTAACACTTCTTGGATTTAGTCTTCAAACTCCATGGGAATGCCTAATTCTATTGTCATTGATCATGATCCATCCTTTGTTACTATATTTTGGTAAGATTTGTTTAATTTGTAGGAAATTTTATTGACCTTGATTTCAACTTATCATCCTCATAGTGATGGTCAAATAGAGATTGTAAAAATGTTCCTTAAGACTTATTTTTGTTGATTTACATCTAAGAAAAAGGGATAGTGGACCAAGTGGCTACCTCTAGCTAAGTTACACCATAACTTATTATAGTGCTTCCAAAATGGCCTATTATGAGACCCTTTATGGTACTATCCCACCCTCACAATGTACTTATATTTTAGGTTCTTCTAAAGTTGTAGCAATTAACAAAAAAATGAACAATCATGAAGACATCTCTTGACTACTTGAGACCAATTTGACATTGATCTAATTTTGTATGAAATATTAAGTGGATCAACATAGGACATATCAAAATTTTGACACTTGTGATTGTGTCTTCTTATGTGTAGGTTTTAATTCATCCTTGAAGCTCGGTCAAATAATTATTTATATCACTAGGTATTTCACCACTAATATAGAAAAAATTAAAATCAAAATTATTCAAATATATATTTTATATTACCATTCATTAGTATTCTAGGTTTTAATTTTTCAAGCCACCCATTTTCATCATGTTATAAAAATATTAATAAAATAAAGATTTGCATATTTTTAGCTATATACATAATACAAGAGAATCATACAATATTATTAGTATTGATGTAACAATGTTATATATATATTTGGGTGGTCTTTGCATTACGATTAATTTATTAAGTACAAGATATTGGGTCCACTTTGAGGGTAAATTTTATAGGGACAAAAAGTTCTACAAGGAATGGGTACCCATTTTGTTTAACTCATACACCCACTTTTGAAAAATAGAGACCTATAATGGTTCAAAGTGTCAAACCTAAGCATATATTGATAAGTAACAAAAATCATTTACTAACATATACATATTTAATAATGGGAAAAAAAACTAAATGGACACATATTTGTTGATGAATGTCTAAAATGTGTAACTTTACTTTTCCTACAACTAAGGATATGTTTATAGTGTTAATAATAGCGACCCACATTTTGGCCCCAAAAATATGTCTAGAATTTTCTCCTTCGTTAATGACTCTAGTTGATTATTTATTGAGGTAGGAAAGGGTTTTTTCTATATGTTTTTACTTATTTTTCAAATTTTCTTGTGTGTTTTATGGTTAAAACTTATGTTTTTATGGATTAGGGATTATAGGGTAAAATGTTAGGATTTAGGATTTAGGGATTAGGGAAAATATAACTAGTTCATAATTTTTGGATTACAAAAACACTAAAGTGTAAATCTAGTGTACAGATTCCCTACTCCATAAACCCTAAAACAATATGTTTAGGAGCTAAAATAATAATTTAATTATTTTACAATTAAAAAGGAATGTTTCCACGCTTACATGAAGTGTGCTCTACTTCAATACAACTAAAAATTAGCCATTATTGTGACCATTACTACCATCCTATCTGTTGGAGTTAAAAAGACACTGAGAGGGGGGGGTGAATCAGTGACTTAACAGATTTGACCAATTTTCAAAAATTCAAAAACATAGCTCATATTTGATCTCAATATTACTCTGATTAATGCATTCATGAGTTGAATGTAATCATTCAAAAACATAATTGAGAAAAGTAATAGTCCCAACAGTGAACTGAAACAACAACACAGTAAAGCTGTGAGAACATAGAAGAACAAAGAGAAACTAAAATTTTCCAAGTGGAAAACCCTCCTGGGGTATAAAAACCACTCCCGAAATGCCTTCCAGGCTTAATCTTTTAATCAACTGTTCACAATGCCTTATAGGCTGATTTTTGAGCACCCACTCAAGGAGCACCAACCCCTCGTTTAGAGATATCTATCTCAAGGAGTACCAACCTCTCAAATTATAATTTAAACAACAATAATAACTCAGAGGATTTCTCTGTTTTTAGTTAAGCACATGTTTCTCTATTTTCTCATCTACAAAATACCTTAAAGATTCAATAATTGAATCCCTAAAATACTATATAGAGAAGAAATCTACAATCTCTCTGCATCTTTGTTATTTAGATTTTATTGCAAAGTTTTATCCATACATTTTCATACAGCCAAGAAATGATAATCTCAGAATTACAACAACTGAACATAAAACATAGTTTTCTACTTCTATTTATACATCTTTTTGATTTAAATGCCAGAAAAGTAACTGTCTTCAGAAGTAACGGCTGAACAACCAACCTGAGAAGATTCAGACTGAAGTTAACAAAGCTGTTTAAAATAGAAATCTTCATCTTGTACCTAGCAAGATTATTAGTTGAGGTGAAATTAATTTCTCAATACAAGAGTCGTTTCACCCAGCTAAGAGCCGACCTCAACAAATCTAAAACGTATGTGATCATTTCATTGCTTAAAAAAACACAACTACCCACCACAGACAAATCTGTAACTCCCATGGCTTCATCAATGACTGTCGAGCTTCCAACTAGAAACGTACCAAATAAAGCTTCCATATGCCATAGATAAAGCTGTTACAGCCAGCAACAATTGACACTTAAACTCTCATGATGGCGGCCAGGCTAGGGTTCGATACCCAGCTAAAAGAATAAACTCAAAAAGTTTACCCTAACATTCTTTTCAATCGATGTAACGGTATGACGAAGGCAAATTTAATGCCAGACGTTCAACCCTAATTCAATCGTTAGTCGTCCCCTTGGTTCAATTCGCTTTCGCTGTGACACATAGGAGTCGGGGAGAAGACATAACGAATACATCATGTCTCATCGATGGGCTTCCTTAGTGTATTATTCATTTGCTGAGACATAAGGAAACTTCTCATCGAGATTTACTTTTGTTTCATTCACTATCGCTGTGACCAAACAATATCGGAGAGACCTCTTGTAGACTTCATAATGTTTTGCCGAAAGTCACTTGATACACGTTGTCGCCGTAACATATCACTCTTGGGAAGACCTATTCCGAAGAGAACATTTCTCACCGACGAGCAATTTGAAAGAAGTCATTCGAAAAGTCATTGTAACTTCAAAATATCAGGGAGACATCTTGTAGATCATTTCAGTCATACCGAAACATCCCGAAAACACACATGTTCGCTGAGACTTCCAGAAAGTCCTGTCGATATGCAATTTTCCAACAGCGGTCGGTGTGACATTGCACATCTATTATGACTTCACGCTGAAAAACCTGACTCTTACCGATACGCATCCATCTACCATCGATTGGTGTGACATTGCACATTCGTTGAGACCACATACCGACGGAATAACATATGCCGATAGAGATCACTTTCAGTTGCCAAAACAAAAAAGAAGTCTTGTCGAAAGCTGCCTGCCTTAATGAAAAAATCCAATCGACATGACATCAAAAATGTCTTGCCGATAGGCAACATAGACATTTCAAAATGGATCGGGGAGACCCTAGCATTCTCATGCCGATATGATTAATCCTTCAAAAATGTGAGTTCAAAGAATGTAATGAAATGAAATACACCTATGGTATGCAAGGAGAACCATCTAAAAGGTATTTTGTCATCAAGGACAAACTGTAAACACAACTAAGATCCAACAAACTCCCCCTTTGTCATTGATGGAAAAACACAAATGACTCTCCCCCTTTTTGCCTCAAAGACAAAGAATAGAAGAGAAGAATGTGTATTGCCATGAAACACAACTGAGAAGCCAACCAAAATATCATGAGAAACAGCTGCAAAAAAGAGTAACAGTGCAACAACCAAGATTGTAGGAGAGCTGTAAGTGAATCAAAACATATAACATGCTCCTTCTAAGTAGTAGCTTGGAGATTTAGTGAAGTAACGATTGAGAGATAACTACCAATCGAAATCTCAGCCTTTCAAATAACTCTTTTGTTAAGGGCTTTGTAAAAATATCAGCCACCTGATCTTGAGATCCAAAAAACTGTAAGCAGACTTCATTAGCCAAAACCTTTTCTCGAAGAAAGTGAAACTTGATAGCAATATGTTTAGTGCGAGAGTGCATAACATGATTTTTTGAAATATTTATCGCACTAGTGTTATCACAAAGAATGGAAACAGGTTTAGAAACAGCAATACCCAAATCTGAAAGAGTCTGACTCAACCACAGTACTTGAGTACAACATGAAGTGGCAACAATGTATTCTACTTCAGCAGTAGAGAGAGAAACAAATACTTGTTTCTTGATGTGCCATGCCACTAAACGATCACCAAGAAAGAATGCAACACCACTGGTGCTTTTCCTATCATCCAAACAACCAGCCCAATTAGCATCAGTATAAGCAATCAAAGAGAAATCATTGCTTCTAGGATACCAAAGACCATATTCAAGAGTGCCCTGAATGTATTTAAAAATCCTTTTTACAGCAGTGACATGGGATTCTTTAGGTGATGCATGAAACCGTGCAACCGTGCAAACTACTTGCATAATGTCAGGTCTAGAGGCGGTTAAATATAAAAGACTGCCGATCATTGATCTATATTCAGTTTGATTTGTATCAGGAGAATCATCAACCTTAGTAAGTTTGCATCCAGTAACCATTGGAGTGCTAACTGGATGGCATTCATCCATCTGAAATTTCTTAAGCATCTCTCTAGCATACTTGGTTTGAGAAAGAAATATTCCATTCTCACATTGAGAGATTTGAAGACCCAAAAATAAATTTAATTCTCCTAACATTGACATTTCAAACTCAGATTCCATTATTTGAGAGAAAATTTTACTCAAAGTAACATTATTGCAGCCAAAGATAGTGTCATCAACATAAATTTCAACAACCAAAATATCAGAACCTTCAATTTTAACATAAAGATTACTATCTACACCTCCTTTAACAAAGCCATTAGAAATTAGATGACTATCCAGCCTAGAGTACCAAGATCTAGGTGCTTGTTTTAAGCCATAGAGAGCCTTTTTCAACCTGTAAACATGGTTAGGATTATCTTTGCATATAAATCCTTCAGGCTGTTCAACATATACCTCTTCATCTAAATAGCCATTCAAAAAGGTATTTTTGACATCCATTTGATAAATAGTAAAGTTTTTGTAAATAGAATAAGCCAAGAATATTCTGATAGATTCTAGTCTAGCAACAGGTGCAAAGGTTTCACCAAAATCAATACCTTCTTGTTGAGCATAGCCTTTGCAGACAAATCTTGCTTTGTTGCGAATAACATTACCATTTTCATCAACCTTGTTTCTGTAAATCCATTTTCCTCCAATGACATCCTTGTCATCTGGTCTTAGGACTAACTCCCAAGTCTGATTTTTCTCAATTTGATAAATTTCTTCCTGCATAGCATTAAGCCAACATGAGTCTGTGAGAGCTTCATTAAAATTTTTAGGCTCAAACTGAGTAACTAGACAGAAAGCTATTTGTACCTTTTTCATCAGATTCTGCAGCCTTTCTTCTAGTTTGAACTCCTGCATTTTTATCCCCAATAATTTGATCTTTGGGGTGATATATAGCTAGAGTTTTCGAAGGAGATTTTGATGCAACCTTTGTAGGACTTCCTTTTTCATTTTTGGGGCTTGCTGATTCAACAACAGACTTTGTTGTTTCAGCTCCTTCTAAAATTATTTCAAATTCAAGTTCTTCTTCCTCATTATCCTGCAAAGATTCAGCAATCAAATGTGGTCTTTCATCAAATTTTACATTAACAACTTCAACAATCTTATTAAGCCTTTTGTTAAGGAATTTATAAGCTTTGCTGTGAGTTGAGTATCCCAAAAAGATACCCTCATCACTCTTTGATTGAAAGCTCCCAAGGTTATTATCATCTTTCTTGATAAAACACTTACTTCCAAAATTTTTAAAGTATTTGACAGAGGCAATTTTTCCATGCCAAAGTTCATAAGGGGTGTGTTTAGATTTCACCTTAAGCTGCACTCTATTCAAAATGTATACAGCTGTATGAACAACTTCTTTCCAATACATATCAGACAACTTAGCTTCATCTAGCATGGTTCTAGCCATTTCTTTTACAGTTTTGTTTTTATGTTCAACTACCCCATTTTGTTGAGGTGTTTTAGTTGTAGCATACTGCCTTTTAATACCATGTTGTTCACAGTAATCAATAAAATCTTGAGAGGTGAACTCACCTCCTTTGTCTAATCGAAGGCATTTGAGTTTTAGATCAGATTCCTTTTCAACCATTTTACAAAATATTTTGAACCTTTCAAAGGATTCTGATTTGTGCTTAAGAAATGTGACCCAAACCATTCTAGTATAATCATCCACAAACAGCATAAAGTACCTTTCACCATTAATAGACCTTGTTATGGTTGGTCCACATAAATCAGTATGCACAAGCTGTAAAGGTTTTGAAGAAGAATGTTCTTTTGTCTTGAAGCTGATTTTAGTTTGTTTACCACTTAAGCATTCTTTGCACACACAGTTTTTTGGCTTGCTAAGAACTGGTAGACCTCTAACATTCTTATTTTTACTGATTCTAACCAGATTTTCAAAGTTTATGTGTCCTAATCTTTTATGCCACAACCAATTCTCTTCAATTTGGCCCATTAGATGCATACCTTGATTATTGTCATAGCATGATGAGTCAAGAAGATTGTACACATTTCCTTTTGTCCTCCTTCCAACTGCAACAGCCTTTCCAAGCTTGTTCTTAATCTCACATCCCTGCGAAGTGAAAAGAACATGATAACCACTATCACAGATTTGACTAACACTTAGAAGATTGTGTTTGAGACCTTCCACATAGTACACATTATAGATAGGAGTGTCTTCATTCAGAAGGAGTGAACCTCTACCTTTAATTTGAATACCATAGTTATCACCAAACTTAACATAACCACCTACATAATCTTCAAGATTTATAAACTTATCCTTGTCGCCAGTCATATGGTTAGAACATCCACTGTCTAGGACCCATAATTCCTTTTTCTTGGAATGAAAAGTAGTTTAAACCAACATAGTTTGTTCAATGTTGTTAACAGTCTTAGGTTTCCAAACCTTTTTAATTTTCTGCTATTTCGATTGTAGATCAGTTCTGCATTGTTTGATAGAATGTCCCAAAGCATTGCATTTAAAACATCTGATTTGTCTAACAAAACCATTGTGTTGCCTAAGACCAAACCTGGGTATTCTAGGATTCATAAGCCTACAAGTGCTCACCTTATGGCCAAATTTGTTGCAGAAAAAACAATAACCATAGAAGAAAGGATTGAATCTGTATGAAGATCTATTACCTCTTAAAGACTGAACATGATCCTTACCAAATTCTGAGTGATTTGAACCTGAACCTTTGACTTCAGCAGAGGGGTTTTGTTTTGTATTGTCAGTTGAGCATTCACCCTTTTCAAAACCAACACTGGAGTTTTATCTTTATACATCTTCTGCTTGCTGAGCATCTCATTCAGTTTTAGAGTGCTTTCATATTTTTCAATTTCCTTCCTAAGATAGACTACTTCTTGTTCCAGTTTTTGAATTTCTTGATCTTTGCAACTTATAGTCTCTCGAAGACAGTCTTCAACTCTTTTAGCTTCTTCAAGCTGAGTTTTCAGAGAGACCATTTCTTGATCTGGTTTATGTTCTTGAGCAAGAACTTGTTTTTTGAGTTTTCTGACCTCTTGTAAAGCACATTTCAGCTCACTTTCAAGATCTACTTCACCTTCTTCAACATCAATAGTGTTTGAATCATTTTGCTAAGTAAGTTTAGCCATGAACAAAGTTTCATCTTCTTCAGCTGATGAATCTTCAGACTCAATATCAGATTCATCCTTACTAAACAGACTTTTCTTCTTTTTGAAATTGAAGTTTCGTTTAGGTTTGAAGACCTTCTTCTTAGGCTATTTTTCAGTTGTCTCATTGTCACAGATTTGATCATCATAGGGACACTTTGTAGCAAAGTGACCTATTTTGCCACAGTTAAAACATTTAAAGGGAATTTTCCCTTATATTTTCCTGATCCCTTTTTAAATCTTCTAACAAAATGGGATTCTTTAGAATCTAACAACTCTGATTCACTGACTTCGACTTTTTCTTTATTTTTCAGTGTTAAAGACAGTTTCTTTTCCTGTTGAATTATTTTTGCTAGTTCTCATTTCATAGGCAGTAAGTATTCCTTGCAGGCTGTCTAAGGTAAGCTGATCAAAGTGTTTCTTTTCTTCTAGGGCTAAAACCTTAGAGTCAAATCTGGATGGTAAGGTTCTAACAACCTTTGTGACCACATCAAATTCATTAACATCTTGACCTAGACCTTTCATTGCATTGACAACTTCATCAACTCTTAGGAAATATTCAACCACTTTTTCATCATCCTTCATTTTCAACTCCTCAAACTGATGTTTGAGAGTAATGATTTTTGACAGTTTGACTTTCTCATTCCCTTGATATATAGTTTCAAGTTTTTCCCAGATATCATGAGTAGATTTGCAATGCATGACTTTAATGAACACATCTTTAGTTAACCCACACAAGATTGAATGCTTAGCTCTGGCATTTGTTTCATACCTCTTTTTTTTAGCAGGATCAGGGGGAATAGAGGCTAGTACATTGTAAGCATTTATAACCATGCTCCAAACATCAACATCAAAAGAAATAAGAAAAGCTTCCATTTTGATTTTCCAGAACACATAATATGTTCCATCAAATAACGGAGCTCTGGTTACAGAGGCACCGTCTTGAGAATGTGCCATTAAAAACAAACTCCAAGACCAAGATCAATCCAAGGTAATTAAAACCTATCAGAGGACCCTACGCTTTGATACCAATTGTTGGAGTTAAAAAGACACTGAGAGGGGGGGGTGAATCGGTGACTTAACAGATTTGACCAATTTTCAAAAATTCAAAAACATAGCTCAGATTTGATCTCAATATTACTCTGATTAATGCATTCATGAGTTGAATGTAATCATTCAAAAACATAATTAAGAAAAGTAATAGTCCCAACAGTGAACTGAAACAACAACACAGTAAAGCTGTGAGAACATAGAAGAACAAAGAGAAACTAAAATTTTCTAAGTGGAAAACCCTCCTGGGGTATAAAAACCACTCTCGAAATGCCTTCCAGGCTTAATCTTTTAATCAACTGTTCACAATGCCTTATAGGCTGATTTTTGAGCACCCACTCAAGGAGCACCAACCCCTCGTTTAGAGATATCTATCTCAAGGAGTACCAACCCCTCAAATTATGATTTGAACAACAATAATAACTCAGAGGATTTCTCTATTTTCAGTTAAGCACATGTTTCTCTATTTTCTCATCTACAGAATACCTTAAATATTCAATAATTGGATCTGTAAAATACTATATAGAGAAGAAATCTACAATCTCTCTGCATCTTTGTTATTTAGATTTTATTGTAGAGTTTTATCCATACATTTTCATACAACCAAGAAATGATAATCACAGAATTACAACAACTAAACATAAAACATAGTTTTTTGCTTCTATTTATACATCTTTTTGATTTAAATGCCAGAAAAGTAACTGTCTTCAAAAGTAACGGCTGAACAACCAACCTGAGAAGATTCAGACTGAAGTTAACAAAGTTGTTTAAAATAGAAATCTTCATCTTGTACCTAGCAAGATTATTAGTCGAGGTGAAATTGATTTCCCAATACAAGAGTCGTTTCACCTAGCTAAGAGCCGACCTCAACAAATCTGAAACATATGTGATCATTTCACTGCTTAAAAAAACACAACTGCTCACCATAGACAAATCTGTAACTCCCATGGCTCCATCAATGACTGTCGAGCTTCCAACTAGAAACGTACCAAATAAAGCTTCCATATGCCACAGATAAAGTCGTTACAACCAGCAACAATTGATACTTAAACTCGAGCATGATGGTGGCTAGGCTAGGGTTCGATACCCAGCTAAAAGAATAAACTCAAAATGTTTACCCTAACATTCTTTTCAATCGATGTAACAGTATGCTGAAGGAAACTTTAACACCAGATGTTCAACCCTAATTCAATCGTTAGTAATCCCCTTGGTTCAATTCACTTTCGCTGTGACACATCGAAGTCGGGGAGAAGACATAACAAATACATCATGTCTCATCGATGGGCTTCCTTAGTGTATTATTCATTCACTGAGACAAGGAAAATTCTCACCGAGATTTACTTTTGTTTCATTCACTATCACTGTGACCAAATGATATTAGAGAGACCTCTTGTAGACTTCATAATGTTTTGCCGAAAGTCACTTGATACACATTGTCGCCGTAACATATCGCTCTTGGGAAGACCTATTCCGAAGAGAACATTTCTCACCGATGAGAAATTTGAAAGAAGTCATTCGAAAAGTCATTGTAACTTCAAACTATCGGGGAGACATCTTGTAGATCATTCCAGTCATACCAAAACATCCTGAAAACACACCTGTTCGCTGAGACTTCCAGAAAGTCCTGCCAATATGCAATTTTCCAACGGCGGTCAGTGTGACATTGCACATCTGTTATGACTTCACGCCGAAAACCCTGACTCTTACCAATACGCATCCATCCACCATCAGTCGGTGTGACATTGCACATTCGTTGAGACCACATACCGACAGAATAACATATGCCAATAGAGATCACTTTCAGTCGCCGAAACAAAAAAGAAGTATTGTCAAAACTGCCTGCCTGAATGAAAAAATCCAATCGACATGACATCAGAAATGTCTTGCCGATAGGCAACACAGACATTTCAAAATGGATCGGGGAGACCGTAGCATTCTCACGCCGATATGAGTAAGCCTTCAAAAATGTGAGTTCAAAGAATTTAATAAAATGAAATACACCTATGGTATGCAAGGAGAACCATCTGAAAGGTATTTTGTCATCAAGGACAAACTGTAAACACAATGGAGATCCAACACTATCATCTCCCACATCCATACTAACCGACATCCTAGCTTTGATATCCTTCATTTTGCATGACATAACCTTGGTTATATCCTTGATTTCAAATTTATGAAACATATTATATTTCCTTAAATATTTTATAAGTTGTGTTTCATCATAATAATGTTTCCACAATGCTCCCCTAAGGAATTTACCACTCTGCATGAGCTCATGTAATAAGTAGCACAACAATAACCTTCAAAGTTGAAAGTCAACATTTACCCTTTATATTTTTTGTAATAGAGTGCAAGATGATTTAGAATGCTTGTCATGAAAAGTATCACATTCAAGAATATGTGGAAGTTTAGGACATGTTGCATAATTACCTATTTCTTGTGCTCTCACTACAAGATAATTGTTTGCAATATGACACTTTCTTGTGAATCTTGGGTACCCCAATTCTATTATGATTCTTATTTTCTATCCATTTATTCCATCTAACCACCATTTGTTCTATTTGTGCTTTGAATTTAGGGTTTGTCATATGATAGTTCACCAAGCATTTCCATGAATAATGTAGCATTTAGTGTTTCTTTTGTGTACGAAATGTGTCTTAGATGAGTTCTCTTTGAATCTATATAGTTAATGCTCCAATGAACTAATGCCTCTTTATGGCATCATCAATTTTTATGGAATTTTTTAACACAACTCCTTCAATCATTGATTGTGCTTGCACGAATCTCTCTTAAGAGTTACTTATCATCTATAAAAATAACAATATTTTTATGAGACATTTTTGGATACTCAAATTCTACCAAGATATTTTTCTTTAATATTTTCCTAGTTTTATTTTAGGGACACCTTTATTCAAGTTAGAATACTTGTCTTGTGCTCTTCCTATAAGAGTGACTACAAATAGTTGAATCTTTAAGACATCATTATTGAGATCCTTCACCCTCTAGAAAATCTCATGAGTGTCTAGATGTGTCTTCGTTTCTTGTACAAGGCTTCACCAATAGATTCTTCACTTATAAATGATAATAGGATTTTGTAATATATTGGAACTAATTTGATCTTTGGTACTCACATAGCTTTGGCCTTCACTTGAAAATTCATATGAGAAAAATATTTAAAACTAGAAATGATATATTCAAGGACTTGATATCACCACTTTTGTCACCTACAAGTTATGGTGTTTCTTTAGTATATTATTGAAGGGTATGCACTATAAATTACATACACATCTTCAAAATTATTATATAATATTCTCTCCTATAATTTAAATCTACACATAAAATAATTCTAGTGATAGCTTGGATCATAATTATTTGACCACATATTACATTCGATCTCAATAGTGCTAACATTTGGTACATACATAAGTGTTCCATTCATTTTGTTGATCTTCTCATATGATTTCTCAAACCATCCACATATAAATGACACATACATGTGATATTCATTATGAATGCTCTCACATTTGCACCACCTCATTTGTGCTTGGTATGTCTTCTTGAATTTATCTAATCTTCACATAATTTTCTTGACACATTATGCATTCTACGTTGTTATTACCTATAACCTTCAAATGAATTCATCCTAGCATTCAACTAGATATTCTATAGCATGACAAGGAATTACTCCATAAAGAGTTGTTACATGTTTCTCTACTACTAATGTCTTCACCCAAAGTAACACATCTTTAAATAATTTGTAGCATAAAGGAGTTAAGAACTTACTTCAAGCTTCATTGATTAATGAGAAGGTTAATATCATGAATTGCAAGATGTATGAATTAATAGCACTTCTAAGCGCAACCCTTCTACTACACACATCCATTTTGAATCCAAACAATTCAATTAAGTAATTAGGTTAGGTGTCCATGTAATAAATCTCTTGTGAGTAATTTCTCATTGGAAAATCCATCTTGATAACCATTCCAACAAGTGTTTTGGCAATTTAACCCAAAATTATTCACGTAAGTGGTACCAAATAAATTATCATCCATTCTCAATTTTTTGCACCTCCTAATGTCTTAGCTTTAATAAAAAATTATACATTTATGCAAAAATAATTTTCATATTTCATTATGCATTATTTTTCAAGGCATTACAATAAATAGTAAAACCTCAAAGGATTTCTTGGCAATAAAACCAAAATGTTAATGATTCTACTTAGCATTTAATACATTCATGTATTTTATGATTATCTCCTAAATGTAGCTTCTATATACTAGCTTCACAATCCAAGTCTCCCCCAAAGCATGAGAAGAGTTCATTACCTTCCTTAGAGAATTGTACAAAACACAAAATAGGACTATAGGACATTACCACTCAAGATAACACATTATATTCGCACAAAGAGAAAGTAAATATTCATATAGACAAGCTTTTCCCCCTATTCTCACAAATACACACATCCAAATTATATAGAATAATTACATGCAAAATTATGTGTGATGTTCAAACATGTGTGTAACCTACATTTGAAACATAAACATGTGCACATTATTTAACTTGTTACAAAGTTTAACAAGTTACACAAGATGAAGCAAACAAGATGTCTCATCAATTGAAATGACCAAAAAATATTTTAAAAATAAGTTTTTAATGAAAATACCTTGAAATTTTGTAACCTATGGAGTTGGTATGTGTAAGGTCTAACTCTACAACCTTTACCAATATCCTTCCAACTTAACCAAAATTAGAACTTAGAACAAATATCAACATCCGTAATAATACAATTGAAAGTGGAATTTTGTAAAACATTGTAATTACTTGTGCCTTGATAGATATGCATGCAAATGTAAAATAAACCCTAACAACAAAACTTAAAATAATTACAACATTTATTATTCAACATAAATAAAAATATATAAAAAAAATCACCTTACAAAAGTTTGGGCACAGAAAATGGAAATCACTATCCATTAATTTTGTATGTTATGTCAGAATAGCAAAGGGACGATTGTTTATATATAGTGGTAAAACTAGAATAACAAACCAAAAAAATCTATAAAAAATCCTAAAAAAACATTCCCCATTTCACATACATGTCTACCAGCGCACTTGCAACTATATCTTCTTATAAAAATCCCCCTTTATGCTTTGATGGACGTTTTTACCCTGTTCCAAAGCTCCCATTTGGCACAGGCAGGGAGGACGCTGTCAAAGGTTGTCGAGTCTAGATTTACGCTTAACACTTGCATATACTTTGAAGGTTTATGAACCCTTCAACAAATCCATGCTGTGCATATTCTACAGTGATTGCATTCCATACAGCTCGCACCTGCATGGAAAACACCCACAAAATAGAGCCCTTTCATTGGATTAATTGAGCGGGAAGGGAGAGAGATTTAAATTAAAATTATGCACAATTTAAAAGTAACCATGGGCGGCAACGTTTAAGCAGTCATGGTTAAGCTGAAACCGGTAGCTGATATATTATTCATGGAAAAAAATAGACCGTACGGAGTTAGGAAGGTTGGAAAAAGACTGGCAGAATGGAGTCAGAAAGGTCGTGAAGTCAAAGGGCTTAGTGTGTGACATTTAAGCCCAGCCTGTTCGAATCTTCCTTTTTGGCCCAGGATAACGTTTCATATATCGGTAAGTTGTCATATACATAAATATGTATTATAAATACTTTTTATAAGCTAGAAGTATGTTGAAAATCAATCTATTTTACTAGTGCAAATGAAATTTCCAAGATAATTTAAATCCGATTGTCTTATTAAAATGTTATTTAAAACCTTTATTTTGGATGCAGTATTTGAGGGATGGGTGATATAATTGCAAAAATATAGTTTTATTTATATTCTTGTAATGTATTGCATTATCTTTTTCTTTTCAAATGTCTTTCGTGATTGTAATTGAAAGACAACAAGCGGATTGTAGTGGATATAAACAATCTCTCTCCCTCGACCAAAATACTTGGGACTCGTTACTTTTTGGGTCACCATATGCTGATTGTTGAGCTAAACTAGTGTGGCATGAGAATAGTAAATGCTTACAGAGATAATAAAATTCACATACATATTGCATTAGAAATGCATGAATAAAGTATTGTGATGTAAAAATCATAACTTGAATGATGGAAGAAATAGGAGCATTTAACTACTTATTTATTAAGGTCTTGATGCGAGGGTCCTATGAATATTTACTCCTTGTATCTCTTGTTAGTTGTTTAAATGATAAGTTATAGTATTTGATTTGAGATCAATAGTTTATTAGAAGTAACTAGTATTGTATGATAGATCACGAGTTGCTTTCCTTGGAATGGAATAACTTGAACTTGGAGTACGTGCTATAGTTGGTATATGAATAGTTGATAAGATGCTCCAGTAGAACATATCTCAAGAATGTATATTCATATATATATATATATATATATATATATATATATATATATATATATATATATATATATATATATATATACATACATGAGCTATACCTTCTTTATTTAATGTTGCATTTTAATTAATTTCATGCTATTATTTGCATGTTCTTGCATTGTAACCACTTAATTACTTGACTTGCACTATGAAAAGATTATTGAAAGGTTTGCATGCATGAACACATGTTATCAAGTTAGCAACTAGTACTTGCAAATATTTACTTGTTTCTTAAGTAATGATGAACTTAGCAACATTGATGGTAAACTAATATGTAGTCCTCATGACTAATTATGTATGTGCATGAGCATCAAGCATGATGATGTTTTTGGTGTAATCTTGTGATGATCATTATATGACTAGAATTTGATATGACTTGCTACACATATTCCATTACTCCTTTTCAAAGTTGGATTGCTAGTTTACCTTGTGTTGGGTCGGGTATTCTTTGATGGACTAAAGAATTTCGAGGAAGTTTTTCATTTCGTGGTAGGGAAAAAATGCGCTCTAACAATGTTCTCACCCTTGAAGTGGTCAAAGAAGTTTCATAGGTCACAAAGATCCTGTCAGGAAGGCTCAAGTTTTCAATTTTTTTGTATAGTCTTGCTATCGACCAAAAGGTCTATTGTAAGAGAAATGTTCCCACATGAATTGCCTTGTAAATGCCACATGTACTTCAATTATTAATTTAATATAATTCCTTTATCTTTTTCTTGTGAATTGAGCATGTGTCATCTTTATATGCGTGATGATGTGTAAATTGCGAATTTAATTGTGTTTAAGTTTTAATTGATGGAGATTATTACATCATTTCTTCTAAAATCAAAGATGTAACCACTTCATCCATCATGAACTTGTTGGTAGTACTCTCAATGGTCATAACAAGGTGGTCCCATGAATTTGGTAAATAACACAAACATATTCATATATCGATCCTCCAACTCCATTTTCAATTCCACTAAGTGCAATTAGGTAACCATCATATTGAAGGTATTTAGATTTTTGGCCACAAACCCACCATCTTCTATCTTGATGGTATACAATTTTTTTCTTAGGGAAATATTATTCACCAAGGATTTATCCTAATAGTTTTCTCCAAGCTATGTCCAAAGATTCATTGTGGTATACTCTTCATGCACATGCAACAACATTGAGTCAACAAAATTAAGTCTAATAAGACCTTTCACCTACCTATCCATCTTTTCCCAATATTTTTTTGATGTAGTTGTAGGTTTGGATCCGGATACTACAACATATTTATCTTGATCCAGGAGCACATCCTTCATATTGAGCTTTCACAACTCAAAGTTTCTTCTTGAGAACTTCCCCATCTATATCCTTGATTTTCTTTCCATTTATTTATGTAATATGATAAAAAATCATCTCTACACAAGCTCCTACTTAAATTAAGATTAGCACAAAAACCCTCTACCCAACTCCTAGAATTTGAGGTGATCAAACATTGATACTAAATGAAAGGAAGAAAGGTACACAAAAACACTTCTTACACTAATATTTTGAGGAGAGAATTGTGTAAATTTTAATCTTTTAATAATTATATCTAAAGCAAAAATATATTTAACAAAAACTAAACAATAATATATATCACAAGTGTATGCGGAGAAAATGCTTTTTGGGAGGAAAAAACCCACACTCTAAAACAACTCAATTTATTATTTAATAAATCATGATTATAATACACTTGTAGAACAATCCTTTATATGTGTACCACCAACTAGAGATCTAGATAAATTCTTAAAATTTAAACAATTTCTACAAACTCTACACCTGAACTCCATCTCAAGCACTTTAAATATATAGGATTCAAAACATGAAACCATACACCCTTGCAAATTTCATGACATGATGAAATCCATGATTCTACCATTTTTCCAAATCCTTAAAATCCTGTGAGCCTGAAATCATGCAAGTTGTTGGGTCTTCATTTCGCATATTTACACATTTGATGCCATAAACACTACTTGGCCAATACTATGTTCTGCGAAGGATGATTCCGTGTGAAAGATTTCGTCCCTTTTAACTTTATCCATATTTATTCTTTGACTGCATGAGGAGGATGTACATGCTCACAAGTAGCAGACCATGGAATGTTATTAAGGGATAATTTCAATTTTCTCAAAATCCTATGTGGAAATTTCAAATCACTCCCAATTTTGTACAATAGTTTATTTGGAAACTCACATGCTTCTATATTTCGTTTTAGGGTCACATCATCAAATATGATGCCACATCAACATACTTTATGGTGAGGTATCTAAAAAGTCCCAAAAAAAGTGAGACCGATAGTGGTGCACTAAGTCATGTTTTATTGGTGCGTTGATGTGGCATCACATGATTTGTCAGTTTGTGTACTTTATGGATAAAAGTGTTTTGTAATTGGATATTAAGGTGCTCCACTATGGGGCCCACTAAGGACTACTTCTATCCCCACTATTGGACCCTACTCCATTATGGGCCCCTCTACCCTACCAATATCTACGAACTCAATGTTAGCATTCCCGCGGAAGCCACACTGCTTTAATACTATCAACGACTTCAAATCATCAACCTTGGACCTCATGTAAATATTTAAAGGGAGAAAACATGGTGAATATTATGGGATCCAACATAAGTAATCACAAACTTAGACAAGCATTTAACCAGATATGTAGATAGGAGATAGATTCGCCCAAATGGAACAATCGAGCTTCATGGTTGCTTCCTCCATGGTTTAAGCGTTGATTCCTCCATTCAAAATTTTAAATAGTGATATTTGAGCATCATATATTTCATGAAACACTTAGGATTTAGATCCACCATTTTGTGCCAGCTCCGTTAATTTATTGACAACAACATGCTCATGCGTTAAAGCTCTCTGCACTTCGTGTTTTAGACCTTTTATGGAAAAATCCATACCCTCGCACATTTACTGCATAATCTATATTGAGCCTTAGTTCTTAACAAAATTCTATCTCATCTATCTGTTGAAACCTTCATGAATTTTCATGCCTGATGAAATCCCTAAACTATGTATTTTGATGTCTTACCCATGATTTTATGTGCTTCACAGATTAAATGTTGTCGCAAAGTTTGCAAATGTATGAAATATCCAGAGCCTACCTTCCTCGCAAATTTCTCGACAACAATAAATCCCCGAGCTCACATTCTATTGTGGATTTCACAGGCCAAAGAATTCACCGTGAATTTTGTCAAGTTGAAAAATCCTCAGGCTTTGATTTTTTCGCATATTTCGGAGGTGTTTGAAGTCTCTGAGCTTTATCACTTCATCACAAATTTCCTGTTGCGGTGAAATTCTTGACACATTACACCTTCTGAGCTCTTATTTCATCTCGTTCAAATGGTGTTCCTTTGACCTCCAAAAATAAATGATAAGTTTTCCCGTGCACAACTTCTATGCCATGCAAACCAGTGAGACAAAAATCATATTATTTTGATTTCAAAATACAAAAGTTGAACATCAAAATGACAATTTTCCTGCTCAAAGGCACTCGGGTTTCAACTCTAAACAAGAGCTCAAAATTTCGACAGAATTTAAGATCTCAATGAAACTCAATCCTTTCCATGGGTCCCAAATATGGACCTAATTTTACCTGAGAAACTTAAAGCATTGAACTGACTTCCCATCTAAAATGATCCAAAGGAGAGCAGAATCGGAAAATCGGCAAACGCAAATGCATAGATTCAAAAAGAAAAAGAGGGGTCCTTGTCTTGGGTGGGGAGTGTGTGCAAAATGCACAACGGGTTGATTGGGCTCTTTTTACTAAATGAAGTACTTGAAGAGATCTATGCAACTAGCACCAACCAAAGGTGGTTTTGATAAATCAAGATTTTTTATTTTGGCCAAAAACAAAGCCTATAGCCCAAAAGTAGATTTTTTCCATTTTATACCTTAAAAATCGCACCTTTTGTAATATTAACATTAGGAGCAATTTTGAGGCACCTTTCCCAATAGTAGGGCAACAATAACATGTGTTTAAAAAAAAAAGTAGAGAATGTGTTGAGTGCATCTCATTTGACCAATTTGAATATCTAAAATTTCTTTTAAATCCTTGGAAAGGTCCACCTTAATACATAAAATCTATTCAAACAATTTCGGCTGTTTACAATTTCTCCCACTTTCATCTACACTCAACTAGATGTTTATACAACTTATAGAGTTGACCAAATATGAAAAAAAAGTTTCCAAGTAAACAAATTATCTACACAACTTATGTTTGTTGTTAAAAATAATTTTAATTGTTAGTTTCATGTCCAATATTGTCTTAAACCCCTGCATAGGCATATTTCAACATGACAAAAGTCAAGTAATCTTTAATACTTAAGACTATCACATAAAATCAAGCTTACTCCCTATTATTTTATAGTTTTTAGAAGGAAAGATATTAATTTATAGCTATTATCTACACATGCAATGACTGGAATAGGAAACTTAAGATGTATAGAAGGAAGAGTGTAATCAACCAATTAAGCCATTAAGTGGCAAATGGAAAAAATCATAGGATATCTGACAACTTTGCACAATCTAATACAAAATGACTCAAAAGCATGAAAAAGACATTAAACATGGTCTAAATAGACCTTATTCAATCAAAAACATGACTCAAACACCAAAAACACAACATTAGACTCTTTCATGCATCATTTTCACATGAAGAGCTATGGTGTGCACCAAAATAGAGTATAGAAAAGAAACCTTGTTTGACAATGAGGTAGTGCATTTAAAAACAAACATTGTTCCCAAAGGGTTAGTTGCCTTAGAAAAGATGTTTAATAGTAGAGACTATTATAAGAAAAGAGAAAGTAAAATATGAAGATGATGTTTAGGGAGTAAACCTAGGAACAAATGAGAATCCTAAGATGGTGTACATTGGTAAGAATTTGAAATTTCATGAGAAACAAATTTTGATTACACTCTTCCTTTATACATCTTAATGGCTCAATTGGTTGATTACAATCTTCCTTAGATATAAATCTTAAGTTTCCTATTCTAGTCATTGCATGTGTAGATAATAGCTATAAATTAATATCTTTCCAAGTTCTAAAAACTATAAAATTATTGTCATGTTGACATCTGCCTATGCAGGGGTTTAAGAAATATATTAGACATGAAACTAACATTTAAAATTATTTTTAACAACTCTCATAAGCTGTGTATATAACTTTTTTACTTGATTTTTTTTTCATATTTGGTCAACTCTATAAGTTGTATAAACATCCAGTTGAGTGTAGATGAAAGTGGGAGAAATTGTAAAGAGCTGAAATTGTTTCAATAGATTTTATGTATTAAGGTGGACCTTTCTGAGGATTTAATGAGATTTTAGGTATTCAAATTGGTCAAATGAGATGCACTCAACACATTCTCTACTTAATTTTTTTAAACACATGTTATTGAACATGCCCCACTATTGGGAAAGGTGCCTCAAAATTGCTCCTAATATTAATATTACAAAAGGTGTGATTTTTAAGGTATAAAATGGAAAAAATCTATTTTTGGGCTATAGGCTTTGTTTTTGGCCAAAATAAAAAATCTTGATTTATCAAAACCACCTTTGGTTGGTGCTAGTTGCATAGATCTCTTCAAGTACTTCATTTAGGAAAAAGAGCCCAATCAACCCATTGTGCATTTTGCACACACGCCCCACCCAAGATAGGGACCCCCTCTTTTTCTTTTTGTATCTCTAAATTGTGTTTGCCGATTTTCCAATTCTGCTCTCCTTTGGATCAGTTTAGATGGGAGGTCATTTCAATGCTTTAAGTATCTCGCGTAAAATTAGGTCCATATTTGGGACCCATGGAAATGATTGAGTTTCATTGAGATCTTAAATTCTGTCAAAATTTTGAGCTCTTGTTTAGAGCTAAAACCCAAGTGCCTTTGAGTGGGCACATTGTCATTTTGATGTTCAACTTTTGTATTTTGAAATCAAAATAATATGATTTTTGTCTCACTGGTTTTCATGGCATAGAAGTTGTACACAGGAAAACTTATCATTGATTTTTGGAGGTCAAAGGAACACCATTTGAACGAGATGAAATAAGAGCTCAGAAGGTGCGATATGTCGAGGATTTCACCACAACAGGAAATTCGTGATGAAGTGATAAAGCTCAAAGACTTCAAACACCTCTAAAATATGTGAGAAAATCAAAGCCCGGGGATTTCTCAACTTGAAAAAATTCACGGTGAATTCTTTGGCTCGTGAAATCCACAATAGAATGTGAGCTGGGATTTATCATTGTCGAGAAATTTGCAAGGAAGGTAGGCTCTGGAGATTTCATACATTTGCAAAATTTGCAACAACATTTAATCCGCAAAGCACATAAAATCATGGGTAAGACATAAAAATACATAGTTTAGGGATTTCATAGGCATGGAAATCCATGAAGGTTTCAAAAGATAGATGAGATAGAAGTTTGTTAAGAACTAAGGCTCAATATGGATTCTATAGTAAATGTGTGAGGTTATGGATTTTACCACAAAAGGTCTAAAACACAAACTGCAAAGAGCTTTAACGCATGAGCATGTTGCTGTGAATAAATTAACGGAGCTAGCACAAAATGATGGATCTAAATTCTAAGTGTTTGATGAAATATATGATGCCCAAATATCACTATTTAAAATTTTGAATGGAGGAATCAACGCTTAAACCGTAAAGGAAGCAACAGTGAAGCTCGATTGTTCCATTTGGGTGAATCTATCTCCTATCTACAGATATGGTTAAATGGTTGTCTAAGTTTGTTGTTACTTATGTTGGATCCTATCATCATGTTTTCTCCTTTTAAATATTTACATGAGGCCCAAGGTTGATGATTTGAAGTCGTTGATAGCATTAAAGCAGTGTGGCTTCCGCGGGAATGCTAAAACCAAGTTCGTGGATATTGGTAGAGTAGAGGGGCCCATAGTGGAGCGGGGTCCAATAGTGGGGATAGAAGTAGTCCTTAGTGGGCCTCATAATGGATCACCTTAATATCCAATTACAAAACACTTTTTATCCATAAAGTACACAAACTGACAAATCATGTGATGCCACATCATCACACCAATAAAACATGACTTAGTGCACCACTATCAGTCTCAACTTTTTTTGGGCCTTTTTGGATACCTTGAAACATAAAGCATGCTAATGTGGCATCATATTTGATTATATGACCCTAAAATGAAATATAGAAGCATGTGAGTTGCCAAATAAACTATTGTACAAAATTGGTAGTGATTTGAAATTTTCACATAGGATTCTGAGAAATGCAAAATTATCCTGTGATTTTTTCCATTTGCCACTTAATGGCTCAATTGGTTGATTACACTCTTCCTTTTATACATCTTAAGTTTCCTATTCTAGTCATTACATGTGTAGATAATAGCTATAAATTAATATCTTTCCTTCTAAAAACTATAAAATAATAGAGAGTAAGCTTGATTTTATGTGATAGTCTTAAGTATTAAAGATTACTTGACTTTTTTCATGTTGAAATCTTCCTATGTAGGGGTTTAAGAAAATATTGGACACCCTAGAAAAACACTTTTTCTATGTTGAGATAAGTATAGACTTCTTAAATGAGTCTAAGAGCATAAAATATACCTCTAGGTTGAAACCCTAATCCATGGCACTATAACACCAATGAAATCCATGGATGGGAATGAATCCCAATCAAAATGTGTGATCTCAATTGAATGAAAACATCTACTTTAATTTTTGGTAGGTGGGTGGGTATCAAAATTACTATGGGTAGTTAGGAGAGTTGTCATCTATGTGAGTTGATGGAGAAGATGGAGGAGAAGTGCACCAAATATCACTTGTTAGAAATTCTCAGACTCCATTGAGCCCTTTACACCTTTTAAAACAACCACCTTGCACTTTATCAAATTTTTACATGATTTAAGAATTAACATTTTTGAATCTCTAATAAAATAAGTAGAATCTTTGAATTATTGAGTCATTTCCTACATATCAAACCATCAAACATGGGAGAGAAGCATGAAATCCTTTGATATCTCAACAAAGAATCACATCATTTGAGTAAAAGCACAAAGGTATGTCACACTTTATAAAGGAAACGACCAACACTGATCCAACTTTTAAACCTGAATCACTAAAAAGTGACATATATGTTTTGAATTTTGAAATGATGTAAACTAGTAATATATATATATATTTTAGTATATTTTATATTTGTATTTTTTTAAGAAAATGAAAAATTATTTTAAACTAGTTTTTAATAAATTCACACTATAATTTAGTTGCTGATAAAATGATGAAAAATGAAGTTGCATGAGACATCAAACTTTTTATAGTAATTTTTTTTTCTTTCAATTTTTTTGTGTGTATTTATAACTTGAACCTTTAGTGCATGGATATATTTTTCTCTAAATTTGATAAATATATATTTTTAAATAAATATTAAAATATGCATGAATCAAAAAATAGTTGTTTATGTTGGACGTCAACTTTCATATTAAATATTTATCTAAAATGGAAAAAACATTATACCATCTTCAAATAAGATTCTTTTATCTAGTGCATCATATTTTTAAAAAAATTTAAAATAAGTTTTAGTATTTTTTCTTGGCATGGTAATCAACCTAATATTTTGTGTTGATAACCTACTTTTAGTAAAAATAAAAAAATAAAATATAAATAACAATTAAACTATTAAAATAAATATATTTTTGAAAACTACACTTATGGATCTACAAAAGTGTATTTTTTATATTTTTTAAATAATGTTATTTACATTAGTAGGAGTTATTAAAACTTCAAGTTTTTTAAATAATTTTATGTTTTTGGTAAATTGGACTCAAAGTGGTGCTCCATATATTTTTAGCCAACAATTTTAGTTGAAAATATTGTGGAAGTATCTAGCTTAGCTAGAATGAATCTTACTAGATCATATGTTTGACCAAATTTGATTTTTAGTTAGAAATACTTAAATTCAGTTGTGCTGATAAGTTGGCTGAAAGTGTGACACAACTTTGTGCTTTTACCCATCTAACTTTGGGCCTTTATCAAAAAACCTACCAATGGGATGTTGGGCTGAAGAACTCTAAAATTTTGAAAGATGTAGACGAATTTGGGAGTGAATAAAGGGAAATATCAAGGAATTAAAATTTTAGGGAAGGATAACCTGGATGATAACTATCCTCTTCATCTATTATTTCTTACAAAAGTATTTATCCAATGACATATTTTACCTAAAGCTTCATATTGAATAAAAAATTCCTTCACATTTGGGTGTGTCACATATGCTACAATTTTAGCATCCACAAGGTATGACCTAAAGTTCTTCACTACCTTGATCAATACATAAACATGTTTTTCCATTATTAAGTACTTCAGCTTAGTTACTTGCAATGATTTACTAGTTGCTCATATCCATCTCCATTCTTTTACAAAAAAACATAATAATAATGGTATAGGAGGCAAAACATAACAACTGGAGAGGTTTAGATTAGTCCAAAATTGCTGAAATAGGGGCTTCTAAAATTTCATGCTTGATATCCTTGAAGGCTTTAGTTGGTTCTACATTTCATTCAATTAGTTATCCCTTCTTGAGTATATTTAATATAGCTTTGGTTTTCTCAACAAAGTTAGGAACAAACCTCCTAACAAAGTTAATCCATGTAAAGAAGGACTAAACTAGTTTAACAAATGTGGGTTGAGGGATAAGGCTAATGGCCTTGACTATTTTGGGGTCTATTCTCATCCCATCCTTTGACATAATGTGCCCTAAGATCTTACCCTGCTCAACACCAAATTTGTACTTTTTGGGATTCAAAGAAATCCTAAACTTTAAATATATTTTATAGATAAATTCATGGTGATTTCAATGCTCACCTCTTTCCTTTAAAAATGTATTCAGATCATCTTGGTATACCACCGTGAGCCTAATTTCTAGAAGCTTCTAAAAGGCTTGTTATAAGGGGTTGGTATGGGGGTTACATTATGTAGAAAAAGGCGATTATTCGTGAGATTGTAATAAGTTTTGCACTGGATAATAAAATCATTGGATGGTTGCAGTTTTGTGGATGTAGCTCAGATTGGGTGAACCATGTTAAATTCTTTGTGAATTGTCTTGTTTCTGCTATAATTTTGTGTGTGTTTTATTTCTCTATTTTATTAATCAAATCTGCATTTAACTGTTAGATATCTACTTCTAACCTAATAGATCCAATCAATGAGACCAACAAAATATATATCTATTTCTCTCTAAAAAGTTGAACTTACATTCTTAAAACCAAAATGCATCCTTACATAGACATACATACCTAATGGAGTAGTAAATTCCATTTTATGTTGCTTTGACGCCTTGATGACCATTTGGTTGTAGCTTGAAAAACCATCCATCATGGACAGTAGTTATGATCATGTCACTTATTGTAGCAAGTAGTCCATGCTTGGAAGGGGATAATTATCTTTGAGAGATTTATAGTTGAGATTCTAAAAATCAACACAAACTTATCTCCCTATTCTTCTTTCTTTCTAGGATAAGATTAAACACCCACTTAGAATGTATAATGGTTTTTATGATTCCAGTTTCCTCCAATCTCATCAACTCCTTTTGCATTTCAGGAGCCAAGGTAGGGTTGATATGCCTTTTTTCTTGAATGGTTCAACATTACATTAAAATGGGATAGTGTGTTGAAACAAATATTCCCCATATTCCTAAAGATCCCCATATGACCATACAAAACACTTCTTAAATTTATTCAATAGGGAAATCAACATTTGTTTCTCATGAAATTTCAAATTCTTACCAATGTACACCATCTTAGGATTCTCATTTGTTCCTAGGTTTACTCCCTCAACATCATCTCCATATTTGGCTTTCTCTTGTTCTTATAATAGTCTCTACTATTAAACATCTTTTCTAAGGAAACCAACCCTTTGGGAACAATGTTTGTTTTTAAATGCACTACCTCATTGTCAAACAAGGTTTCTTTTCTATACTCTATTTTGGTGCAGGGCACCATAGCTCTTAATGTGAAAATGATGCATGAAAGAGTCTAATGTTGTGTTTTTGGTGTTTGAGTCATGTTTTTAATTGAATAAGGTCTATTTAGACCACGTTTAATGTCTTTTTCATGCTTTTGAGTCATTTTGTAATAGGTTGTGCAAAGTTGTCATTTTTGCCAAAAGTTGTAAAAAGTTGTTGTGCAACTTTGCATTTTGTGCATTGTGAGGAAGCTGAACGGTCATGAGACTTGAAGTGTAGTTGTATTTAGTTGTTTTTGTTGGTAAATGTTTAAATACATCATACAATGGTTGAACCAAGGTTTTGGAGGTGATTTTGTAAGTTGAGCATTAATAAAGTTTTGGTTTCCTGCATTTTTCTATTGTAATTTGTTGCTACAGGAGGTTGTAGGGCCTTGTACAGCCTACAAGTGGTATCTAATTAATTTTATTTGATGTGGAATTGAATCTAGTTTCTGTTAAACTTGGTTTCATCGAATTTCATTCATTTTTGAGCATTTTAGAAGCAATTTACTCCAAACCGCTTTGAAAACCTAGGTTTTGGTGCTTTGAGAGAATAAAATGATGTTTTGAGAAATTCCACTGGTGAAATGGACTAAGAACTGGTGGAATGGAATTAATTAGGATTTTTTTTGAGTTTGTGAAGTTTTTAGGAGCATGGGTTAAGGATTTGAGCAAATGGGTTGATGCCCCAGTTGATAAAACTCACGTTTTTAGACAATTGAAGTGCATAGGTGATAGGTTTTGTGAAAAATATTTGTAGAAGTTGTTTTGGGTGATGAAAAATGTTTTTTCAGACTATATATAACATTTATAGGCTGATGGTATGAGGGTTTGAGGTATGGGTTGTGAAAATAACAAAGTGACCTATCAAAATAAGCCTAATTAGGCCTTTATGCAAGTGTAACAACAAATTTTTGAGGGATTTGTTTCAAAAAAATCACACCTTCACTCTTGATATGTTACTAAATTCCAAAAAGGGTATCTAGAACAATGATTATATTCTATGTTGGAGGTCTTATCTGAAATTTATGACAAAAATACCCTGTTTGTTGTGCTACAAAGCAAAATGGCAATTTGTGAAGAAAAATCTTTTGTTTGATGTGTTAGGGTTTTGACCAATAGTTGTTTGAGTTAGGGTTTTAAATCATATTTCAACCATTGGCTTCCAATCAATGATTTGATCATCAAATCATCCCTACCATTTAAGAACTTGTAGATCTATTGGCTATCATCAAATATTTTCTAGCTACATATGTTGTTAGGTATGACAAGTCTCACTAAAATTTCAATATTTTTTTGAAATAAAAGAAGATCTAAATCTAGATCATACCTTGGAATTACAACTACAAGAGCATTAGCATCATAATTTTCACTTCTATCTAGCCATTCAAAATCAACGGCATTGAAAAATTCCATGTCCCAAATAAAATTTCTAGATACATTTTTAGCTTCTTCTCATTGGTTATGAATGTGCCTTTTCCCTATTACATATAATATTTGAATCTCAATAAATTTGAAGGCATTTGAATCCATTCTTATGAGTGTCATTCAACCCCAACAACAAAAAATCATATTAAATAATATTGTTAGTGCACTAGAAGGTTATCTTAAAAGAAAATTCATGCTTCCATTTACTTGAAAAAAGTATAACAATGCCTACAACATTACCTTCTCTCAAGAGGAGGAACCATCAAGAAAAATAGTCCAAAGACCATCACTCAACTCCTTATCAGAATTTAGTGGAATAGGTGCATCCTTTTCAACTTAAAATTTATCACAAAAACCTATTATATGATCAAATACTATTATCAAATAGGTTCAAATGATTAAGAGACTTAAATACATATCCTCAATATTACGTAGGAATCACTGCTCCCTATGTAATTTTACATTTTTTCCATGTAAAGTAATGGTTGCATAGGATAGGTCTATCTTTATGCTTCAAATTATAAAAGCTAACCATTTTCTAGATAGAAACATTACCCACTTAGTAGGAAAGTAAACTGCTATTATATCCATCATAAAATATTTGTCTGGGTAAGTAGCCAGCTAGACCTCTACATTGGTTATCAATCCAATGATATTAACCTCTCTAGAATCCATAGAAAATTATTTTCCATATGACTATACACTTGTAATCTGAGGCCATTCATTACTTATAGTGACATGACATTGCTAGATGCACTTGAATCAAGCATGCAGTTCTGGAGCCACCACCCATTGATGATCAATGTGGTATAGAAGGGGTATACAATTAGTTGGCTTTTCACAACCGAAGCATTGAGGTATAATTCCATTGTATCCTTTTCATCTAGATTTTCTTGATCACTTGGGGCATTAGTTGGTTGTTTATGAACACTCTTAGAAATAAAAGATGCAACCATTGCTCTATGTTTTGGGATTCTAAGAACCTCAGTTAAAGGAAAATAAATACTCACTTGGCTCAATATATATAGGTAGGTGCAAGAATTTGGGTCCACAAAATATTCAAAAAGTGGAAGAGTTTTTCTCAATTTTCAAAATTTGTCACGGTTGGACTAAAAATTTGAAGCACTTACACATAGAATCTTAAAATAGTCCAATAATATGAAATTTAGTAGTTTGAGTCTAGTTTTGAAATATGTAATTTATTATAATACTTAGATGATACAAATTAATTTTTGATAGACATGCTTAAAAACCAATTTTTAAAATCACTTTTTCAAGACCATACCATGCATGTGTACAACCACCAGAACTTGACCTAAATAAAAGTATTTTTCTAATTCCTTTTGAGAAATATATGTGTTATATTGAAGATTGATGAGGATATTTTTTATATCTATATATATATTAATTTCTTATTTGACCCAATTGCTATTTTTGAAAATCCCTCATATACAACCACCATAATTTGAGCTAAAATATTTTTTTTTTGAATTTTTTTTCATTGTGTAAAGAATTTTTTGTAGATTGATGTCATATAAAATTTTTGCAAGAAACTTAAAAAATCAAGTTATTAAAAAATACGAAAAAACTTGACATTTCAAGTTTATGGACCAGTTTCCTCAGAAATTAATTAAAAAATAGAAAAATAATCCAATCATAAAAAATACATATTTGAAAACTAGACATCATAATTTATAATGGGTTTTAATTTCACAAAATAATTCTAAGAAAATTTGTAAGATTAGTGTTTTGCTCAATTTTTTTTTGAAGTTTTCACCTCAAGTGAATAACCCATGATGCCATAGCTTAGCAATAATTTTTTTTCTTACCATAATGTAAATTATATGCACATTTGGAATAACACTATTTCTAAACTTTTATTGCATTTCATTGTAATTTCACAAATCTTTCCATGACATAGATTTCATTTTAGTAAACTCAAGTTTATCATTACATCCTTCCATATAAATGGGTACATGGCACATACATATCTCTTCTGAACTTCATCTGGAAATAGATATACAAACTATCCTGATGTCACTATGATGGTGCATACATTTTGGATGTCCTCGCTCGTTGGTGCAAACACTCCAACTATCCTCAATGCTGGAGCAAACATCCACAAACCTCAACTGCCAACTGACGAGGAGAAGCATCACTCAAGCACTTTTCCACCAAGCACAAACTCAAATGCAATCCCCTACACATTTGTCACATATGACAAGATGGCCCTACCCTTCGACGAAGAGATTGGTTGGTAAACCTCATAACAATAACCTATCTGAGCTTAGTTTTATGTTCTACAAACCAGAACCTATTCATACGGTCATCATTCTACGAGTAAGAAAATCTTGAACTAGAATGCATAAAAGGAACATAGTGAACTGACAGTGTAAATAGTGGCAACTTACACTACTTTGGGCAAAGTATTCTCACCTAGTACTTCAAGTGATAGTCATCCTATTCATAGACACTTCTATATCTCAGTTTGGATTATGATCATTCATATACTATGCTTAGGTAATTCCTTGCATAGGTAATCATTAACCTCATAAATATCCTATTCCCCTTTTCCAAAAACAAAATGGTATTTCTACCCATAAAGCATAAGCAAAAGTTACCCCCTTCAATGGATATTCCAATCCTTGGTATAACATATGAGCTTTGCTAGTCTATGAATTAACTTTTCATAAACAAGCTATTTGCTTCAAAAGACAACCTAGTCTTAATTATAACTTTATAATCAAAGGTTTAGCTACATAAGCTTCATCTAATCATAGATTAAATATTCATAAATAACTGTCTCCTTTCAGTAATAAATAAATGGTTCTCATCAAGAGTATAGCCATGTAAATGAATGTCCTCAATCGAAGAATAATCATATCAATAGATGATTCGATTCGAGAGTGTAATTTCCTTAATAAAAGAGTTTGTTCAAAAGAGTAGAATCTTGTCAACAATGACTTCATCTCAAGAGTTTAAAACAACTAATCAAGTAGCAACTCTAACTCAATAGGTAATCCCACCTGTCTCCATACACATAGTATCTCATAAACTCAAGTGATTTACTTATTCACATAGGTGAGTCTCAACCTTAGTATACCCCAATCCTAGATATAATCAATAATCAACAATTAGTGTAATCAAGTATAGGTTAACCTAAACCTATGTGTTCCAACAAGAACAACATACAACCCATCCAAGCAAGTAATACTTAACCTATCGGTTCTAATGGGTTATCCAGTAAATATTCCAACCTAATAGGTTAGTCTTAACCTAGGTTTCAATATACTTCTCAACTCAAATAGGTTACTCCCAACCTAGGGTTTTATCTAGTAGTTAAGCAATGATCAAGTGACCATACTAGTACAGATTAACAATGACTCATCCTATCATTTCTTCCAAATTGTTGATATACAACTAAACCTTATCATTCCTAAGGTTTCCTAACATCATAATCCAATAGTGTCAAGTCACTTCGTGACATTGATACGTTTCATATTATGAATAACCCTTAAGATATTCTTTTTTTATCATTCCTATTATACTTATACTAATGAAAAACAATCCCTCCTATTATGGAGTAAATGCAAGCACTTTCATAGAAAATCATAAAACAACTTCTTTTTCCTTTCAAAAGTAAATGCTATGATTTCCTAATGAAAGTATTCTCAAGCAGTACCAAACAAAGCATTCAAGTCCCATTCTTTCATAAATAAAGACAAATAAGAGAAGATTAGATCCCCATGCATGTAATACGCTTGATCTAATTGTCTACTTGATACTCATCCTTCCAATGACAGCTTGCTAGCCTTCACATTTCCACTCAAAGCGATACTTCACTATGCCCTCTTTCACAAGATAACTCAATGCTTTCACAAAGTAACTCTAAGCTCTGACAAAATATAGATCTCAAAATATTTGTAGTAGAAATAGATTTGAAAAATAGTGCATCCCCAAATGAGAGAGCCATCCCATCTATTTATAAAAAAATTTGAGATATTGTAGCCTATAGAAAAGGCATGCCAATCGACAACTCTCTACATGCAGACCGACACACCTCACACAACAAAAAAGTGGTAGAAATCTAAGTGAGAACTCAACTTGGCATCCTACAAATTGACCCCTTTGGCTTGTGTGATCAAGTGAAAATCCTTGTTTCTAAATGTGCATCAACAATAAGAATGCAAGAAACAACGAAGAACACCTAACACCTCAAAATTGGGAAAAACGTTGAACTTGAACAAAGAAGATAGAATGAAATGATTATACCTTGTCAAGTTGTTCCTTGGTTGGCCCTTCAATCTTTAATGTTGTGTATGCTCCTTGGATGGAAAACAAGATTAAAGATGCAAGATGAGCTTGAAAGTGTGATAAATGGTGGATTCAAGTGCTATGATGAAGGCAAAATATGAAAATTGGCTCAGTATGGCTTCAAATGACAAAATGTCAAGAGTTTCATATCAAATGCATAAGGTTTTTTAAATGAGAGAAAAGAGGCGGTATTTATAGAGGAAATTGAATTATCTAGAGAATTCAATGGTCAAGATTGAGCCATCATGGCCAAGATGAAGGACTATGGTGAGTTGAGGACTCACAAGCCCTCACATCTTGACATGTGGAAGGTGAAATGGCCAAGGATGTGATGAGGTGTAGGTGAGATGGAAGAATGACTTGTGATGTGGAAGAAGGACATGTACCTTGAAAGCACATTGGGAGATGAGAAGATTTTCTTAAAATGCAAGTTCTTGTTCCCAAATGGTTGAAAAGTGACATGAGAGGAATTTTAGTATTCCTCAAAAATTTCCATGGGGAAGAGGAAAGTAGTTGGAAAAATAAATGTGAATTAAAAATTCACATGCTTGGAAGAATCCCATGGACAAGACAAGGTTCCAAAAAGGGAAGTACTTGTCCACATATGATTTGATGTGACAAGTCCAAGATTCTAGAAGACATAGTCACATGTGATGTGACAAGTCAAAGGTTCTAGAACTTGCATGGGGAAGAGAAGATTCCTTGGAGGAATAAAAGTGAATTAAAAATTCACATGGGGAAGAGAGGAGTCTTGGATGAATAAAAATGAATTAAAAATTTCTTAGGGGATGGGGAGAGTTGACCAAGGTGCTGATTAGGCTTAACTGAATAGTAATTAGAAGACAATTAGTGGTTAATAAGGATTAGAAGCCAACTTGCAAAAGTTGGAGGATGTGACATATCCTAATCAATGATTAGGCATGTACACATCCCTAATGAAGAGATTAAGAGGTTGATTAAGATTAAGTGAAAGTGATGTGACCTGTGAGGAATTAAATAAATGTCATATTTATTTAATTCATTTAATGAAAGGGGGATTGAAGAGTAAGGTATTTAATTATTTAATTAGATACCTTAGGGATTAGAAGAAATTTATAAGGTATTAATTAAATAATAGAAATATTACTTAATTAATGCAAATAAGAGGATGTTTAGACTAAAAGGGAAAAATTTGGAGAAATGTAAGTGTCCAAATTTAGGTGTCTAAAGCTTGAAAGTGGCTCAAGACTAATTCAAATGCGCACATTCCCAAATGATGACAATCGAATTGTAACCAAAATAGACTTCTACATAATATAGAGTTTTCATATGTTGGCGCCATGTTGAAGCCATCATTCCTATTTACCCGACGCGGTTTAACTCTTTGAAATAATCTTCTATTTGTAGGCAACACACATGTTAAGTTGACTTGGTCATAGCATCATTGCATGATAGAGAAAATATGAGTCGACTCCCATTTTATAACATTTAAACAATGCTTTGACTAGCATGTTATTTGTTGTTTTCTTTATCCTATTTTCATGCGTTTAAAAACTTTATGATGTAGACTTAAATATTTCCATCGCTTTCTATTAAAGCATTACAAGTTGAAGTAATTCACTTCTATAATATAGTGATGCATTTCAAATGGTATCGACTATGGTTTACTTCCCATATCGGCCTTTAATATTGCACATTACTTGTATATAGATCAACCTTTACTAATCATATAAATAAATTGGACTTCATTATTCATACATATATAAATATATATTTATATACATACATGCAATATATATATATATATATCTTCCGTGTCAATCAAGTATATATATACATTTGATATACAAATGAATACGATCAAGTTAACATTCACATAATAATCATATCGACTATATATATATACATATATTCCTCTATGTACATGTATACGTACATATTCATATATTGATATATCTCTATGGAAATTTCCATTTGTCACACATACGTATGCATCAACACATGTATACATTTGTATATATCTTATATATATACTTTCAATTGCACAATTAAGCACATACACAAATACTATCTTATTGATAGGAACATACATGCGATGTACATATACATATACACATACATGTCATATTGTCCCTATGATAACACCATACTCATAAGCAACCTATTCATAATCATCCATAGGCATATCTACCTATGTACTCTAATGTATATGCTCCTCCGTACGTATGGTCTATCGTCGACATGCATATGCAAACATATACATACATTTACATATGTTCACCTCACAAATTAAGCGTAGTAATATAAAGAAGAACCCATAAGCTTCAAACATATAAACATCATCCAATAATACACTGAACAGTAATCAAGACCCTTACTAATGCAAACACATCATACTTAAGGATGAATTACAAATTCCCAACACTATGAATAGACTCAACCATTCTATTGTGAGTGTGTGTATAAGCTTAGATAGGTTTCATAAAGGTTATCCGACCAATCACTTCTCCTGAGTGATACTTCCCCTCCCCTTTGGAGGTTTGAACTTGTCCCTGCAACTAGCTCAACACATTTGCAATGGTAGTTAGACATTCATAATGAATACATATGCATCTCAAACTTTAGCATATTCATATAAAAATGCATGTTCTTCATTAATGTAAACATAACTACTCTTTCAAAGCATTTATCAATACTTTCACATAATACCCATTTCAGTATTCCATTCATTTAGAAAACATATTAAAATCATGATTTCATTTACCATCCTATTTACCCATGAAGGTAAAAGTAAATCAGTAATAACAAGACGGGGTGTGACAAAATCCATTAGCCATATTGCCAAAGTCATTTTTTTCTCTTGGAATTGCTATGAACTTGTACTTGCAAGTCCAAGGCTAAGGGTCAAGTTATCATGCTTTTCTTGATCCTAAATCCAAATCAAAATACGGGTTGGGATTTTCAATTTTTTTAGAATGGGTACCTACTTTAAAACAAGTATTCGTTCTATTTTACAAATGAGAAAAAAAGTAAGGGGTAACTATTTTAAAGCGAGTACCCATTCTAAAATAAAATAGACCTACCTATTCCTAATATATCCATTATTTCCATTTTAGGAAATAATGTAGTACCACTTTATTTCTACAATACAAATCAATATCAATAATTTTAATATTTTTATTCAAATTTGTCTTGTACAATCTCTTAGCATGCCAGATTCTATTCAATATTTGAAAGGATTCAATCATAAGAATCATTTTGAAGTGCAATAAGTACATAGTCTTTTCTCAAGAGGAATAAAGGGTTTTTGTTATATTCACATTTACTTGTACTTCAAAATTTATATAACAAAGGATCTACATCTAGTTGTACATCAAAAAATTTCAAAGAGGTATCAATCTGAAATAAATTAAATATCATTTATCATTTTTATCAAGACGATTTGGTAATCGTGGGATCAAAATAACGTCAAAGAATAAAATATAGGGAGCTCATGAAACCTAAAGAAATAAAATCAAATAGAGAGGAAGAAAAATGAAAAATGTTGAACATAGGTTGTCATTGATGTCAAAGGTTGTCAGTAATGTCATTGATGTCAGAAGTATTGTATGATCTATGTTGGTAATTTTATTGTCAAGATGCAAAATCAATAAATATACATTATTAGTTGTTGAGGAGTGTTTGTATGATTGTTGTATGCTTGCAATATCATGCTTTCATCTATTCACTATGACAATGGTGGTCTGTAAGTCTATACTAGTATGTTTCAGTTCAGTTCTCGGGGAAGAGATTTTTTTGGCAATACAATTATGGTCAATATTTCTTTTAGAAATGTAGTTTTTCTCTATGGTTTCATAAGAGAGTATTCATACACTAGTTCTATCATATTCTTGAGTTTCTGGAGGAGATGTTTAGCATGCAAAAATATTGAAGTGATAGAATGTTATATGTGTCTGTTTGTCAACCAATTGGAGTTCAAGGCATGTTTTGTAACGACTAGTAGCATGTGGAATTTAAATCTTGTGTGTAGTGATAATATAGGACTTGATTAAAGTTCTTGTGGTAGCACAGGGTATCATGTAATTTTGGTGGAAAAAAAATGATTTTGGACCAATGTGTTACACATTTCATGTAATTTGAATTTAGGTCCACATTATGTCCTCGCTATTTGTGGATCCCTGGCCAACATAGAAGATTGTTAATGTAATGTCATGTACATAATTATCTATTGTGAAAATGCATTGAGTATTTGAAAGTGTCAAATGTGAATTAGAATTACACCTATGGGAAGAAGAGTTGATCGTTGGTGCAAATTGAAGAGAAGGTGGTGAAGATAAAAGGAAGAGTTGTATTCCAGTGTGTGTGCCTATATCAGAAGATCATTTGTATTGAGGAAGAGTGTCAGCTGTGACTCTTTCATGTGTATGTATTACATAGAAGATCCACAAGTTTTATCATTGTAATCTGGTAGGACTAGTGTTTTACCTATTGTATTGTTTCAATTGGGGATTGGTGTTTCCAGTAGATATGTGCCTACAAGCACATTAGGGGATTGGTGTCTTTGATAGGTTGGTGCCTAATTTAGTGTGTAAAATTCACTTGTATATTTTTGCATTGTGAGGCTAGATTTGGACAATAGATTCAAGTAGCTATTCTCATCGCGGTTCTTCCCATCTTGGGTTTTCCATGTATATTTGGTGTTCACTTGTGTGCTTTATGATTTTATGTTGTATTTGTTTATGTGAGGTTTACTATGAAGAATCATATACTCTAATAATAGTAGAATAAGTTAATAATTTTGAATTGATTAGATCTATTGATTCACCCCCCCTCTTAGTAGATTGTGTATCCTTTAATTGGACTCAAAGCCAAGTTCCTTTGAAGAAGCCTAATAGCTTAAGGTAGTTAAGGGATGTCATACTAGGTTGGTCAGGAAGGATTCTTCGAAAATAAAGCACCAATTTTTTATGGATCCAATTTTGCATTTTTGAAAGTTAGGATGGAGTCCTATTTGATGGCTTTAGGAATGGACATCTGGATGTTAGTAGTAGAGGGATATGAGATTCTTGAAAACCCTCCTAGGGACTAGGTAAAAAAGAGGGCTTGTGAAATATATGCTAAGGCAAGGAATGCTATTCTATGTGGATTGACTAATTTTAAATTTGTGAAAGTGATGCAATGCAAAAAAACAAAGGGCATATGGGATAAATTGTAGACCATCTATGAAGGTGATGACAAAGTCAAAGAGGAAAAACTATAAACTTATAGAGCTCAGTTTGAAAGTCTAAAGATGAGAGAAGATGAGAATATTGCTACATTCCTGCTCTAGGTTGATGAGGTTTTCAACTCTATCCAAGGTATTGGTGAGAATTTTAAAGAAAATAATGTTGTGAAAAAGGTACGCAGATCTCTCCCTAGAAGGTTTGATTCTAAAGTCTCTGCTATTAGAGAAGATAAGGATTTGAATTCTTTTAAGTTGACTGAACTACATGGAATTCTAACTACATTTGAGATGAGATTTAAAAGTGAAGATAATATAAGGAAAGAGGTTGCTTTTAGAGTATTCTAACCTCATAACGCAACCACCTAGAAAATTTTAGCCCAATCAGACACTCGAGTCAAAACTTATGGCCTCCAGAAGTTTCTGCATAAAAATCAAAACCCCTAAAACAAAGTTTAGGTGATTGGGATGGATGATTTGATGATAGATACAGAGTCTAATGATGTTCTATGTAGTACCCATGTGATTTGGTCAATGAAACAATGAGTTATGAAAAAGTGTTGATGACGGGAAAATGGGTGTTCGAAATGACTGAACGGAGGCTCGAAATGGATGAATGATGACTCAGAATGAGTAAATGGATGTTCGATCGGGGAGATTGACCTTCATAATGGGGAGAAAAATGCTTGAAATGGGTGAACAGTCACTTGGAATGGGAAAACGGTTAGTTAGAACAAAGGAACACCACCCGGAACAATTGAATGTAGGAGAAAAACAACAGTTTGAAGGGTGGGTCCACGTATCCAAGGGAAGGTCTGCCCCTACTAGGGCAGGTACGCCCCTACCAGGGCAAGTATGCCTATTCAATGAAAATGACTAAAAACAATTGTTCAGAATAGGTAAACGGGTGCATGAAACAAAGAAATGGATGTTCGGATGAAGAGGATGAATGCTCAAAATAGGGAATGGATGTATGAATGCTCCTAACAGAAAAATGAGTGATCGAAACAATGAAATGGGCACTCAAAATGACCAAACGGAGGACGAAAAATAGCTATTTGAAGGGCGGGTCCGCCCCTACTAGGGAAAGTACGCCCCTACTAGGGAAGGTACGCCTGTTTGACAAAAAATTGGGTATATTTGACAAAAATAGGCTAAAAAGGGATTGAGATAGAGAGCGGGTTCGCCCCTGCTAGGGAAAGTCTGCCCCTTTGCAAGTCTGAACTTGATTTTTCATAAAAAAAACTATGGCAAAGGACCCAAAACACAACAAACAACAATCAGAGGATAAGGCTGACTTGACTGAACAAAAAATCACTAGTTTTGCACAAAGAAGACAGTTTCAAACAACATGATCCTAAGATTAGTAGAATGGGTATGGCCAACAAAGTTCTCTATCTAGGATAAACAAGGTGGCTAGGGAGTCCTCGATATACACCCAGTACATGAGACCCAAACTGTGAACACCAGCTCGTCACAAGAGCGAGTCAGGAACCTTAGCGAGATACTAAAGGCTCAGACCAACTCTTCACATCATCCCGATGCTTCGCCAATAATGATGTGACTGGATTGGGGTACAAATTTGGCTCTCTCCCCTTTCTATACCCCGCTGATACGCGTGGTTGGGATCATCCCTTAGGGTGATGAAATCCCTAAGCAGGTCCCCTAAGAAAAAAATGGGTGACTCAAAAGACTTGGTAAGCTATGATTTCTCATCACCTAGGATCGCCAAATGGTGCAAGGGGATTGGATACGTCAATAGCCTACCACAAGCACAACACATAAAGTAAATTTGACCCCCCTAGTTAAACTATGTGCCTAAACTGATGAAAAATGATAAGAAGCAACTGATAAACGCTTTAAAAATGGATAGCCCTGCAAGAAATTTGTTAGAAATTTTCCACCAAACGCTAGTCAAATCCTTCCACAGACACAAACAACACATGTAAGGGGGTTAGAAATACTCAAAACAACAGAAAACAATGCTTAAAATGTAGTTTTTACCTTCTGGAAAATGTTGTTTTAGGCGGGTTCGCTCCTCTGTTTGGATAGGTATGCCCTTGGGTGGGTAGGTCCACCCCTGGATGGGTAGGTCTGCCACTGGGTGGGAAAGTATGCCCTTGGGTGGGTAGGTCTACCCCTCTGAAACCTGAACTTGTAGATAGTGAAACGACATAAAACTTGAGAGCAAAAGACCCGTTTGCGGGTCCCACCAAGCATTCCAGAAATATGATCAGGTGAAAATCCTTATTCCTAAACATGCAACAACAATAAGAATCCAAGAAACAACGAAGAACACCTAACACCTCAAGATTGGGAAAAATGTTGAACTTGAACAAAGAAGATAGAATGAAACGATTATACCTTGTCAAGTTGTTCCTTGGTTGGCCCTTCGATCTTCGATGTTGTGTATGCTCCTTGGATGAAAAACAAGATTAAAGATGCAAGATGAGCTTGAAAGTGTGAGAAATGGTGGATTCAAGTGCTATGATGAAGGAAAAATATGCAAATTGGATAAGTATGGCTTCAAATGACAAAATGGAAAGAGTTTGGTATCAAATGCATAATATTTTTTAAATGAGAGAAAAAAGGGGGTATTTATAGAAGAAATTGAATTCTCTAGAGAATTCAATGGTTAAAATTGAGCCATCATGGCCAAGATGAAGGGCTATGGTGAGTTGAGAACTCACAAGGCCTCACATCTTGACATGTGGAAGGTGAAATGGCCAAGGATGTGATGAGGTGTAGGTGAGGTGGAAGGACATGTGATGTGGAAGGACATGCACCTTGAAAGTACATTGGGAGATGAGAAGATTTCCTTACAAGGAAAGTTCTTGTTCCGAAATGGTTGGGACATGAGAGGAATTTTAGTATTCCTCAAAAATCTCCATGGGGAAGAGGAAAGTCGTTGGGAAAATAAATGTGACTTAAAAATTCACATGCTTGGAAGAATCCCATGGACAATACAAGGTTCCAAAAAGGGAAGTAATTGTCCACATGTGACTTGATGTGACACGTCCAAGATTCTAGAAGACTTTGGCACATGTGATGTGACAAGTCAAAGGTTCTAGAACTTGCATGGGGAAGAGAAGATTCCTTGGAGGAATAAAAGTGAATTAAAAATTCACATGGGGAAGAGAGGAGCCTTGGATGAATAAAAATGAATTAAAAATTTCTTAGGGGATGGGGAGAGTTGACCAAGGTGTTGATTAGGCTTAACTGATTAGTAATTAGAAGATAATTAGTGGTTAATAAGGATTAGAAGCCAACTTACAAAAGTTGGAGGATGTGACATATCCTAATCAATGATTAGGCATGTACAAATCCCTAATGAAGAGATTAAGAGTTTGATTAAGATTAAGTGAAAGTGATGTGACCTATGAGGAATTAAATAAATGTCATATTTATTTAATTCATTTAATGAAAGGGGGATTGAAGAGTAAGGTATTTAATTATTTAATTAGATACCTTAGGGATTAGAAGAAATTTAGAAGGTATTAATTAAATAATAGCGATATTACTTAATTAATGCAAATAAGAGGATGTTTAGACGAAAAGGGACAAATTTGGACAAATGTAAATTTCCAAATTTAGGTGTCTACAGCTTGAAAGCAGCTCAAGACTAATTCAAATTTGCACATGCCCAATTGATGACAATCGAATTGTAACCAAAATAGATTTCTACATAATATAGATTTTTCATATGTTGGCACCATGTTGAAGCCATCATTCCTATTTACCTGATGCGGTTTAACTCTTTGAAATAATCTTCTATTTGCAGGCAACACACATGTTAAGTCGACTTGGTCATAACATCATTGCGTGATAGAGAAAAGATGAGTTGACTCCCATTTTATAGCATTTAAACAATGCTTTGACTAGCATGTTATCTGTTGTTTGCTTTATCCTATTTTCATGCATTTAAAAACTTTATGATGTAGACTTAAATATTTCCATCTCTTTCTATTAAAGCATTACAAGTTGAAGTAATTCACTGCTATAATATAGTGATCATTTCAAATGGTATCGACTATTGTTTACTTCCCATATCGACCTTTAATATTGCACATTACTTGCATATAGATCGACCTTTATTAATCATATAAATAAATTGGACTTCATTATTCATACATATATAAATATATATTTATATACATACATGTAATATATATATATATTCTGTGTCAATAAAGTATATATATACATTTGATATACAAATGAATACGATCAAGTTAACATTCACATAATAATCATATTGACTATATATATATATACACATATATTCCTCTATGTACATGTATACGTACATATTCATATATTGATATATCTATATGGATATTTCCATTTGTCACACATATGTATGTATCAACACATGTATACATATGTATATATCTTATATATATACATTCGATTGCGCAATTAAGCACATACACAAATACTATCTTATTGACAGGAACATACGTGTGATGTACATATACATATACACATACATGTCGTATTGTCCCTATGATAACACCATACTCATAAGCAACTTGTTCATAATCATGCATAGTTATATCTACCTATGTACTCTATTGTATATGCTCCTCCATACGTATGGTCTATTGTTGACATGCATATGCAAACATATACATACCTTTACATATGTTCACCTCACCAATTAAATGTAGTAATATAAAGAAGAACTCATAAGCTTCAAACATATAAACATCATCCAAGGATGCACTGAACAGTAATCAAGACCCTTACTAATGCAAACACATCATACTTAAGGATGAATTACCAATTCCCAACACTATGAATAGACTCAACCATTCTATTGTGAGTGTGTCATAAGCTAAGATAGGTTTCATAAAGGTTATCTGACCAATCACTCCTCCTGAGTGATACTTCCCCTCCCCTTTGGAGGTTTGAACCTGTCCCTGCAACTAGCTCAACACATTTGCAATGGTAGCTAGACATTCATAATGAATCCATATGCATCTCAAACTTTAGCATATTCATATAGCAATGCATGTTCTTCATTAATGTAAACATAACTACTCTTTCAAAGCATTTATCAACACTTTCACATAATACCCATTTCAGTATTACATTCATTTAGAAAACATATCAAAATCATGATTGCATTTACCATCCTATTTACCCATGAAGGTAAAAGTAAATTAGTAATAACAAGACGGGGTGTGACAAAATCCATTAGCCATATTGCCAAAGTCATTTTTTTCTCTTGGAATTGCCATGACCTTGTACTTGCAAGTCCAAGGCTAAGGGTCAAGTTATCATGCTTTTCTTGATCCTAAATCCAAATCAAAATACAGTTTGGGATTTTCAATTTTTTTAGAATGGGTACCCACTTTAAAACAAGTATTCGTTCTATTTTACAAATGAGAAAAAAAGGAAGCGGTAACTATTTTAAAGCGAGTACCCATTCTAAAATAAAATAGACCTACCTATTCCTAATATATCCATTATTTCCATTTTAGGAAATAATGTAGTACCACTTTATTTCTACAATACAAATCAACATCAATAATTTTAATATTTTTATTCAAATTTGTCTTGTACAATCTCTTAGCATGCCAGATTCTATTCAATATTTGAAAGGATTCAATCATAAGAATCATTTTGAAGTGCAATAAGTACACGGTCTTTTCTCAAGAGGAATAAAGGGTTTTTGTTATATTCACATTTACTTGTACTTCAAAATTTATATAACAAAGGATCTACATCTAGTTGTACTTCAATTTTTTTCAAAGAGGTATCAATTTGAAATAAATTAAATATCTTTTATCAATTTTATCAAGAGGGTTTGGTAATCATGGGATCAAAACAGCGTCAAAGAATAAAATATAGGAAGCTCATGACACCTAAAGAAATAAAATCAAATAGAGAGGAGGAAAAATGACAAATGTTAAGCATAGGTTGTCATTGATGTCAAAGGTTGTCAGTAATGTCATTGATGTTAGAAGTATTGTATGATCTATGTTGGTAATTTTACTGTCAAGATGCAAAATCAATAAATATACATTATTAGCTATTGAGGAGTGTTTGTATGATTTTTGTATGCTTGCAATATCATGCTTGCATCTATTCACTATAAAATGGTGGTCTGTAAGTCTATATGAATATGTTTCAGTTCAGTTCTCGGGGAAGAGATTTTTTTGGAAATATAATTATGGTCAATATTTCTTTTAGAAATGTAGTTTTTCTCTACGGTTTCATAAGAGAGTATTCATACACTAGTTCTATCATATTCTTGAGTTTCTGGAGGAGATATTTAGCATGCAAAAATATTGAAGTGATAGAAGGTTCTCTGTGTCTGTTTGTCAACCAATTGGAGTTCAAGGCATGTGTTGTAACAACTAGTAGCATGTGGAATTTAAATCTTGTGTGTAGTGATAAGATAGGACTAGATTAAAGTTCTTGTGGTAGCACACAGTATCATGTAATTTTGGTGGAAAAAAAAATTATTTTGGACCAATGTGGTACACATTTCATGTAATTTGAATTTAGGTCCACCTTATGTCCTAGCTATTTGTGGATCCTTGGCCAACATAGAAGATTGTTAATGTAATGTCATGTACATAATTATCTATTGTGAAAATGCATTGAGCATTTGAAAGTGTCAAATGTGAATTAGAATTACACCTATGGGAAGAAGAGTTGATCATTGGTGCAAATTGAAGAGAAGGTGGTGAAGATAAAAGGAAGAGTTTTATTCCAGTGTGTGTGCCTATATCAGAAGATCATTTGTATTGAGGAAGAGTGTCAATTGTGACTCTAGCATGTGTATGTATTACATAGAAGATCCACAAGTTTTATCATTGTAATATGGTAGGACTAGTGTTTTACCTATTGTATTGTTTCAATTGGGGATTGGTGTTTCCAGTAGATTGGTGCCTACAAGCAGATTAGGGGATTGGTGTCTTTGGTAGGTTGGTGCCTACTTTAGTGTGTAAAATTCACTTGTATATTTTTGCATTGTGAGGCTAGATTTGGACAATAGATTCAAGTAGCTATTCTCATCGCGGTTTTTCCCATCTTGGGTTTTCAATGTATATTTGGTGTTCACTTGTATGCTTTATGATTTTATGTTTTATTTGTTTATGTGAGGTTTATTATGAAGAATCATATACTCGAATAATAGTAGAATAAGTTAATAATTTTGAATTGGTTAGATCTATTGATTCACCCCCCCTCTTAGTAGATTGTGTACCCTTCAATTGGACTCAAAGCCAAGTTCCTTTGAAGAAGCCTAACAGCTTAAGGTAGTTAAGGGATGTCATACTAGGTTGGTCAAGAAGGATTCTTTTAAAATAAAGCACCAATTTTTTATGGATCCAATTTTTCATTTTTGAAAGTTAGGATGGAGTCCTATTTGATGGATTTAGGAATGGACATCTGGATGTTAGTAGTAGAGGGATATGAGATTCCTGAAAACCCTCCTAGGGACGAGGTAAAAAAGAGTGCTTGTGAAATATATGCTAAGGCAAGGAATGCTATTCTATGTGGATTGACTAATTTTAAATTTGTGAAAGTGATGCAATGCAAAACAACAAAGGGCATATGGGATAAATTGTAGACCATCTATGAAGGTGATGAAAAAGTCATAGAGGGAAAGCTATAAACTTATAGAGCTCAGTTTGAAAGTCTGAAGATAAGAGAAGATGAGAATATTGGTACATTCCTACTCTAGGTTGATGAGGTTGTCGACTCTATCCAAGGTATTGGTGAGAATTTTAAAGAAAATAATGTTGTGAAAAAGGTACTTAGATATCTCCCTAGAAGGTTTGATTCTAAAGTCTCTGCTATTAAACAAGATAAGGATTTGAATTCTTTTAAGTTGATTGAACTGCATGGAATTCTAACTGCATTTGAGATGAGATTTAAAAGTGAAGATTCTATAAGGAAAGAGGTTGCTTTTAGAGTATCTAAGAAGCAGGTTGATCAATATTCTAATATTGGATCAGATCCAAAAGAAGAAAATTTTATTAGGAAGCTACAAAGAGGTTTTGGTAAGTACAAGGGGAAGTTACCTTTGAAGTATTTTAATTATGGTGAAGTAGGACATTTTATGGCTTAGTATCCACATAAGAATTCTAATAATGTTGAGCAAAAGAATGGAAATACATCATTTCAGAGAAGATATAAAGGTAAGAGGAAACATAACATTTTATACACTAATGAAGAAGAAGATGAAGATATCTCTAAAGATTAAAAATAAAAGGTTGTATTCATGGACTTTGAGAGTACTGAAGGAGATGTAGAAATTGATTTCAAAAAAAATAAAGATGAAGTAGATCTTGTGGAAGAATTGATGTGTGTTGGAAAAGAAATCAAAAGGCTAACAAATAGAAGTTTAGAAGTGAAGGCTAAAGAAAAAAGTATCTTAGGATTTGAAGAAATAAAAAAATATGATTATTGATCTAAAGACCTAAACAAAAGAAGCAAAAAGGATTGCAAAAAAGGAGGGAAAATTGGAGTATGTTGAGACAAAGGAACAAGTAGAAGATATATTCATGAAACCACTTCCTAAGGAGACATTTGAGTTTCTTTGAGAGAATTTTGGAGTTTTCTCTCCCTCGTCTTGAATCAAGACGGAGCATGGGTT
>VDFB02000017.1:432323591-432400060 GCA_007258455.2 Sequoia sempervirens
GGGAATGGGGAAGGTATGAGATATCTATATGGTTTTCAATTTTTCGGTTCTATTCTTTTCCCAAGTTGCTCAATGACTTAGCCTTCCAAGTGAGTAAAGATTAAAAGAATTTAAGGAGAGTGGAGTAAGTGAAGAGGTAGCAGCACAGTCGATTCATAGCTTTATACCAGAAAAGACGTGTCTCATTGTTTTGGATGATGTTTGGAAGTCTACTAGAGAAGGTAATTTGTTAACTAAACTTAGTAACCCAACTTGAGGTAATTAGTCGATGCAAAATTTTGGTTAGCAAAAGAAGCAGAGAGGTTTCTGTAAATCTTAAAGCTAAGATATATGATTGACACAACTTGAAACAAAATGCAGTTATCACTTATACTTTACAGAGAAAAAGCAACTGAAATATGATGTTTTAGGAATAGAAATTTGATAAGATCTAGCATTATTTTTCGTAAAATTTGGAATTCTTGATGGAAGAAAGTGCTACAAACTAGTTGATGATAAAGTAGATAAACCAAACAACAGTATGGTGCACAAATATATGGTAGATTTAAGTTTAAAACAGGGATTTACAAATTTTACAAATATATTTGAAGAAAGAAGTTGGAAAAGAATTACACTAAAACTAAAATAGGGCAATAAGACTCAAAGCTAATGATCTAAGCATCCAAAGGACTAACATCAACATTATCCTAAACCTTAACTTAAATCAATCTTTGACTTAAATCAATGGCTCTACAAAAGAAGCACCGTTGCAAAATCTGTTGGAATGGTCATAGAGTTATTTTTTCTCAAGGGTATGCTCTGTATATCCTTTGAAACATATGTCATGAACATACAGAAACAGTTTTTATGTCTTCTCACAGGAAAACTGCTTTATGTTGCAGATAAAATACGAATTACTACAGACCATTATAGCACATTGCTTCCCCTCCCAACCCAAGTAAGAAGGGAAAGCTAGGTTTTCCCAAGCTAAGGAATGTCCCATCCCTAAGATGTGTGTACAAAAATAAGTAGAATTAATTAAACAAGATTTTTGGCTAGTAAGTTTGGGGTAGATGAAGAATTAAAAGAGGAAGCTGGAGAGTGAAGGACAATAGAGCCTTAAAGTATAAGAAATCCGTTGAAACTTGAATTCTTCCCTAATCCACAACCCTTCAGATTCCTACTTTCATCGCCGCCATGCCCCACAAAAAACCCTCATAAATCCGGTTCAAATTTTCTCCTCCACCGCCAACCCAGTTCAAAACACCCCACAAAGAATCTCATAAAATTTTGAGACCTTTTAAGGCCTTCGTTACCCTCTAATTTTTAGGACAGCTATCAAAGACCCACTCTATCATCCAGCAGATCCAAGTAAAATTTCTAAACATCCACATGACATTTTGAATTCTGAAACGTAGATTTTTATGTATTTTTAAAACTTCTATGGTTCGTCACTCAAAGTTTTTTTTAGTATTATTCAAAATATGCTTATTTGTCTAGGAAGTTCTTTAACAACAAACCCACATATTAGAGAAAAAAAATTCAGCCTTACTTCTGGCACTCTTTGCCCTCTCATTTTCTTAGATGCTTTCAAACACCCACTTGATCATTTAGCAGCTTTAGGTAATATTCTTTATAACTTCATATAATTTTGGACTTTAAACTGTAGATTTAGAAATCCATTTAAGATTAGATGAATTTTAAGGTGATTTAAACCAAAAAAGTTTGTAGGATTTATCAAAACTACATTTAGTTATTTAGAAGATTGATTCTATCTACCCGGTTCAAAACGGGCTTACAATTCAATAGGAAAAGTTAGAGCTCTACTTTAAATGCTCGTTGCCCTTCGATATCTTTTCCAACTATCAAATATCCACTTAATCGTTCATCAGATATATGCAAACTTATTCATAGCCGGATACAATTTTGATATTAAGGACAAAATGTTAAATAGAATGAGTAGATTATTTATATGGGTGTTCAGTTGTTCAAAAGATTATTTTGAGGTAAAAATGGTAGGCAAGATCTATAAGACTATGTTTAGTTGTTTAGAAGATTGTTTCTCTGAGTGTTCTTGATTTTTAAAGCATCAAATGTCATTTGGAGCAGACATACAATGTGGTAAATCCTCTCTAGTATCTCTAGTATGTGGTAAATTCTATTGCCATATTCCATCTATGATCTAGACATGTCTATGATGATATGTTGAAAGTTTGCGATCACAAGTAGTTAATTTAATTATAATTTTAGGTTTTATAAAATTCATGTCATGTCCAAAGTAATGCATGGAAACTAGAGGTTCAATATGTATGCCCTAGGATTGTGCAGAGGTAGAGGTTAGAAACTTAGAGGATGAACTTCAGTACTCAAACATGTTTTAGAGGGAAAAGTTAGAAACATAGAAGTTGCCATAGTGAATTGCTTTGGGATTGTACAGAAGGGGCAGGGATGTGCAGAGAGGAGTTTAGGAATAAGAGGAATAGGCAAGATTTAAATCAGATACAACACAACACTCCATACTATCTAAATCCTTGCACAGCCACCCACACTTAACGCCCCTCATACTGCAGGGCACCCTATCTTGCCCACAATGGATTCTCCTCTTACTGCATTTGAAAGGAATGGAAGAAGAAAGAAAGAGGATAGAGCCCTATGAAGAGGTGGGAGAAATAACCAGAGCTTCAACATTCATGCTAGCCCTATCAATGTAGAACCGCAGTGCTGTTCTTTTTAATTCTGGTGAGACAAAGGACTCAAATGCTTATAGACTAGGGCTAGAGATAGATGAGGTTCATAATGTAGGGCTTACCTTTAAATGGTGAAAGCATGATAGTCTCCCTCAGATACTTAAAAGGTAAAAGCACATTAGAGACTTCATAGGTATATTCTAATTTTTCCCTAAATATACAATTGTCTTTGTAACAAAAGAAAACGTTTAGCAAAGATTTAAGATTAGGAGTACCTTGTCTATTAATTTGCATGTTCCTCTGTGTCTCCACTGCCCCTTCAAATGCCTTCAAACTGTTAGGACTCCATGCTGGTTATCAAGTCCTCAGCCTTGATCTGGCACAACCCAGTTGCATAGGAGGAATAGATTTCAGACATAGCAGTTGATGACAATTGATTGCTTGCAATTGCACATTTTATGCATCTAGAGAAATGTTAAAAAAACATTCCCGTTGGAAAGCAGCCATTTGGTTGGATATGCACCAATCTGTTTATTTTTTTGGTCCATTTAAAAAAGCATTCCCGTTGAAAGGAGACACTGCTCCAACCTCCATGGAATGAGCCCTAATATCATTCATACTAATACAATGTTTGAAGTTTTAAAGGTTGTTAATTTGTAGAAATGGGAAAATTGTAAAAAATGTTTCACTCATCTTTAAATTGATGGAAAATATTAATTAGTTATAATTTTTAGCTATTTAAATTTGTATAAAAGAATTTAGTCTCATTTGTATATATTTAAATACTTATACTTATTTCTAGACATTTAACCCTTACTTTATCTTCATATGCACATAGTCTAATGCATCGAATTTATCCTCTCATTCATTACATTTATCTATGTACCAACTCATTGAAATAACATAAAATTGGACCCCTCTAAGGTTGTTGATGTAGTTTAAGTTATTTTAAACTTGAATTTGTGCTCTTTCTACTTACTAATCTAATATAGAACTAATAAATAATCTAAATGAAACTATACTTTCATATTATAATATTCTAAACTAGATTAGTATGGAGCTAAATTAAGGAAAGTTGTAAAGGAAATGAAAGGAAAATACAAAACTACGAAATTTTAGATAATATGGAAAGGAAATTGGGAACTATGAAAGATAAAGAGGAAAATACCTAGGAGAGATGTGAAGTGGTGGAAGAACGGTAATGGGTATAAGATCTACTATATATGCTTCAATACTAGTCTCTATTGCTCACTATCTTGATGCTTGAAGGAGTTGAAAAAGAAAATACATTTAGAGTTGTATGCAATAAAATGAAAGATTTTGGCTTATATGTGAAGAGAGAATTCAAAATGGTCGAATGGGGAAATCTTTGACTACTAGGCATTAGATTATTTGGGGCCCAAAATTTGAAGTAACATTAGTGTTATGTGCTAGTGTTAAAGACACTTATGAGCATTCATTTTACACATCTAAAATACATAAATCCTCTCTCATTCTATAACATTAAAGGAGCAATTAGTAGAAAAATGTTTGTATTTGGTACACTAAAATGAGTAAAAATTATACACAAATCAATCTAGGATGCTTACCTATCATCATTGAATTTTTGTACACATTTTTGGAAACTAACCAAGGAGAAGGTTATTCTTGTTTAACAAAGAAATACCTTTCAACATATTTTCAAATACTACCAGTGTATAGATTAGTGAAAGGAGAAAAACAAATGGAGGTCAATTAGGTGAATGGACGAGAAAGAATTTACATTGCATAAGGTTGAATACAAACTCAAAAGATCAATTTATAATTATGAACTTGACTTACACCACTAGAATTGACCCCAATAAATAATGTACTCAACACAAAATACGAGGTATTCAGCTAGTAGATATATCTTATTTTCAAGGTAGATAAAGAGCATACTAAAAAATCTTCATCAAATGATAATGATTCTTTAGTCATAAAGCTAAGTACCCTTGTTTTAATTATTTATTTTAAGTAACTTTGCATTTAATATTAATGTTAGGGTTAGAAAGATAGATATCTAACAATTAAATGCAGATTTAATTTAATAAACAGAGAAACTAAAACATACATAGAATAAATCATAACACAAAGAATTTAATGTGGTTCACCCAATTTGGGCTACATCCACCAAACCGCAACCATCCAATACTTTTAGTATCTAGTGCAAAACTTATTACAATCTTGCAAATAATCATGTTTTTCATCATACTGTAACACCCATCCGAACCCCTTTTTATCAAGCTTAGAAGCTTCCAGATTTTGGGTTTTACAAAATCAGATTTGGGGTGTACAGTATACCATGGGCTATACAGTATAGCATGATCAGTCGCCACATACCGACAATCTCCCACTTGGAGATTGATCAGGCTCCACACCATCACAATTAGAACCTTGATTTCCTATAACCATATCATTACCAATCTAGATCAATAATGTTTACTTGTATGCATTTTAATAGATTAGCTTAAAAATTAACCTCGAGGGAAATCTTATTTTCCTTTACAAAAAATGTTATTTAGAATAACCAAATTTTAGGAAATTTTAAAGACATAAAAAGTAAAAAGATTTTTTTTTTCCATTAGAGTATTTTCTAATGATGAGATTTTCTTACCCATGATGATTCCAATTAGTTTCAGGTCCATTTGAGAAAATATCTTAATTTAATAATTACATAGTCACATGTGACACACTTTTGTGCTAATTTTATCTCATTTCCCCAATCCCTGGCCACATTCATTTACTCCCACTTCCACACATTCTCATGCATTTGACTTCATCTCTTTCCTTTCTTCATGTTTATTCCCATATCTTTTTATTCTTAATTCCCACACACTTAATCCTTATCTCAATATATAAATCTATTTATTCTAGGTCATTTCAATTATGCTTGGGAGTAGTCTCACATGATGGAGATCTAACCTATTTTTAAAATAAAAAAATTATTGAATCATGCACATTTACACTAATTGATGGGAGTCAACATTTATACGTGTTTGTGTGATGATTTGTTGTCTTAGTATTTAAAAACATTCACTTGATCATTTGAACATATCAAGGAGCCATTGATCATCTATAGTCCTATCAGTTCTGTAAGGCCCAACCTCATGAGCATCAATTACAACTATTTTGTTTGGTTCATGGTATGATTAAGTATGCAATTTTTGCTAGGGGAAGGCCAGGGCTAATTGTGAGTTATGGAGTCCTAATATAGTTAGATAGTTTGCATTCTCCTTCTCCATTTACTCTTTATTTATCTTCAATATCTGGAATTATAAAGTGAGTATGAGATTAGGGTTCTACTTAAATTATTTAGAGGTAACACAACTTGAGGTGCATTGCTAAGCCATAGTATAGTATATTATTGATCTTATCCCAGTACATACAATTCACATGTGATATTATTAAATCATCCTTCAAAGCTTTTCTAATATTTAATTATATTAGTTAGAGATTTACTGAATTACTTAATGATCCTAATTTTACCTAAAAGACAAGAGCCAAAATCAAATTTATTTAATTATTTTAAATAAAGATATATTATCATTATATCTCTTAGATATATAATGAACTTTAGAGTTACAATAACCCATTAACAAGAGTTTGATTAAAAGTCTTGATGCTTAATGAATAATTACAATGAATATTGTAACCAAAACTCTTAACATCCTCCAACTATAAAAAGAGATGTTCATAAATCCATGCTTAAATTTTACTTGGATGCTTATCTTGCCAACCAAGATTCTTGGTGTTTGAACATCTGAAGTGGGGAAAATTATTAGTTGCAAACTTAAGTTCACTTATTCTAAAAATATTTCATAGATGTAGACCATTGAATAACTATCATAAACCGTAAGTCATGGCAATGAAAATCATGATAAATATTACAACCATATGCGTCATGCATTAATTCACCAAGTGCATGAAAGATCAACTAACTCCACATTGATCAATTGAACAAAATATTCCTCCAACAATCTCAAGTGTGGATTGATGGAGGTGATAATAAGGAAATAGAGGATTTTCCAAAGGGGGATTTTGGGGGATTTTGGGGGATGACATAGGGACGAGTTGTTCACATAGCTCCAGCTTAGGCTACAAAGATGGGGAATATCATAGTAAGAGCACATGTTCATGGGATCATCTCTATGTGGGTGGGAGTTCTAAAACAAGGATCGGAAGGTGGGAAACTGTTAAAGGGTGTATAAATTGATGGGAATTTTTCGTTACAAACATGCATACATTTTGTAGGAGATACCAAAAGTATACGTAGAAATGCATATGTTGAAAATGCACAAGAAAGTACATTTGAGAGTGCTAATGTGGAAATAATGAGGTCGATTAAACATGGCACTCTCACTCCTAAACATGCCATTCAAGTGTTGGTGTATTTCAATAAGTTTATAGCAGAATTTTTGGAGACGGTGAGAGAGCCCAAGCATAACAATCAATTTTCCTGCGTGGGGACCTCCATGCATCTAATGTATGACTCCTGTTACTGCACGATGAAAACCAAGCGCCAAGTTTGTTCTTGTAGTAGAACAATAATGCTAGAGGGGCACATGGGAGGGGGAGATTCTTATTTTAATCAAAAGTGGATTTCTATCAAATTTTTTGGAAGAAAAGGTTGTGATGTCAAAGATATAGATACAACTACTGAGAGATTTGGCACATATGAGGAGATAATGGATAAGATGTATAAGAAGAATGTAGAGGAGCATCTCTCAAAACATAGAGATAAGCTTCACAAGAAATGGGGTATTCCTCCAAAGTCTACATCTGATGCCCCTACGAAGAGTTCTAAAGCAAAGTTTGTTCCTCCGGAAGCCAACAAAGAACCAAAAGTGTTTGGTAGATCCACTTTCATTTACAAATACAAAGATTGTTTGGCAACATTTTCTTTACTCTTTACTAGGTTTAGTAAATGTTAGGTAAGTGTGAAGTTATCTACAAAGTTTGTAGTTGGGATCTGGCCTTAAAGTTTGTCTATCTCTCACCATTGTACCACATAATACAATTCATCTTTCACCCTAGGTACCTACAACCAATGACAAACCTCACACAAGTCCACCAACCAAGTCATTAGTTGGAGTTGGCACAAACAAAATCAATGCATTTAGATTTCACCAATAACGTGATAATATTATAATTACATTCCTTAGTACTAGCTTCTACAAATCTTAACCATCACCCCATACATAAGTTCATTTAACATAGTATGGTCACAAAATCTAGCCCTACTCCAAATTACCACGGAGCTACAAGTCATGCAAGAAAATTATCAAGTCTTAGGGGATATGACAAATCACCACCTTGTAGGTTTTGTCTTGTTTATATATAGGAGAAATGCCTTCACAATAGTTTGATATATTTTAATTATAAAATTGTAGTGACAAAACTTGCATACCCTTGCCCTTTTCCATGTTATATTTTAAGCCCATAATGAAAGTTTTGACTTTAATTCATCGAATAATGTGTAAGATGGTCTAATTTACAATGGAATTTAGCAAATAAATTAAATCATTCCCAAATACCATCACCACACATCTTGAGATTTCTTTCCATTTCATAAATAATCTATATTTCCTATCAAGATTAGATCATACTCAAAATTTAAACCTTTGTCACCCCTGTCACTAGCTATTACGAGCTAGTTAAAGTGCAAATTGAACCAATTTACTGGATAGAATAGTGTATTTAATGAAAATGATCTTAACTGAAAATGGATGTAAGGGTTGTCATGGGATTTTAGACAGTTTATTTGAGACGGGAAAATTCTTCCTGGCATGGCCATGCCCTCATTTTTCTTTCGGTTTTAAATTTTTAAGTGTTTTTGTTTTCTAGTTTTGGATTCTTTGTCTTTTTAAATTTACTTTTTATTTTGTATTTGCAATGTTAATTTTTCAATGGAGCATGGAGGAAGGCAACGATTAGTAGATGGTTAAATCAAGATGCACGACAAAGAAAATAGTGAGTACATTCATATTCACCAGCCTATTTTTGTTTTGGAGGATTTATAGTGTGATCAATTGTGAATTTATGGATGTGAGTTTGTGATCCTCCTTGCCAATAACATTGTTAAACTGTTATCGTGAACTTTACTTGTTTGTATAAACAATTGATTGATAGTGGAGTTTCCCCAAAAAGAACAAAAGAGGTCAGCAATTTAAAACATTATGGACACATGAAGGATCCATTATTTATGACATGATTGCTTTTCACATTACTTATCAACATAGATAATATTGACCAGGCTCCCCCTTACCCTTGATGATTGGAATTCCATTTTTATGGCAGCAACATCCCATCTCCAATTGCTACCTCCTACATGAGAATCATGTTGGCTTTTGGTTGTATACTTGTCACCCAACCCTAGAACTCTTACAACCACATTCTTTTAACAAAAAAATTGCTGACACATACCGTCATTAACAGTTTGAAACTACAAGTTTTCTCTTTTAGCTACAACTCATCCTTAATACTGGTGTTATCGTTTTAGATTTCACATGGAGGGGTTTCAATGGAAACCCTACTTCTCTACATTTTCCATTCCTTATCCTATTTACTCAGTCCTATTTCCCTAGATTTTTCAATAACCTGCAAGTCTAAAAAGATTCAAGTGGCAATGCTTGTGAAATCATGTTTTACATATGCTTAAGATGTTTCAATCTCAAATTGTTTTTTACATGAATTGTTGCTTGACGTTCTATTTTTGAAGGTAGCAAATGAATTATGTGTACTCATTGGATTCCATTACATACACTCTTGTTGTACTAAATATTTTATATTGTTTGTGGTTGAAATTGGTGTTGTTAATAGTAGTTTTTTTACAATATGCAAGCTCTTGTGTGAAAGATGATTCAATGTCAAGTTATCTTATGAGTCTTGATGATTTTAAATTATTTGAATTAAGTTGATTAATGACCATAAAATCTTTTGGTGAAAACTATATTTATTTTTGCATAGTTTTTAATATAAGCTTTTTCACTCCTACTCATGGAGTATCCTTTGCCCTTTTATAGACCAAAATAGAATTGTGATTTTTTTGGGAAATCAGTAATCACTTATGGCAGAGTTATTTGAAATTTTATGCAAGATACCATCCCAAACTAGAAGTTTTCATTTGTTCTCTAGTTTTAGTTGGTTAGGTGGCTAATGGCCTGCAGAAACCATTGTGTCTACAATGCTCATCAATTACAACTTCAACTTATTTTTATGGCCTGATGTAACTATTGTACATCTAGTTGATCCTCCAATATTTGTGTTTAGTGTGCACTCTTATCTTCTATAAAATTGACCATTTCTCTCATGTTTGATTGCTCCACTACAATATAGATAGTTATCATTTGTTATATGACCATTCCAATAGATTTTGCAATGGTGCTTCTTTTGCTGGAAACCACCAGCTCCCACGTTAGCTTTAACACATACCATCACAACAAATATTGTTACAATTCACATGTAAGCTCCAGAGGAGTTGCTATGGTTCTATGTGTTCTCAGAAACCTCTCCAAACTTGGTTAAAATGCCATCCTTAATCCCTACAATCACATGCCCCAATTAACCGCACCCAACCCTCATTTGATGAAATTCCTCTATCCTTTATGCTCTGATAGATATCCATACCCTATGTCTACCCCTAGAAAACTTGTGTCAATACAATTTAATGGTTAAGGTCTACCTATACTTCGCTACACATGGAAAATGATTATTGGGTGTACTGTGTAATAGTCATTGAACTTACATACGAGTAAGTCTAAATTTGAAATAGAAAGTATGTGACACGAATCGTGATAGTAGGGAAACTTTATTGAATCTACTCTAGATAGGAGAATACACTTTCAATGTATTTTTAGATTTGGTTTGAGTTAATTTTGACTAGTTTTGATTGGGTTGTCTTTAATGTAATAATTAGTGTGTTTATGCATAAAAGTTGGCAAGTTATTTTATCTTTATTTAACCTTATTATTGTTTTTTAGAGATTGGTTTTGATCTTTATATTAATTATTCACCTACCTATGTCAAATTCATTGGTGCAAAAATAACTCTAAAAGTTTCAAATTTAAATTTAAAATTAGGCTCAAGCCGAACACCACCTTAATTAGCCATTACTTATTGACTTGAATGTAAAACATTTCAAATCACATGTTAGGGCGTTCTACAAAAAGGAAAACCCCAATCCATTTCTATCCAATTAAAGACATCCAAGATCCATTCAAAACATCACATAACTCTACCATTCAAGCATAGAGTTTAGCCCTACACTTGAAGAACTCAAAATCTAATTCTTGATGTTTCTCCAAGCACCATGCTCTAAAAACTCAAGATTTGAATTCCAATGTTTCCCCGTATAAGATGAGAGTGAAACATTGTTACAAAGGCCCTAGAAAGAGAGCAACAGATATTGAATTGTATAGAGATGCACAACTCAATGATGCCCTCTCAAGTTTTCATCATGAGTCTCCATTAAGCCACTTGCTATGCCTTGCATACACACCCCATATTTTTTCTTAGTAAATATGAAAAACCCCCTTCTTTTCCTTCTTCATTTTCAATTTGTTTGTTGCATTTTTGTTCCTTTTCCTCCTTCCTTTTCTTTTCTTTCTTTCTTCATTTTTGGGTCTAAGCCTTTGTGTTTTGGTTCTTTTTGTTTGATTCTATGGTTTTCTTTAATCTTAAAAATATATGTTAATCTTTAAAATATGTCATTTGAAGCATAGGGATGCAATATTATTCATATGGCCAATCACACTTTCAGATGATTTTACAACATTTGTAATCTACCTTTACTTCGAGAGAAATATTCTCTAACCCTCTTTTGCTATGAGGTGTTTTGGCAGCAAAGCATTCCAAATAGATGATATAGCAAGCCAGCAAGTATGCCTATGTTTACCTGTGTACCCATTTATTCATTTTACATTTTTTGTTATTTCAATCTGTAGTCATATATGAAGATTCTAATACATGCATAGTATTTGTGATGCAGGAGCATCCAGGTGCACATGGAATCAACATCAAACAAAAATAAATATTTTAATTTTGTATTTTCCTAAGGTTTGATAATTATTTAGTTGGAGTAATAAATTAAAGTATTAGGCCAAAAATTGTAATAAATAATTGGTCTTTTATTTTAATTTTTGGAGTGGAGATAGTCTAGGTGGAGTGTTGAACGTGAGCTTTAAAAATGCAATCTTTGAATGGATTTTTGGGGGAGTTGCAAATTTTTAAAACTCAATTAAATCCTCATAAATTTTAATAATGGAGATCTTGAGTGCCCAAGTTGAGTTGGCAGTTGCTTTTCTAATTGGGTCCCTATTTTCTAGGAGTGGGAATCTTGCATGTTTGTTATTCTTGGAAAATTTGTTGGGGGTGCATTTGGAAGGATTTTTGGAGAAATAATGATTTGGTCCCTATTTTCTAGGAGTGGGAATCTTGCATGTTTGTTATTCTTGGAAAATTTGTTGGGGGTGCATTTGGAAGGATTTTTGGAGAAATAATGATTTTAAAATATGAATTTAATGCATCAGTCAGATCTGGGGCTGCCAAGTTGTGTTTGAAAGATTTTTCTAATTCAGGGCCTATTTGTGAGGAGTGGGAAGACTAGTTGGACTGTCAATTTTAGCATATTGAGGAATGGATTTGGAATTTTTTTTTTTGAGATTTAATGCATATTATAAAGGGTTTTTAAGGCCTTTTTCATGTTGGGGTCGTGGCTTTTTGAAGGAAGCCAAAAATTGGGGGTTAAGGAAGCTTGGATGAAGGGTTTCATGGAGAAATTGAAGGGAAAATTTTCAGATTTTGGGGAAAGAATGAAGAGTTGGGCATAGTTCTTGTTGGAAGGTTGAAATAAATCATTTTGTTGCAGGTGTAAGGAGTTATTTACAGCAGCATATTTGCTGGAAATGTATATTCCAGATTCTACAAAGAGTTTTTGTTGAATGTTGCAAGTTACAAGCTAGAGATGTTGAGAAAGGATGCATGATTTGAGCAAAGAATTTCTGAAGCATGATTCTTAAGTGATCTTGCTGTTGTATATCAGTTTATTTTTAGTTTGTTATGCATATTTCCCAGCCATGGAGGCTACAATAATTGTATTTTCAGATTTTTGAAGTATTTATATTTCTTGTTGGTGATTTGAATGAACAGATAAGAAGTTTGTATTGCAGATTTTAAATTTGTTCTAGGTAATTTGTTTATGCATTTGATTTATTTCAAGTGGGGGGGCATGTGTGTTTATCCTCCTACTTTAATTTGTTAATTTGTAGGGAATTTATTACTTTTAAGTTGGATTGAAGGAGTTTTATTTCTTGAAAATGAGTTGCAAAATCAATTGCTATGATATGTCCAAAGTTTTATTCTTGATTTTTTTGATATATATGTTTATTTATCTCATATAATGTAAAGTTCACTAAATGACAAGTTGAAGCAAGTATTTTGTGGTAGTTAATATACACATTATTTATGCATCATTTGATGATTTTGATGTTAAAAGGTTTATTAATGTTAGGGGTGAAATGTGTTATGTGTAGGGTTCATTTGGATTGGAAGAAATAATACAAAAACAAATGTGAAGGAATACTATAATTTAAAAGATGTCCATATCTTAAATGAAAATAGTTTTGTGTAGTGATGAAAGCATGAAAAAAAGTTCAAAGGAAAATATAAATTACATGTAAACATTGTTTAACAATTATAATTAATAAAAGATGTATTGTTTTAGGAGAGGTAGAAATACCCCTCCACAAACTCTTAAGGATGGCCATGGACATGCTTCAAGAGGTCTTTCTTTGTTCTTTTTTATGTTATGTTTAGTTTTTCTATTTTTAATTTTTATTTAATTAAATTTAGTTAAATAAAATATATATTTTAAAATTTAATTAAAGTAATTTATTTATTGCTAATTAAACAATTATAAATATATTTTTTATATGTATGATTAATTAAAATTTAAAGCAATGACCACTTTCACTTATGTTTAGAAAACTTGATTAAGAGAGCTAAAGGGTAAGATGACAACTCACTCACTTAAATTATTATTGTTTTTATAATGGATGTTATTAGAATGTTGTATATTTTATGGAATTTATTTGAATAGAAATATATGAAATTATGGAAAGTGACATATATGTTTGTGAGTTCTATTGTATGGGTTTCATTTTTAGTTTTGATGTTGTATATGTCATTGAGTTGTATGAGTTATATTTGAATTTCTAATGACATATATGCCATTGAGTTGTATGGGTTTTGTTTGAAGGCTACATAAAATTCTTACCATGTATTCTTAGTGCACTTGTTTATTGATCATGGTTGAGTGACATTTACTCTTCTACATGATGATTGAATGGATTTTGCGAGGAGATTTTTTAATGACATGTAATTTAAAATTGTATGGATTTGTTTGAATGTTTTAACAACATATATGTCATTATGTTGAATGGGTTTTGTTTAAAGGTTGCACCAAACTCCTTTGGTGTGTCTAGTGTGTATCCACACATCATGGTTGAGTAAAATTGACTCTTGTGCATGATTATTGTATGAATTTCTATGATGATTCTAATGGTATATGTGTCATTAATTTAATTGTATGGGTTTTTTTTGTAGGTTCTAACCATATATATCATTTAGTTCTATTGTTTTTTGTTTAAAATTAAAATCAAACTCCTATAGTGTGTCTAGTGTGTTTATGGATACATCATGATTGAGTGCTCGATTTACTTTTGTGCATGACACTTGTATGAATCTTATTGTCATCAACTTTAATACACAATAAAACTAAACACACATAATGGTTAGTGGCATTCACTCTTGTGCATTATGACTATATGGCTTTTGTGTGAAGGGTATAATAAAAAATCATTAAGTTGTATGGATTTTGTTTATAGTTTATACTGGTGTATATGAGATTAAGTTGTATGGTTTCCACATGAAACTCATATCATGTGCATAGGGTGCTTACTCATGTAGTAAGGTTGATTATTGCATGTAAATGGTTTAATGATTAGTTGAGTCTTATGGGATTTATATAAATTATCGTAGCTAATTTGCATCTAACCATTATGGGATATTTGGTGTTCTTGTGCAAATTAAGGTTGATGGCATTGACCAAGAGATAACTAACTATATTACTTTTTTGTCAAGGGTCTAATGATAGGTATGCCATTGAGTTTTATGATGGGTTTTAGTGTGCATATGCATTAGTGTTAAATGGCGTTGATTATATTCCCATTATACATAAAAATCATATGACATGCCTAATGTGTTTGTATGTGCACCATGGTTGAGTGACACTAACTCTTATGTTGGATGGTTTTAATGGAATGTGGCATACATGGTGTGCACTAGGGTTTAATGACATATATGGCATATATCCTATAATTATTTATTCTTTTGTGTTGAGTATGCATTGTGAACCCTGTTCATCAAAATCGTATGATGTGCCTAGTGCGCTTATTCATGCATAATTATTCTATGAACTTTTGAGTGTAAGTCCCAATGACATATATGTCATTAAGTTTTATATATTCTATATGGAAGGTTACAAATGATTTTGCATGGATTTTTTTTGAAATTTTCGTGTTTATGCATCATGGTTTAGTGACATTGATGTTATGACATAATGATTGTATGACATTTGCATGGAGGGTCTAGTTACATATATCATTCAAAATTGTATGATGGGTTTTATTTGAAGGTACTAATGATATAAATGTCATTATATTGGTTTTTTAAAGCTTGCATCAAATTATATGATGTTCTTAGAATGTTTGCTTATGCATCATTGTTGAGTGATATTGATTTTTCTACATGATGGATTTGGTTTGAAAGTACTATTGACATTTATGCCCTTGAGTTATATGAGTTTTGTTTGAAAGTTGTATCAAACTTATATGGTGTGCTTGTTTATGTGTCATGGTTATGTAGCATTGACTCTATATGTGATGGTTCTAATGGAATGTATCCTACTAGTTTCATTTCTTTTGTCTGGTGTGCATCATGAATAGTGTACATCAAGCTCCTATGGAGTGCTTATTCATGCAAAATGGTTAGTGACACTCACTATTGTGCATGATGATTATACAATTTTTTGTGAAGGGTTAAATGGTGTATATTTCATTGACTTGTGTTAGGTTTATTTGATTGTTGCATCAAATACCTATGGTGTGCATAGAGTGTTTTTTGTGCACCATTGTTGTGTGATTAATTTTTATCATGATGATTATATGAAATTTACATGAACACTCTAATAACATGTCATTTACTTGTATGGATTTTGTTTGAAGCTTTTAATTAATATTATTTAATTGACTTGTATGGGGTTGTAATTATGCTATTTTCTAGATTTGATTGTGTACAAGTTTTTTCATCAACATTTCAGATCATACTCTGTGATCCATCATCAGGGTAGAAAGCTGAAGGACATGAAAAGTGGTAAGTTGCAGACCCAGATCAACTTAAAGAAGGGTTGAGAGGGAGAGCGGTTGGCACAATATACAAGGAGATTAAAAAATACATAAATAAAAAAATTAAGAAAAGTACATAAAGAGGAAACACTAAATTCAACTCAAGAGTGAGAAAGAAAAGGAAAATAACAGGAAAAGGGAAATGCAATGCATAAGGATAAACATATGAGACCATTAAACATGCAACAACATAGAGAAAAACAAGAAATAGAGTTAACTCAAGTTGTTATTCAATTTGTCGCGCTTGCAGTCCCCTTTGCTCCTTAACTTGAGTTGTTCTAAACCGTTTTCGGGGTTGCAGTCTGGTGTTAATCCTTGCCTGCCCGTTCCTCCAACTCTATCATCGCACCTTCCTCCCATCCACCTTCTGGCATCATCAGAACCTATATTATCTTGTTCTTCCTCCCAGCGTGGCTCTCCTCCTCCGAAATGTTCTAACCATCTTTCCTCCCTTTCGTCCTTACCTGCGCATCTTCCTCTCTATGGACTAGCTCCCCTTTCGCTAGCATCTCCTACCACCAAAGAGCAACCTGAACAGGATGCTGATGGTTCACCCGCGGAACATGTCCAGGCCATGACCCACTCAGAGTTGGCATGCTTGTAATTTTCTCCTCTCAACGGCTCCTCTCCGATGCTATCAAGTAGGTACTCCACTCTCAACTCTCATCGATTTTCAAATCTTTGCATTAATGACACCACTCTCATCTTTGAGAAGCAAAATCTGCCTTGAGGCTCCCCTTCTTCTGCTATCCAATACCCGCACGCTGAGGACACTTGCATCTCTCCCTTTCGCACAGACTCCCTCATGTCAACTGCTGCCCCCGTGCCACCTCACTCATCCCTCCCACCTAGTTAGCCCCGGCCTGGTCATCCTCCTCGTTTGCCTACGTCATTTCCCAATCACGCGTTGCATGTCTTGGGTCTCTCCAATCCTCGTGAGGTCTATTGTCATGGGGGCCAAAGCCTCGAGCGGTACCGACACTCTTTTCTTCACTTGTCACTGGGAATCAAGTGCGCCCACGAGCCCGAACTACGCCTCCAAACCGCCCAATTCAAAACCCTATAGACACCAACTCGGCAAAATACCAATGCACAGCGGAAATCTACTCTAACACTGCAACCATATATACAATGCAATGCAAGACACCAATATTTACACAAAAGATAGTGCAACTCAGATCTGGGGTAAATGGATAGCTTTATTGATTGCAAATGGCCCCTGGCCCGGTCTACATTCAATTTCAACTGATATAATGTTGATCACTACCCTGAGCTCATCCCACTGAGCTCAAATATAGTTCCCACCCCTAAGTCTGCACCAACTCTTCGAACTCCAATCTGATCTAATCTTGACCCCTAGTCTGTAGCTCTTCACGTTGATTCCAAACTCTGCGACCACCTTTGATCACTTTGAAACTGCCCTTGTGGATCACTGCGGCTGGAAGACCTCTTGTGGCTCCCAACCGATTCCCCACACCAAGACCCAGGTCCCCCAACTTGGGAACTCCAAGTCCAACTCCTGCTGCAATGCTGACTCACATCTCCGACTCAACACCACAACACCCAACTCACTCCATGCTACTCACTAGAACTTAGATCACTTTGCCTGCCCGAGGATCACCATCAGGACTTCACACAAAGAACACAACCACAATAGCTTGGTACCAAAGTACTTGTATGAGGCCGAAGAATATCATATGCCTCATATATAAGATATTTGTCTGAATCCTAGCATGCTGTAGGATGACACCGAGAATTCGCCTGATCCCCCACTTTCTGCCCTTTCGTATTCACCTGGTTTTGGCCTAGGAAGTCTGTGTTGCATTAGAACCCCCTCTTAACTCGGCCTAGAAGCCTCCATGATGCCTGCGCTTGACACCACTTCAACACCCCACACTTGGCTCAACCTGACTTGGCGCAACATTCTACCTCATCCTGGTTCTGTGAACCCGAGCTCGAACCCACTCTTGAACTCGCCTCGGCTTGCCCAACTCGGCTCTGCCTACAATTTGTTGAGTCCCTGACTTCAACCCCATTTCTGATTTGAGCTCATCCACTAGATAGCCCAGCTCAGATTGTTGCACCACTTAGGAAACTCGCGACCCCTTACATCCTCCCCCACTCAATTCAGGCGACGCCCTCGATGCCGGCAACACTGTCCCTGACTCTGCTGCGGAGGTCCCCCTGCTGATCCTTGACCAACTCAGAAATGAGTGATGGATTCCTTCTCTAAGAACTCCAACACCTTGTCCTCATACTTCCACAAACTCTCAGCTTGCTCCCAAGTCGCTTCATCCCTGGGTTGGCCCTGCCAATGAACTAAGGACTCCTTCCACTTCCTATTTCCAAACCCATGCTCCTTCACAGCAATCACTTCTTGCACCTCCAAACCCGGCCTGTCCATCACATGAGCTGGTCCCCTTGTCGGCACATTCTTGCTGCTATCTTCCTTATCCTCATGATACGGTCGAAGCTGGCTCACATGGAAAACATTGTGGACTCGCATGTGATCTGGCAACTTCAGCTTGTAAGCAACCTTCCCAACTCACTCAATCACTGTGAAGGGACCATCCCACCTTCGAACCAATGCTGAACTCAACCCCTTGGGAGGTTTAAACTGAACCGGATCCATCTTCAAAAAGACCCTGTCACCAACCTTAAACTCGAGGTGCATCCTCCCAGAGTCTGCATACCTCTTCATTCTCTCTGCAACTTTGATCAAGTTGTGCCTAGCCAAATCAACCCGATCCTGCCAATCTTTCAATCTCTCCATTGCACCTGGACACGAACTCATGTATCCACTCAACACTGTGTGAGGAGTCAGTGGCTGCTGGCCCGTTGCCAACTCAAACGGAAAAAACTGACTCAATGCACACTTCTGCATGTTGTAACAAAACTGAGCTGAATCCAACAAGCCTGGCCAGTTGGACTGGTCCGCCCAAACAAAGTGCCTAAGGTAATCCTCTAGAATCGCATTGATCATTTATGTCTGCCCATCCATCTCAGGATGATTATTTGTAGACATAAGCAACTTCGTCCCAATCAGTTTGAACAACTCAACCCAAAATGCACTGGTGAACCTGGTGTCCCTATCACTTATGATACTGAGTGGCACACCCCAATGCTTCACAACATTCCTAAAAAAGTAGTTTGCAACATCCTCCGCCTTGCATGGTGCCTTGCACAGAACAAATATGGCATACTTGGAGAATCTGTCGACCACCACCATAACACTACCAAACCCATCCACCTCTAGCAATCCCGTGATGAAATCCATACTAACACTGGCCCACGGTCTCACTGGAACAGGTAGGGGTTGCAACAATCCTCCTGGAGGTTTTGTCACCACCTTATCTTGCTAGCATATGAGGTAGCTCTTGACATATTCGTCCACATCTCACCTCATCTTTGGCCAATAGAAACCCCTTTCTAGCAGCGCAAGAGTCCTCTTTTGCCCTGGGTGCCTAGCCCAATGACTGTCATGACACTCGCATAAGAGTTCCCTTCTCAGGTTCTTCCACTTCGGGACATAAACTCGATCCCTGGTGAAGACCAACATCCCATCTCTAATGCTGAACTTCCGAGTTCTCCCTTCCTTAGCTTGTTTGAAGAGCTCGGCTGCCTGAAGATCCATCTTATATCCTTCCTTGATGGATTCCAACACTGACTCGGATAGCACCACCCTGCTTTCTCCTGCTTCTGGCACTACTTCTTCCACTGCAGCTAACTGAGCCTTCCTGCTTAGAGCATCTGCCACAACATTCATTTTCCCAGGGTTGTAGACGAGCTCAAAATTGAACTCAGCCAAGAAATCTTGCCACCTGGCTTGCTTTGGAGTCAACTTGGCCTGTGTCTTGAAATAGGTCGAGGATACATTGTCTATTTTCACCACAAACTGAGTTCCCAACAGATAATGCCTCCAAGTCCTAAGATAATGGATTATCCCGGTCATTTCCTTCTCATGGGCTGGATAATTCTTCTCCCTATCCTACAACTTCCTCGACTCATAGGCCACTAGATGACCATCTTGCATCAACACTCCTCCAACAGCATAGTCCGACACATCGCTTTGGACCTCAAAAGGCCTAGTGAAGTCAGGCAATGCCAACACTAGTGACGCAGTGAGCCGCTCCTTCAATGTGTCAAATGCATCCTGGCACTTGTTTGACCACTTCCATTTCCTATCCTTCTTTAGAAGATCAGTGAGAGGTGCCGCACACTTGGAGTACCCCTCCACAAATTTTCTATAATAGTTAGCCAAACCCAGAAACTGCCTCACCTCATGTACATTATGTAATGGCTCCCAATCCCTAATTGCTCTCAGTTTCTCCAGATCTGGTCTAATCTTCCCCTTCCCAATAATATGACCCAAGAAGTGCACCTCTTCCTGAGCAAACACACACTTCTCCTTCTTGACATACAGATCGTGCTCCCTAAGCAGCTCGAAGACCTCTGGAAAGTGTTGCTTGTGCTCCTCCATGTTTCTGCTATAGACCAAGATGTCATCCAAATACACCACAATAGACTTTTCCAACAATGGACTGAACACATCGTTCATGAGTGTGCAAAAAGTAGCTGGTGCATTGCATAGCCCGAAGGGCATCACTCTGAACTCGTATGACCCATACCTGGTCACACATGCAACCTTTTCCTCATCCCCTGGTGCAATCCTCACCTGATAATACCCCTGCTTCAGATTGAGCTTGCTAAAAACTCGAGCTCCTAACAATCTGTCAAAACAATCTGCTATGAGAGGTAGGGGATACTTATTCTTGATGGTTAGCTTGTTGAGGGCCCTGAAGTCCACACATAACCTTAATGTCCCATCCTTCTTCTTCTGGAACAACACAAGCGCCCCATACAGAGATCTCCACGGTTGAATATAACCTACCTCAAGCAACTCCTCCAACTGCTTCTTGAGCTCAACCATCTCTGGACCAGACAACCGATATGGTGCCTGGGCTGGAGGCCTCGCCCCCGGTTCCAACTCAATCTTGTGATCCATGGCCCGCCTTGGCGGAAGTTGAGCAGGAAATTTCTCTGGCATCCTATCCTTGAACTCAATTATGATCTCATCAACTTTAGGTGGAACCAGAGTCTCCTGGACCTCGTCCAACTCATCCCACCCTCCAAGTAGTGTAGCTAAGAAAATTGGCTCTTCTTGCTTCTTCCCTCTAGCTGCGCGCTTCATGCTCAACGATAAGACCACCTGAGTCTTTCCTGGCTATCGCCTCTCTGAAGTCTTGACCATGCATGTCTGACTCGGATCCAAGAACATCAAAGACTCCAAATGTGGAATCACTGCAACTCTGCCAATCTTGAGAAACTCTTGACCCATTATCAACTGAAAATCATCCATTTCAATTGCCTTAAGATCCATGTGGCCCTGCCACCCTCCACTTTGACTAACCGATTTCTCACAAATCCGATCACCTTCTTGGCCGGTGAGTTGATTGTCTTGAAGGTGCTCGTGCTGGGTTGCACCTTGAGCCCCAATTCAACTGCCTTCCTCGCAGAAATGTAGTTGTGTGTGGCACCGAAATCTATCATCCCCATGGTGTTCTTTCCATTCATCTAAACCTCCACGTAACACAACCGATTCTTATTCTCTAGTTGGGCCATCGTAGTCTTTGTCTGACTTTGAGCTCCAAGAGCTCCCAAACCCTATTGTATCACCCCCATGGCTGAAGTTGCTCCATCTGGCTCTGCAACCTGATCCTGAGCTGTGGTTGTGGTACTCAATCTCTGCCTCTCTGGACATTCCCTTGCAAAGTGCTTCGGGTTCCCACAAATGAAACAACCACGCTGTCTCCAGGGAGTCCTAGACTCCTGATCCTTAGGTTTGGCCGACCCTCATTTTTTGCTTTCTTGGGTATTCTAAGAGCCGCTCTTGTTCGACTTACTAGTGTTGGAACCCTTCCCCATTTGCTTCTCTTTTTCCTTGGACTTACCTTTGTCCTCTTTCATGGTAGGTTTCTTGTCTCGCCTCTGAGAACTAGACCTAGCACTCTCCCTCTGCAAGTCATTCTTGAAATCAAGCATCTGGTCTGCTACTGCAATCGCTTCCACCATAGTCTGGACATTTGCACGTCGGAGCTCCTGCTGAGCCCATGGCGCGAGACCCTTCATGAACTGAAACAATCTGTCCGGCTCGGATATATCCTTAATCTCCAGCATCAAGGTTGAGTAGGTCTTGATGTAATCCTTGATCGTTCCACTCTGTTTCAAGTTCATGAGCTGCAACCTGGCCTACTAGGCTGAGTTCCCCGGTCTAAACTAGTCTTTCAATGCTTTCTGCAACTCATCCTAGTTGTCCACCTTGACCACCATCTTGCTCACCTTCGCCTCTTCAGCTCGGGTTCTCCACCAAATCTTGGCTTCTCCTGACAAGAATGTGGTAGCAATTCTCAACTTTGATTCATCTGAGTATCCAATGAGTGTGTCCAAGTACTAGCTCACATCCCAGAAGAAGTTCTCTAGCTTCTTGTCATCCCTTTGACCATCATAACAATCTGGGGGTTTACCCTTATGAGCTGGCTTGCCAACACCCTGCGCTATGACCCCCTTTAGAAACTGGATCTCATCCTCAGCCCTCTTCAATCTGATACTCCTATCATCCAACTCAAGATGGAGATCCCGGACCTCCTCTTCTAATGCAACCAGTTTGTTACCCAATTCCATATCTTCCAAAATCGCCATCCGGCGCTCCAGTTCTGTGACTCTATCTCGAGTTCTCATGGTACTCCTGTCCATATTTATAAACTATCTCGGGTTCCCTTGCGGGTCTGATTCACGTTCTTCTTCGCCTGAATCCATAGAGCCCCACTTCACAAAAACTAACTTCAAAAAGTGGTGTTGCAAACTTGGGGTATCAAGCCTCTGCTCTGATACCAATTGTCATGGGGCCAAAGCCTCGTGCGGCACCAACACTCTTTTCTTCACTTGTCATTGGGAATCAAGTGCGCCCACGAGCCCAGACTACACCTCCAAACCGCCCAAGTCAAAACCCTATAGACACCAACTCGAAAAAATACCAATGCACAGCAGAAATCTACTCTAACACTACAACCATATATATAATGTAATGCAAGACACCAATATTTACACAAAAGATAGTGCAACTCAGATCTGGGGTAAATGGATAGCTTTATTGATTGCAAATGGCCCCTGGCCTAGTCTACATTCAATTTCAACTGATACAATGTTGATCACTACCCTGAGCTCGTCCCACTGACCTCAAATACAGTTCCCACCCCTAAGTCTGCACCAACTCTTCGAACTCTGATCTGATCTGATCTTGACTCCTGGTTTGTAGCTCTTCACGTTGATTCCAATCTCTGCGACCACCCCTGATCACTTTGAAACTGCCCTTGTGGATCACTGTAGCTGGAAGACCTCTTGTGGCTCCCAACTGATTCCCCACACCAAGACCCAGGTCCCCCAACTTGGGAACTCCAAGTCCAACTCCTGCTGCAATGCTGAATCACATCTCCAACTCAACACCACAACACCGAACTCACTCCATGCTGCTCACTAGAACTTAGATTGCTTTGCCTACCCGGGGATCGCCGTCAGGACTTCTCACAGAGAACACAACCACAGTAGCTTGGTACCGAAGAACTTGTATGAGGCTGAAGAATATCATATGCCTCATATATAAGCTATTTGTCTGAATCCCAGCATGTTGTAGGATGACACCGAGAATTCACCCGATCCCCCACTTTTTGTCCTTCCGTATTCACCTAGTTTTGGCCCAGGAAGTCTGTGTTGCATCAGAACCCCCTCTTAACTCAGCCTGGAAGCCTCCATGATGCCTGCGCTTGACACCACTTCAACACCCCACACTTGGCTCAACCTGACTTGGTGCAACATTCTACCTCGTCCTGGTTCTGTGAACCCGAGCTCAGACCCACTCCTGAACTCGCCTCGGCTCGCCCAACTCGGCTCTGCCTACACTTTGTTGAGTCCCTGACTTCAACCCCGTTTCTGACTCGAGCTCATCCCCTGGATAGCCCAGCTTGGATCGCTGCACCACTTAGGCAACTCACGACCCCTTACATCTATGATTGGGAGAACAAATTGGTAGTTAACTTATCGAATGCCACTTTAGACCCCCTCACATTTAACTTCCTTAAAAGAGGTTTGAGCTTTGCCATTGCCCCCCGCTCTATTCCCCATGTTGACTTCTTGATAGAAATTAAGAATCTAATTCGCAATCTCCCCTGGAGGTCGCTAAAGAAGTTAGACAGGACTGTGTTGTTGCTCTTAGGCGCGCCAAACCACCGAGCAGCAACATTCAAAGAGTCAAGACTCTTGCCCTCAATAAATTAATGAAAAACAATGACCTAATCATTTCCAAAGCCAACAAAGGTAATGCCATAGTCATCATGAACAGGAAAGACTATGTCTCCAAAATGCTCAACCTATTCTCTAACACTAATTGTTATAAGGTGGTTTCCCATAATCCGTGCCCCAAAATTATTAGAAGGGTGAAATCCATTATATTTCGTTCTTCCTTCGATGATGCTACCAAGAAGTGTCTTCTTCCTTCTAAAGAAGTGACCCCTCGTATTTATGGTGTCCCAAAAATTCACAAAGTTGGCATTCCTTTGAGGCCCATCGTTGACACCATTGGCTCCCCTACTTACAAGCTTGCCTCTTTCCTTGCCAAGCTGCTTTCTCTGCTCGTGTGCAAATCAGACTCCTCTATCAAGGATTCCACCCATTTTGTCTAATTTTTCTAGGACACGAGATTAGGGAGCAATGATATTTTAGTGTTTTTTGACGTTGTCTCCCTCTTTACTAAGGTCCCTACTCCCGATGCTATAGAAATTGTCAAGTGCAAGGTCAGTGGTGAGATTGCCTCCATGGTTGAGTTTTCCTTGAGATCCACTTTCTTCTCTTTCCAAGGTGTTATCTATGAGCAAGTTGATGGTGTTGCTATGGGCTCCCCTCTCTCGCCTGTCATAGCCAACTTTTACATGGAATATTTCGAAGAGATTTCCCTTAGGTCCTCCCCATTCAAACCAAGGTGGTGGAAGTAGTATGTAGATGATACCAATGTTTGTTGGCCTCATAGCTTAGAAAAGTTGGAAGCATTCCATAATCACCTCAATAGCATATCATGTTGCATCACCTTCACCAAGGAGCTTGAATATGATAACCAATTGCCTTTCCTTGATGTGTTGCTCCTCAAAAAATCTAACAGGTCTCTTGGTCATCGGGTTTTCCAAAAAGATACCCATACTAATTTATACCTCCATTCATCTTCCCATCACCACCCTAGCCAAAAATTTGGAATCCTCAAAACTCTAGCCTTGAGAGCCTTTCAAATTTTTGACGAGGAAAGCCTAAACCAACAATTGAACCATCTTCGTTTGGTCTTTAGGTTGAATAGATACACCAACAAGCAAATCTCTAGAGCCCTTAGGTAATCCAAATCTCAGAGCTCCTCCATTGCCAATTCCTCCCAACCTTTTTTTCTTTTGGGTGCCTCCTGCCCTTTTGTTGAAGGAATCTCGCACAAAATCTCTAAAATCCTTCTTAGAAAGGGCCTTTATTGTGCTTTCAAACCCCTCTCCAAGGTAAAAAATGTATCCCCTCTCTTAAAGACTCCAGAGACATCTTGCTTGACTTTGGAGTCTACCAAATTGTTTGTTTTTGCAGCACACCATATATAGGTGAAATAGGTTGCTCATTCAATACTAGAATTGTTATGAGACTTTTTCCCCATGGAAGAAAAAAAAGAGAAAAGAAAAGAGAATAAAATTAAAATAAGAACTAATGTAATAATTCACAGAATAAAATGTAATAAAGAAATAATTACAGTTTTCACAAGATGTTGTAATTATTTATAAAAGCGTGTGTCAGTTGGAACTACCCTTTATGTTGTATAAAAATCCATGAAACTAAATTATTTGGGGAAGGGGAGAAAAGGAGGAAAATAATAAAGCACATTGTGGGGATAGGATTCTAGGTTAGTAGGCTGTGAGCAAGGTAGAGAAGGGGCACTCCTACAATGGGTCTCCAACCTAGGGTACAATAGAGTGCACTCAGGACGGTCCTGGCCAGGGCATGGTTTGCCATGAGTGTTGAGCATTGTTTTTAAGGAACCAGCACATTGTGAAGAGTGGCAAAGTACATTTTTTTCCTCTGATTGCTCACAGATGGAAGAGGTTGAACTAGGGTCCATTCCAACAATAGTTGGGACTATTCTACAGATTTCAAGAGATAAGTATTAATGCCAGATAAATTATTTGAGCAATAAAGTGTTTAAATCCTTTTATTAAATTAATAATTTATTTATGTAATGATTAAATGTATTGAGCACAATGGTTAATTAATTTATTATATTTCATTTAGTAGCAAATTTTTAGATATTATATTATTTTCTCTGCATAAAAGTTTTTGAAATTAAATAGTGTAAGCATTTTAATTACTGCATTTTAAAATTAGGAATCAGTTACATTTCAATTTGGTATCAGAGCCTTACCGATCATCAATTAGTTTCATTGCATTTATTTTCTAAAAAATAAAAAATAATAATAATAAATAAATATATATTAGATTTTATAATAGTTCAAATTTATTCTTAATTTTTTTATCAATTATTTATCATGTTCAAAAATTAAATAAATAGATATATTAGATTTTATAATAGTTTAAATTGATTCTTGATTTCTCTATCAATTATTTATTATGTTTAAAAGTTAAAATATCTAGGTTAAAGGATACTTACTCTTTCTAAATTATTTTTTTAATAATAAGTTACTCATTTAGTTTTTACCCTTCAATCTCTTTATTTACAAATTTTTTTCATGAGAGGATTCATTAAAATTAAATTTCACTCCAATTTTTTTATTTTTTATTTTATCTAGAGCAACTTTGGTTTTTGAATTTACATCAAACTTATTTAATCAATTTCTTTTCCTTTTTCATCCCATTTATGAAGGTCTCCAGAATCCCTCCTCTAATGTCCATTTGAAAGATCGATTAGAATCTTATTTCTTGAGTACAAATGGTCTCCTTTATTACAAAGGAAGGTTGCGCATTCTCAATATAACTAACCTTAAATCTCAAATACTAAAAGACTCTCATGATATCCCAATAGCTAGACACCCTAGATTCCAGAAGACCTATCTCTCAATCAAAAGAAACTACTTTTGGTCTCAAATGAAGACTGAAATTCATTCTTATGTTCAACAATGTTTAACTTGTCAAAAGGTAAAAGCGAAACAATGTAAACCTTCAGGTCTCTTGCAACCCTTGTCTATTCCAACTTGGAAATGGGAGTCAACTATTATGGACTTCATTACGGGATTGCCTCAAACACGAAAAGGACATGATTCTATTTTTGTAGTGGTGGATAGTGTAACACCCCTCTAATTTGCTATGTTTTCTCTGACAGTTCAGATACATTAATAGTCCATATTTTATGTTATTGTTATTTGATCACTGACAGTGGAGCGATGATAGATCTATATTGATGAGATGATACACTATATTGATGGTTTATGACATGCTTTATGTTAGTTTTAAGTGATTATTTGAGTGATTGATATATGTTCATTTGTATTTTAATTGATGTTGTAGTTCGTCAGTTTATTATGATGTTGTATTGGTGAAGGGAACGAGATTGCATCACTCGCATGCGAGTGCCTTATGATTCTGTGATTCTCTCTTCACAGTCTCTATGATTTATTATTTGGATACATGTACAACATATGCTTTGTTTGTAGGTTTGCAGGTACAGGACAATGATTCCACCTCGATTCATAGGTCTGAGCGTGTCCACTATCCAACAGTAATGTTGATTGGGAGATAGTAATGGGTTTACCTAGTCAAACCTTTACCCTAGTACAGTGTGTTGTCAATCCATGGATTGGTCGTATTCTTTATCCACATTTGTCTTGTTATTTTATTTATTATGCAAGGTTTATTTGTGAGAATTAATTTATAAATGTTATGATTGGTTATTTAATTAATTTGGATTATTGATGTTGAGGCTTTATAATTGATAAATTAATTAATTTAATTTATGTTATAAAGTGATTTTATTATTAGATTAAATTTAATTTGAAATAAATAAGTTATTTAAATTTCAAATGCATAATATATGTAAAAGATCTCTGGAAATATCTATGGTTATTGTAGAAAAAGATATTTGTTTTGTAACTGGAAGTTAGAAGATATTTATGATTGTTGTTTGAAAATTGATTTTCGGAGAGAATTATTTGGATTGATGAAAAGAGGTTATTTCACGGAAGGAAGGGATTATTTTGAAAGTGGTTGAATTTGTTTTGGGTTGTTAAAATTTTGATTTTGGAAAAAGAAGCTCCCGAAAAATTTGGGGATCTAGTTTTGTTGCATTTCTTTTGGTTCTGGATTAATTTTATGTTCTCTAGAAAGTGGTAATTCTTAGAAGAGTGTTTGGAAAAGTTTGAAATTGAAGGGAAAGCTCTACATTTGATTTTTTTGCAAATTGAAAAGGTTCACTATAGAAGAGGATTTCTTTATTTGTAGAAGCTTTAGATTTTTTTTTTTTTTTAAAGATTGCCGTAAATATTTACAGCCTTTGTAGAAAATATATTTTAGATCCTCTGTTAAAATTGAGTTTTAGAAATGGATTTATACAGAAGAAAAGTATAGTTAAATTTTAGAGCCTCTATTAAGATTGAATCGAAACTATAGAAAATTGTAATCCTCTGTGTTAAGATTATTTAAATTTTCTTTTGTAGAAAAATGTTCTTAAGAATATCAATTGCCCATCTAAAGTAATTATTTTGATTAATATTTATACATGTATATATATCTTTTTTATATATATACATATACATATAAAATATATTTTTATACATATGAACATGAAAGAAATTCCTATAGAAATTTTTATAAATTTTTTTAAGCTATTGTTGTAAGACGAATTTGAGATAATACAGGAAATTTAAATATATATATATATATATATATATATATATATAAATTTATTTTTTAAATGGGGCTGGCGAGGGGTTACCCCCACTGCCACTCCCATGGGATGGGGGTGCAGCTGCTATGGCAGCACCCTCCACATAACTATGGAGGAGGCATTGTCCACAGGTAGTGCATCCTCCCCTTTGGAGGTCGCAAGACTGAGACCTGCGTTGCCCATCCACTTGCGATTTAAATTTTGTTTTTAATGTTTATATATATATATATATTATAATATATATATATATATTATATATATTATTTATAAAATATATATATTATATATTATATAAATACATATAATTAAATATATATGTGTATCATATGATTTGGGATTTGAAGATTTTTTTTTTTTAAATGAATGTTGGAAAAGAATAAATGAGACTATGTTATTAAATAATATATATATTTAAATATATATTTATTTTAAAAGGATATTTATTTAGATGGATATTATTGTTTTAGATGCACGCAAGCATGATAGTTAACTTTAAATGATTGATTATTTTAATTGAGGAAATTGAGTTAATTATCATGAGTAGTTGTGAAACTAAAAGTTAAACATTTAGTTTAATTCGTTGTTGATTTATAAATTGGAATTATGTTTAAATAATGTATTTAAAATATGAGTTATTGATTTATTTGGATTTAGGAAATCCTAATGGTAGTTTATTTAATTACTTGAGTTGCTTATTTTAATTACGTATTATTTTGCAATGGTGTATTGGGGGGGATATTTGTTATTGTGAAAATGTAAGTCTCCCAGAGATTGTAAATTGTGAAAGGGTTGTGTCTTTTGTTCACCCTTTGAGATTTCCTTGGGTAGTACACATAGTTGGGATTCAGTATTTGACATCCATAGGGATGTGTTACCTCTTGAGTTATGGTGGTTATTTGTTATCAATTTTAGTGCACTGTCTACTCTTGGGTCATGGAATAAGTATGTTGTATTGTCAATAGGGGAGTGGGTTTCAACGGGGGCCAGCACACAAAGTGGTGCTAGGACAACTCATATGAGAGTCAGTTTAATTAGTGGAAATTAAATAATCTATATTAGGGGAAAGGGTAGCTTAAAACATTTAACTTGATAATTTAGCCTTGCTCATTAGCTCAAGGGCTTGTATTAGACTTGAGATGAGTCGGGAAGGCCTAGAATGGAAAGATCTTTATCTTCTCTTCTCGAAAGATAATCGATTTTGCACTGGTATGCATGTGGGGCCAGAGTTTGTGAGAGGTTACCAGGATAATCCAAGATGGGGGTTGATACCTAGGAAGATCTCCTAAGGATAACCAATGTAAACTTTGTGATGACACTCCTCCTATGACAACTGGTGGTTTGTATTGTATTTTGGATGTACTTGATTCAGTGGTTCTGAAAGCAATGTTACCTTATGTTATGTGTTTACTGGTACAATGTTGTTTTGTATGTTGCCTGTGTCTAGAGGTAGTAGGTTTGTCTAGGTTGTCTTTTACTATCTCCTAGCATGAGGGTTTGGCCTACGGGTACCACATGGTTGGGTGGATCATGCACCTTACATTGTTGGGCTTTCTCTACTTGTTCGTGATGGTGGGATCTTTCAGTTTGGAGAGCTTGTGTGTATCTATGGATATATTACTTCTCTTATGTTCATTGTATCAGTGGGACACTATATATTTATTCTCCTCATTTGTAATCGAGGAGGATCCATGTATTTTATAATTGTATTGTTTTACATAATCTACCTCATCTTGGAGATGAGCTTTGTAATGGTATATTGACTTAATGTAATCTTTGGAAGAATTCATTATTGTACTTTGTATATTATGTAATGGGTTAATGTTTTGATGTATGTTGTTTATCATGAGTTAATTTCATATGCTATGGTTAGATTAATTTTGTAAGTTTTGGGATTCACATGTAGACGCGTTGTGTGGCCTAGAGGATGTATGTGTTTAGATTATATTACTTTACTTGTTATTGTTACTCTCTTTAAGAAAAAAATTAGTTGCGCTTCCATAGTGTTGCATCATCCTCTAGGTTACGTGGAGGGATTTTACACTTGGTATCAAAGCCTAGGTTTAAGCACTAGGAACTCTAGGATAATGTGGAAACCATTAAGTTGTTTGCATAGGATTTAAGTTGCATACCTTATCTTACACCTTGATGTGTTTGTGGAAGATCATGCCACCTAGGAGAGGTCAAGGTCGTGGTCACAGAGGCAGACACAGAGATAGTCAACAGAACTCACCTCCTCATCTTTCTCATGATTCGGATCATGAGGAAGAATAGGCTTCCCAAAACATTCTAGGAGGTGGTATTCAGAATCCGGATCCACCAGGGATCGAGGGCACTCAGTTGTGTCAATTGTTGGAGGAGACTCTTGCCCGTCTTAGATTGAAGCAGGGGGTAAATCAAATTGTTATTGGAGAGAGGGATGTACCAACACAGTCGGAGGTAGTTGTAGCTGCACATATGAGAGATTTACTTAGAGCTCAACCACCATTATTCGATGGCTCAGGCAACGGTTTAGAGGCTGAGGCCTAGTTGATTGACCTAAACTGGTGTTTTGCTATGCACTCGTATGGTAGCAACACCAGAGCCAAATGTGCAATTATGCACTTGAGACTTTGCTTCCACATGGTGGAGATTGGAGGAGCAGAAGCTCCATATTGATATTGGTACCATATCTTGGGAGATATTCCTAGAGAGGTTTCGTGCCAGATTCCTCTCTGATCATTGACGACAGCGTCGTGGTGATGAGTTCCATACTTTATGAAAGATGACTATGTTAGTGGAACTATATGAGCTTTGTTTTTACGAGCTCAAGCAGTATGCAGGCATTGGTGATGATGAGGGAATGTTAGTGTAGCACTTCCTAAGGGACTTAAATACCTAGATCAGTGGGGGTGTGCGGGTTTTCAAACCCAAGACTATGGAGACAGCAGTAGAAAAGGCCACACTTATAGAGGAGATTTTGGCGATGGCATTGGGTGGTCATGTTGGAGTGCAGATAGGCAGTACTTTAGTTGTAGGACCTAGTGCACGTAGTGGCCAGACTCAAGAAGCTGGACCTCCCAGGGGACAACAAATACCAGCATAAGTGGATAGTACTAGAACTCACAGGGGAAATGAAAGAATTTTCCACCTAGGTAGAGTGACAGTTATCAGTCAGGGGGTGAGAGGAATTGAAAGTGAAACAAATGCCCCAACTTTGAGCAGCTAGGCCAAAGTTCACAATCTACAGTTAATTGGGGTAGTGTTCAACAGTCTGGTACTCCTCCTGGTGATAGAGGATTTAGTAGAGGTACAGGATGTTCCACTTGTGGCCGACAAGGTCATATGGCGTGACAGTGTCCCAATAAGGACACATCAGGATATACTTAGAGGCTAACGACTTTAGAGACAACAATAGAGGATGTAGGTAGATCGCATAGGGTGTTTACCATAGTGGATAACCACTATGTCGAGCACCAGAATGCAGTTGGAGAGGTTTCTGGTGGAGGAAAGGCATTGTTCTTTAGGAACCGTGCATTTCCTTCAACATCGAGAGTTGATCCTCAGGGTCGAGATGTTGAGCAGGTTAGGGTTCAGTAGGATCCAAGGGACCTCTATCCCTATTTGTTCACAGGCTTCCAAGAGTAAGCCTAATCCTAGGGGGGGGGATGTAACACCCCTCCAATTTGCTATGTTTTCTCTGACAGTTCAGATATATTGATAGACCATACTTTATGTTATTGTTATTTGATCGCTGACAGTGGAGCAATGATAGATCTATATTGATGAGATGATACACTATATTGATGGTTTATGACATGATTTATGTTAGTTTTACGTGATTATTTGAATGATTGATATATGCTCATCTATATTTTAATTGATGTTGTAGTTCGTCAGTTTATTATGATATTGTATTGGTGAAGGGAATAGGATTGCATCACTCACATGTGAGTGCCCTGCGATTCCGCAATTCTCTCTTCATAGTGTCTATATTTATTATCTAGATACATGTACAACATATGCTTTGTTTGTAGGTTTGTAGGTACATGACAATGACTTCACCTAGATTCACAGGTATGAGTGTATCCACTACCCAACAGTAATGTTGATTGGGAGATAATAACGGGTTTACCTAGTCAAACCTTTACCCTAGTACAATGTGTCGTCAGTCCATGGATTGGTCGTATTCTTTATCCAGGTTTGTTTTGTTATTTTTGTGTACCTTAGAATTTTAACCTACTCTAGTGTGCAAAATAACTTAAAAATGCAAATGATAAAAGACTAAGGACACTTCAAGATTAGCCTAAAGAGTGATAAAATAAGAAGGAAAATGGATAAAATAAGATGCAAACGATTTCACCTTCCTTGTTGTTGATGACTCCTTGGTTGGCCCTTGCTTGGAATGATTTTATGTGCTCCTTAGATGGTTTGTGATGTAGCTAGATGCAAGATTGAATGTGCAAAATGATTAGAATGAATAGCTAGATGATAGTGGATAAATGAGAATGCAAATTGGCAGCATGTAGTTATCAAATGGCTAAGTGTTGTAAATGCTCTTGAGGAGGGGGTATTTATAGAAGAACTTGAATTCTCTAGAGAATTCAATGGTTGAGATTTATCCAACAAGGCCAAGATGAAGGGCTATGGTGGGTTGAGAATCCACAAGCCCTCACATCTTGACATGTGGAATGTGAGATGGCTAAGGGTGAGATGATGTGTAGATGATGTGGAAGAGAGGTACATGATGTGGAGGAAGGACAAGTACCTTGCAAGTACATTGGGAGATGGGAAGAATCTTGGGTGAATAAAAGTGAATTTTAAATTCACAATGATTGGAAGAATCTAGTGGATAAGACAATGTTCCCAAAAGGTGGGAGTTTGTCACATGTGCATGAGGGGACATGTCAAATGTTCTAGAAGCCTTGGAAAGACAAAATGTGAATTAAAAATTCACATGGGGAGGAGAGAGACATGGGATGAATAAATGAGAATTAAAAATTCTCATGGGAAGGAGGGTCAATGTCCAAAAAGGAAAAATGGAAGAATTGACCAAAAAGTGGTGCTAAAAATGGCTAATGACTTTGATTAAAGTTGTGCAAACACTTGATTATGATAATTAATGGAAGATTAGAGACAAGTGGAAAATGTAGGAGGATGTGACATTAATCCTTGATTAAGAGGATGCACACCCTAAATATGAATTAATTAATTCATATTAGAGATGGATTATGGAGGATGTGACAAGGAGTGAGAAAAGAAGAATTTTAAATTGATTTTAATTCAATAGATTAGGATGACTAAATTAAATAAATTGGTGTATTTATTTAATTTAGAGAAGATAAAAGCACCAAATAAAGTATTTAATTATTAAATCAAACACTTTAAGAGTCTTATGTGAGAAGCGCAATATAAATTAATATTGACATAATTGATGAATAAAGGGGGAAATTTGATCATATGGGAGTGATCAAATTTGGGTGTCTACAATTTTATTTATTGTGCAAGGTTTATTTGTGAGAATTAATTTATAAATGTTATGATTGGTTATTTAATTAATCTGGATTATTGATCTTGAGGCTTTATAATTGATAAATTAATTAATTTAATTTATGTTATAAAGTGATTTTATTATTAGATTAAATTTGATTTGAAATAAATAAGTTATTTAAATTTCAAATGCATAATATATGTAAAAGATCTTTGGAAATATTTGTGTTTGTTATAGAAAAGATATTTGTTTTGTAATTGGAAGTTAGAAAATATTTATGATTGTTGTTTGAAAATTGATTCCTGGAGAGAATTATTTGGATTGATGAAAAGAGGTTATTTCACAAAAGGAGGGGATTATTTTAAAAGTGGTTGAATTTGTTTTGGGTTATTAGAATTTTGGAAAAAGAAGCTCTAGAAAATTTTGGGGATCTAGTTTTGTTGCATTTCTTTTGGTTCTGGATTTTTTTTTGTTCTCTAGAAAGTGGTAATTCTAGGAAGAGGCTTTGGAAAAGTTGGAAATTGAAGGGAAAGCTCTGCATCAAACTTCAAATCAACAATTCTCTTGGACATGTTTCTTATTGCTTTTGTAAATTTAATTTGAAAAAGTTATTTAAATTATTATTTTTTTGCAAACTAGAAAGGTTTCCTATAGAAGAGGATTTCTTTATTTGTAGAAGCTTTAGATTTTTTTAAAAAAAAAATGATTGTCGTAAATATTTATAACCTCTGTAGAAAATATATTTTAGATCCTCTATTAAAATTGAGTTTTAGAAATGGATTTATACAGAAGAAAATTATAGTTAAATTTTAGAGCCTGTGTTAAGATTATTTAAATCTTCTTCTGTAGAAAATGTTTTTTAGAATATCAATTACCCATCTAAAGCAATTGTTTTGATTAATATTTATATATGTATATATATCTTTTGTATATATATACATATACATATAAAATATATTTTTATACATATGAACACGAAAGAAATTCACGTGGAAATTTCCATGAAAATTTTTAACCTATTGTTGTATGGAAAATTTGAGATAATACAAGAATTTTTTTTTTTTAAATATTAATTTAATTTTTAATGGGGGTTGGTGAGGGGGTTACCCCCCACTGCCGCTCCCATTGGAGGGGGGTGTAGCTACTGTGGCAGTGCCCTCCACATAACTGTGGAGGAGGCATTGTCCACAGGCAACACATCCTCCCCTTTGGAGGTCATAGGCTTGAGACCTGTGTTGCCCATCCGCTTGCGATTTAAATTTTGTTTTTAATGTATTTTTTATATATAAATATATATATTATATATTATTTATAATATATAATAAATACATATAATTAAATATATATGTGTATCATATGATTTGGGAATTGAAGATTTTTTTTTAAAAATGAATATTGGAAAAGAATAAATGAGATCATGTAATTAGATAATATATATATTTATTTAGATGGATATTATTGCTTTAGATGCATGCAAGCACAATAGTTAACTTTAAATGATTGATTATTTTAATTGAGGAAATTGAGTTAATTATTATGAGTAGTTGTGAAACTGAAAGTTAAACATTTAGTTTAATTTATTGTTGATTTATAAATTGGAATTATGTTTAAATGATGTATTTTAAATGAGTTATTGATTTACTTGGATTTAGGAAATCCTAATGGTAGTTTATTTATTTACTTGAGTTGCTTATTTTAATTACGTATTCTTCTGTAATGGTGTATTGGGGGGATATTTGTTATTGTGAAAATGTAAGTCTCCCAGAGATTGTAAATTATGAAAGGGTTTTGTCTTTTGTTCACCCTTTGAGATTTCCTTGGGTAGTGCACGTAGTTGGGATTTAGTATTTGACATCCGTAGGGATGTGTTACCTCTTGAGTTATGGTGGTTATTTGTTATCAGTTTTAGTGCATTGTCTACCCTTGGGTTGTGGAATAAGTATATTGTTTTGTCAATAGCGAAGTGGTTTTCAATGGGGGCTAGCACACAAAGTGGTGCTAGGAAAACTCGTATGAGAGTCAGTTTAATCAATAGAAATTAAATAACCTATATTAGGGGAAAGGGTAGCTTAATACATTTAACTTGATAATTTAGCCTCACTCATTGGCTCAAGGGCTTGTATTAGACTTGAGATGAGTCGGGAAGGCCTGGAATGGCAAGATTGTTATCTTTTCTTCTCAAAAGATAATTGAATCTGCACTGGTATGCATGTGGGCCGGAGATTGTGAGAGGTTACCAAGATAATCCAGGATGGGGGTTGAGACCTAGGAAGATCTCCTAAGGATAACAAATGTAAACTTTGTGATGACACTCCTCCTATGACAACAGCCATTTTGTATTGTATAGTGGATGTACTTGATTCAGGGGTTCTAGAAGCAATGTAACCTTATGTTATGTGTTTACTAGTACAGTGTTATTTTGTATATTGTCTATGTCTAGAGGTAGTAGGTTTTTCTAGGTTGCCTTTTACTATCTCCTAGCACGGGGGTTGGGCCTACGAGTACCACATGGCTAGGTGGATCATGCACCTTACACTGTTGGGCTTTCTTTGCTTGTTCATGATGGTGGGATCTTTCAATTTGGAGAGCTCATGTGTATCTGTGGATATATTACTTCTCTTATGTTCATTGTATCAGTAGGACACTATGTATTTATACTCCTCATTTGTAATTGAGGAGGATTCACTTATTTTGCAATTGTATTGTTTTATATGTTCTACCTCATCTTGGAGATGAGCTTTGTAATGGTATATTGACTTAATGTAATCTTTGGAAGAATTCATTATTGTACTTTGTATATTATGTAATGGATTAATGCTTTGATGTATGTTGTTTATCATGAGTTAATTTCATATGCTATGGTTAGATTAATTTTGTAAGTTTTGGGATTCACATGTAGACACGTTGTGTGGCCTAGAGGATGTATGTGTTTAGAGTAGATTACTTTACTTGTTATTGCTACTCTTTTTAAGAAAAAATAATAGTTGTGCTTCCGTAGTGTTGCATCGTCCTCTAGGTTACATGGTGGGGTTTTACAGATAGATTAACCAAGATGACACATTTCTTACCTATCAAAATAAAATCCTCGGCTTCTAACATTGCCCACATTTTTGTCAAAGAAATTGTTAGGCTACATGGTATTCCAAAGAACATTATTTTAGATCGAGATCCTAGGTTTACCTCCTTTTGGAAATCTCTATTTGCAAAACTTGGTACTCATTTAAATTTTAGTACTACCTATCATCTCGAGTTTGATGGCCAAACAGAAAGGGTTAATAGAATCTTAGAAGACATGTTGCGAATGTATACCATGGATAAACTTGGGTCATGGGAAGACTATTTACACTTGGTAGAGTTTACATACAATAAAGGATATCATTTTTCCATTAAGATGTCACCTTTTCAAGCTATCTAGATGGCCAAAATTGTAATACACCCATTTCATGGTCTAATCTTGTCCATAAAGTTTGGTATGAGAATGAAAACTTGTTAGAGATGGAAGCCATTATTAATAAAGCCAAAAAAAAAATGAAGGCTGCCCAAGATAGGTATAAAAGTTGGGCAGATTCTAAGAGGTCTACTCGGGATTTTGAGGTTGGCGGAAATGTTTTTCTTAGAGTCAAACCAAAAAAGAGTTCGTTAAAATTGGGTAAATATTCTAAGATAGCCCCTCGATTTTTTGAACGTTTTGAAATATTAGAAAGATTAGGGGATGTTGCTTATAAACTTGCTTTACCCCCTCAATTACAAATCCATGATGTATTTCATGTAAGTTTACTTAAGAAATATGTATATAATGCAAATCATGTTATTGATTGGAAAAATATTTCTATCAAACCTTCTTGTGAATTTAAGGTTGAACCAGAACAAATAATTGAAAAAAGATCTAGAATATTGAGAAATAAGGTTATAAATGAAGTAAAAAATAAATGGAGTCATTGTGATAATGATAGTGCTACTTGGGAAAATGTTGATTTTATTAAAGACCAATACCCTCATTTGTTTAACTAAAAGTTGTTTTATTTATATGTATGTGTGATGCAAAAAATCATCAAGCTACTGAGGGAAATAGCTAAAGAACAGGGGGAGAATTGTTATGAGACTTTTTCCCTGTGGAAGAAAAAAAAGAGAAAAGAAAAGAGAATAAAAGTAAAATGAGAACTAATGTAATAGTTCAAGGAATAAAATGTAATAAAGCAATAATTAGAGTTTTCACAAGATGTAATTATTTATAAAAGGGTGTGTGGGATGGAACTACCCTTTATGTTGTATAAAAACCCGTGAAACTAAATTTTTTGGGGAAGGGAAGAAAATGAGGAAAATAATAAGGTACATTGCGAGGATAGGATTCTAGGTTAGCAGGCTGTGAGCCAGGCAAAGAAGGGGTACTCCTATAGTGGGTGTCCAACCTGGGGTACAATAGAGTGCACTCAAGACAGTCCTGGCCAAGGCATGGTTTTACATGAGTGTTGAGGATTGTTCTTGAGGAACCAACACATCGTGAAGAGCGACAAAGTACGGTTTTTTCCTCTGATTACTCACAGATGGAAGAGGCTGAACCAAGGTCCATTCCAACAATAGTTGGGATTGTTCTACACATTTCAAGAGATAAGTATTAATGCCTGATAAATTATTTGAACAATAAAGTGTTTAAATCCTTTTATTAAATTAATAATTTATTTATATCATGATTAAATGTATTGAGCACAATGGTTAATTAATTTATTATATTTCATTTAATAGCAATTTTTTAGATATTATATTACTTTCTCTACATAAAAGTTTTTGAAATTAAACAGTGAAATAATTTTAATTACTACATTTTAAAATTGGGAATCAGTGACATTTCAAGAATCAAAGAGCATAGTGTTGATATCAGGCACGAGTGTGTCATTAATTCGGCAATTGCAGAGCATTCCTCTTCAACCAAACATCATATTTGTTTGGAAGACATCTAAATTTTGTTTAAAAAGGACAACTTCTTCAAAAGAAAACTAAAGGAAGCCATAGAAATCAACAACCACCCCACAAACCTCAATCGTGATGAGGGGTGGGCTTTGAGCCTCTCTTGGAAACCTCTTCTTTCGAACCTTAGGAGCCTCCATCCCCTCAGCCTCAATCGGTCTCAATCATTTATGTACACATATTTTACAGTATTTGCAATATATATTTGTATCTCTCTCTCTCTCACACACAATCTCTATATGGATACATTATATATATCATTTATGTACGCATATTTTATAGTATTTGTAATATATCTTTGTACCATAAATATTTAAAATCATTATATTTCATGCATGTATGCATATTTTTTAATTTATGTATTTAAATTTATGTTGTTCCTGATATATTTTATCTTGCATGTATGTTTTTGTATTTTATCTTTGTACCATTTCCATACATATATATATATAAGATATGCATTCATTCATTATTTTTTCTTTTATTTTTACATTTTATAGTTTCTTGTTTTTAATTTGTTTTGTGGTATTTGGTCATCTATTTTTATATTTTTATTTCTTTATATATTTATTTTTCTTCTTCTTCACTTTTAATGCATAATGTATTTTACTCTTGTGTGTATACACACACATTCTTATACATATGCATATCCATATAAATTTTGCATTCATTCTTAGTTATTTGCTCACTTTTTTGCACTTTTTGTTTTCTTAGTTTCATTTTGTTTGGTGGTATTTGGTTATCTTACTTTTATATATGTAATTTATTATATATTATGTTTTGCCTCCTTCGTATTAGTGCATTACACACACACAAACACACATACATATAATTATTTATATTTTATATATATTATATTGTTATTATCTTCTTTCATTTTTTTTTATTATTATTATTTATAATTTTGTATTTTTCATTTGTTTCTTGTTTTCAATTCTTTGTTTAATTTTCATTCATTGTTATTTGCATTTATTTGGCTTTAATTTTCAATTTTGGGTCCCCCCCTCTCTTGTTAATTCTTTTTATCTCTTCAATTTTTTGTTTTGTTCTTTTAGACAATCTTAATTTGATTTTGTTTCTACCTTATTTGCTTGTTGGCTTGTAATTGTGTCTTTTCCTTTTCCTTTTCCTTTTCCTTTTCCTTTTCCTTTTCCTTTTCCTTTTTCTTTTGTTTTGGTTGCCCTCCTTTTCTTCATTTTTTTCTCTCATTGATTCCCCCTTGTGGCTCTCTCCTCTTGATCTTATTTTTTGTTTGTCCTCTTATATTATTTGCTTAGGGTTCTCCTTGTTTCTATTGTTTCTTGTAGATGTAATTAGTTGTATTTATATATTTAATTATTTCTCTCTATTCCTTATTTTTCTCTATGTTGAACTGCATGTTTAATGGTCTCATATCTTTATCCTTATGCATTGTATTTCCTTTTTCCTGTTATTTTTGTTTTCTTTCTCACTCTTGAGTTGCAATTAGTGTTTCCTCTTTATGTACTTTCTTTAATTGTTTTATTTATGTATTTTTTAGTCTCCTCATATATTGTGCCAACCCCTCTCCTTCTCAATCCTTCTTTAAGTTGATCTAGGTTTGCAACTTACCACTTTTCATCTCTTTCAGCTCTTTATCCTAATGATACATCATGGAGTGTGATCCGAAATGTTGATGGAAAAACTTGTAAACAATCAAATCAAGAAAATAGCATAATTACAATCAATATGGATTATGGAAATTTCATCTCATTAATTATATGGGGTTTTTTAGGGTTGCATCAAATTTCTATGTTGTACATAATGTGTTTGTTCATGCATCATAGTTCAATGATAATAATTCTCATGCATTACAATGTTAGAATGTTTTCTGGAAAAGGGGTTTAATGGCATATGCTAATGAGTTGTAGAGTTTTTTTTATACTAGCATTTATGGCATTTAGTTGTATAGGTTTTGTTTGAAGATTGCATCAAACTCCTATGTTGTCACTAGTAAGCTTATCCATACATCATGGTTTAATGACATTCTCTTTTTCATGATGAGTTTCTAACTTTTATATAAATGGGATAATGAGATATATTTCATTGAATTCTAAGGTTCTTTCTAAAGGTTCTGATGGAATATTTTATTGAAATATTTGGGTTTTGTTTCAAGTTTACATCAAACTTCAATGATGTGGCTAGTTCCTTTTCATGCATTATGATTGAGTAGCATTGAATTTTATGCATGATGCATATATGAACTTATATCTTATTGATTTGTATGGGTTTTTTTAAAAGTTCCATCAAACTCCCATGGTACCTATTGTGTTCATGTTCATACATCATGGTTGAGTGAATTTGACTCCTACACTTGATGAATATTGCTTTTTCATGGACTTAATGACATATTTCATAGATTGCATGGGTTTTGTTTGATATATCTAAAACATATATCATTAATTTTTATGAATTTTTTAAGGTTGCATCAAAATATTAAGGTGTGGCTAATGAGCTTGTTCATGAATCATGTGCATGATGAGTTAGAACTTTTGTGTGAAGGGTCTAATGAGATATATGCCAATTTTTGTTGGTTTTATTTGGGGTTCTCATAGGGTGCAAGCTATTGAGTTGTATATGTTTTATTGGAAGGTTACATCAAATTCCTATGATGTGGATAGTTCCTATTGATTGTTGTGCATGATGATTACATATGAATTTATATATTATTGATCTATATTGGTTTTGATTAAAACTTGAATCAAAATACTATGGTGTGCATATTATGTTTATGTTTATGCATCATGGTTAAATGAATTTAACTCCTATGCATGATGAATGTCTTGTGAATGAAGGTTTTAATAACATATTTTCCATTATGTTGTATGGATTTTATTTAATTGATCTAATGACACATATATCATTAAGTTGTATGGGTTTTCTTAAGAGGTTGAATCATAATCTTATGGTGAATAGAGTGCCTATTTATGCATCATGGTTGGTTGATAATGACTCTTGTACATGATGATTGTAAGGATATTTTATGAAGGGTTAATGACATATATGTGATTTGGTTGTATGATTTTTTTTGAAGATCCTAATGACATTTATGTCATTGAATTGTATGGTTTTTGTTTGAAAATTGAATAAAACTCCTTTTTTGTACATAGTGTGCTTATCCATGCATTTCCTCTTGTGTATGATGGTTGTATGGGTATTTCATGAGGAGTAGTGAAATATGTCATTGATTTGTATGATTTTTTTAAGGTTGCACCAAAATACTATAATGTGTTTAGTGTGCTCATTCACACATTGTAATTGAGTGGCATTGACTTGTGAATGGTGATTGTATGATTTTCATGAAGGTCCTAATGACCCTTTTCATGTAGTTTTATGACATTTGATTGAAGGTTATAATAGCATATATGCCTTTGAGTTGTATGAGATTTGATTGAATGTTCTAATGCATATATTTCATTGAAGTATGTGGGTTTTGTTTGGAGGTTGCAACAAACTCCCATGGTGTGCATAGAATGCATGTTTACACATCATTGCATCTTGTGCATGATAATTTTATGAATTTTATGTGAATTGAGTCTAATGATATATATCATTTAATTGTATGGGTTTGTTTATAATGCGTTTATTCTTGTATAATGGTTGTTAAATCAAACTCTTATAGTGTGTAGCATAGTGTGAATGTTCATGCCTAATTTCTTCTTGTGTATTGATTGTAAGATATTTATGTGAATGGTACAATGAAAAATGTGTCATTGATATGTTTGGATTTTGTTTGTAATTTCTTCATTCATGCATTATGCTTTAGTACCATTGACTCTTGTACAAGATGATCATATGGCTTTTGTATAAAGGGTATAATGACATACATATATCATTGGGTTGTATGAGTTTTATTGTAAGGTTGCATCAAAATCCTATAGTGTGCCTAGTGTGATTGTTTATGAATCATGGTCGAGTGACATTGACTTGTGTATGTTAATTATATGGATCTTGAATGAAGAGAACAATTACATATATGTCATTTAAATTGTATGAATTTTATTTTGATGGTTTTAATGGTATATATGTCATTAAGTTGTATAGGTTTTGTTTGAAGGTTGCATCAAATCATATAGTGTGCATAAAATGTATGTTCATGCATTAATGTCTCTTGTGTATGATGATTGTGTGACTATTGTGCGAAGGAACATAGCATATTTTCCATTAGATTGTATGGGTTTTTGTAGAGTGCTTATTCATACAACATGGTTCAATAAGTTTCACTCTTGTGCATGATGATTGTATGGATTATGCATGAAGGGTCTAATGGCATAAATGGCATTGAGTTGTATGATTTTTATTTTAAGGTTGCATCAAAATTATATGGTGTGCGAATAAATAAACAAGAGCTGTACGGCAGCGAAGTTCTTGCCAAAAAGTTATAGAATAGTTATGTTTTAATTAGTTGTGTTTAATAAATTCAAAATTGTTTGGGAAGACTATAATAGGTATGAGAGGGAAATTATAATGGTAAGTGCAAGTTTTACTCCGTAGTGTATGATAAAGTGCACAAGAAGCCTATGCCTAGAATGAATCCATTATTAATAAAAGAATTTAGAGTGAGAAAGCTAGTAGCATGTTGGATCTATCCTAAAAAACCCTCATCATGGTTGAAATTACTCTCATAAATCCTCACATTTTTTCCAATTATGTGCTTCCTAAAATTGTGAAGTATGATTTTTTTTTCATTTATCTAATTCAATTGCTTCTATTATGAATTGAATAAAGATAGGGGGCATCCCTATAATATTATTTAAAATTAGGGAGAAAACTTATAAGTCCATGTCAATTTTTATAATTGGAGACAAAAATGAATATTTTACCTTTGACTGAAATCACCCCATTGGTTTTCATCCAAAGGGTAGAATTAGGAAATTTCTCTTACAAAAAGGTCAACCTCTTGTACAAAATGATAAGAAAACCTTCTAATTATAACTATAATTTAAATGGGTTGTGTGATGAAAATAATTTCATGCATATTATCAAGGATAATGGTTTCTTGATTATGGATAATTATTCAAACAACACTAAAGGTTGGCATAACCTTATCAAATATTTACAAAGAAAATTCAAAAATTAAATTAAAATTAAAGTAACAAAACACTCACATGATTTATAAATTGAAATAAATTAAAAACTTTCCTAAAATATTTGCATATATTCAAGAATAACCCAATTAGAACCATGCTTACCCCACACAGTTTTCAAGGGGCTTATAATCTTATGAAAGATTTATGAAATTTTTTTTTATAAAAAATAGGATAGCATGATTTAACAAAATTAAAAAAATTCTCATAGAATAACAAAAGAGCTTAGGCATAACCCAAGTTTAGAAGTCATAAGAAGGTGAGTCCAAGATTTACAAATTAAAATTAAAATTAAAAATTGAAAATTAACCTTTTTTTAGGTGTAAATAGTAAATTTATAATATTTCTTTATTAATTTATAAACTTATTTTTATAAGAAATAGTAAATTTATAATATTTCTTTTATAGTTAATTTTTTTAATTTTAGAAGCTTCTTTTTATGTTTAATAATTTAACATATTTCTTTTATAATTAATTTTTTTATTTTAGAAACTTCTTTATGTTTAATAATTTTATTTTATTATAAGTTCAGTTTAAAACTAAATTCAAATGTATTCATAATAATACTTAAAATATTAAGATTAAAGAAAATAACAATATTAACTTAGACTGCATTTAATAATGTTTCTACAACATTCCAAGCAAGAAAAAAAGTTTAATCTTCAACCAATAAAATATTCACTTAACAATATTTTAATAATTACCTAAAGCATATATTATTCAATAGTTGTGATAATAGTGGCAAATGGGGCAAAAAAAATCTAACTTAACTCGTAATTAAAACTAAAAAAATCTAATTTCTTTACTTTTTTTTCAAGTCATGAATATAGTAACAAACTTAAATTTTTTACATCTTTTACATATATTTCTAAAGATAAGAATGCTATATTAATTAAATTTATTAAATAATTTTTTTAATATAAAGAATATTAAATTTATTTTATTAATAATCTATTATTAATGAAGATTATAAATATAAACCATGATATATATATGGTGGGCCCCACCAATATACCTCTAAAGAATAATAACATTCTCAATTTTAAAATATTTTTATTAAAAAGATAAATATTATGATTGTATTCAACACAAGAAATATATCTATTTTGTACAACATATGGATATGAATGGAATGTTTTCTATTTCTTTTTCTTTTTTAAATACATTTTGGTATAGTGGGTGTAAAAGTTTTGAATAGTTTTAAAATTGTTATAATATTCAATATGGTAAAGAATATTCTATTTACTTCTAAAGTAAATTAAATATTTATCTTTTGCAATGTTAAAGTACATTTTTCTAAAGAAAAGTATTTAGTAATATATAGATATCTTAGATAAATAAGGTATGGAAGCAATAGATATAGTAAAACAAGAGCTGCAGGGTAGCGAAGTTCCTGCCAAATAGTAATAGAATTGTTATGTTTTAATTAGTTGTGTTTGATAAATTTTAGCAATGTCACAAATGATAAGTACCTGCTTAGTGGAAGGTGCATCTACTTGGTGACAAAGCCTATGATAGAATTAGAACTAACGAGAGCGCTTTACAATCTTGAATTTAGGATTCAAATAACTAATGGACATAGAACATAAGTACAAACCAAATAACAATATAGCTCATGCTTAGCATAGAAACAAGGACCCTCAACTCCAGTTCCAGCTTAACACACAAGCTAATTGGAAAACAATTTTGAGTTGTGTCCAGTCAAAACTCACCAAGATCCACAATGTTGTTGTACCATTGTATGTTAAATTATATTGTGATCTAATTTATGGACTAAAAAATAAAATAACCAAAGCCCACTAGGGTAAAGCAATTACAACGATTTTATCACATCGCATTAAATACATGTCCCCTAAAAGACACTAAACATATAAAAGTCACTAAGTACAACATCTATAAGTTCTTAGGCCAATTACCTTGAGTTGGAGTTGTAAGGCTTATCATGTCCATTAGATCTCAATATCTTTATTATTTAATTTGTACCAAGTAGATTTTCTGGGTTGAGGCATTCCATTCTTAGTAATATTAGGACTAAGTGTGTTGTACATCTTGCAAGTCTTAGTTATAATGTTGGAATATTATTGTAATGTTGGCACACTAGTTAAACATGGTAACATTCTAATGTTGTTAGTAGATGGTCCCCTTCAGGACTCAAAAGTTATTGAATTTAAGAGTATTGAAAAGGACGAGTCCATCTTGGAGAAGCTAGAGTGAATGTTTAGCTTCTCCTTGCAAAGTTTGATGTTTGGATTTGCAAGATGAGTACAATTCATGTGTAACTCTTGTTTGCATGTTGAGGAATGAACATGTGTCAGGTTGACCCATCAATGGTTTTGAATAGCACTTGATAGTTTTCCTAGAGCCAAAATTCTATGAATAAAATGCTAGGGTGAATAATCTTATATATAAAGGCTTGGAGAGTGTTTAGGTGCTAATTACTTTCTCCAAGGGTAAAGAGTTTGTTGCAACATCAAATTGTTGAGTCGTTTCCTTGCATTTGATATCTATTTTGTACAACATATGGATATGTATGGAATGGTTGCTATTTTTTTTTTCTTAAAGTACATTTTGGGATAGTGGGTGTAAATGTTTGAATAGTTTTAAATTTTTTACAATATTCAACATGGTAAATAATATTCTTAAATTAAATATTTATCTTTTGCAATGTTAAAGTAGATTTTTTCTAAAGAAAAGTATTTAGTAATATATAGATATCTTAGATAAATCTATGTTAAAGTATGGAAACAATAAATATAGTAAAAAAATAGATTATACATTTTATTTGTATTTTATTATTTTAAATATAAACAAATTATTTATTTACTTTAAATTTTATATAGATATCTTACATATCTTAAATATCTATCTAAAAAGACATAAATAGATTATACTACTTATTTATTTTTAAATGAAGATAAATTGTTTATTTATTTTATATTTAGTATATATCTATCTAAAATGCATCAATATATCAATTTGGAGGTGCTTGTATTAATTAGGTCATTATTTCTACTTTTATAAATGAAATAAATATTAAATATTAACATGTATGTATAGACAAGTCAATAAATGGGAAAATAATTATTTATTCACTTAAAAGTAAACTATTTTTTTACTTTATAAAAATATGGATATAAATTTTGCTTTTAATAACATAAGATAGGTAGATGTATTTAATGAAAATTAGTTATTAATATTTATAGACTAGTATACCTATAAATTTTATTTCTACAACCATATTAGCTACCAACTTATAAATTTTACTTTTACTTTCATAAATGAAATAAATTGTTATCAAATTTATATTTATTTTAGATTTATTAGATGCAAAGATAACATTTTAAAGGTGGCATAAGGTGGCATAAGTTAGATAGATGTATTTAAATATTAAATATTAATATCTATGTATAGAAAAGTGAATAAATGGGAGAACATCATCTAGTTATTTATTCACTTAAGAGTAAACTATTTTTTTACTATATAAAAACAAGGACATAAATTTTGATTTTAATCATGTAAGATAGGTACATGCATTTAATAAAAAATATTTTTTAATATTTATAGACCAATCTACCTATTATTAGAAAAATTAATGTAAAAGATGTCTAAGACACCAATTTTATTTAAAGAATAACTTTAGTAAACAAGTAATTTTTTTTTTTTTTATTATGGTCATTGTGGTAGAAAATTCCGTGAAATGGAAGTAATGGAAGCGCATTAATCACTTATATTGGGTGAAATTTGTCTACCAATTAGATTGAAGAGAATTGATTTTTTAAATATGTTTTGTTATATAATTGGCATGTATACATTGATAATAGATAAAAGAAAATCAAATAGAAAAAATGGTTGAGCTCTCATTGGTTAAAAAGAGAATTATTAATAACTAGTTAAGATCTGGTCGTGCCTATAGTTCCTTGACAAGAACTAAAAATAGATCATACATTTTATTTGTATTTTATTATTTTAAATATAAACAAACTATTTATTTACTTTAAATTTTATATAAATATCTTACATATCTTAAATATCTATTTTATAAATGAAATAAATTGTTTATCAAATTTATATTTAATTATAGATCTCTTACATGCAAAGATGTCATTTTAAAGGCGACCTAAGTTGGATAGATGTATTTAAATATTAAATATTATCTATGTATAGACAAGTCAATAAATGGGAGAAGAACATATAGTTATTTATTCACTTAATAGTAAACTATTTTTTTACTTTATAAAAATATGGACATAAATTTTGTTTTTAATAATGTAATATAGGTAGATGCATTTAATGAAAATTAGTTTATAGACTAGTATACCTATAAATTTTATTTCTACAACCATATTAGCTACCAACTTATAAAAGAAAACATAATGTTAGGGTTAAATTATATTTAGAATTAATTTTTAAATTTAAAGCATGAGTTAAAAATACCTTGTATTTCACCACTATTTGAGGGACTACTATAATGGAAATAATGGAAGCACATTAATCGCTTATATCAGGTGAAATTTGTCTACCAATTAGATTGAAGAGAATTAAATTTTGAAATATGTTTTGTTATATAATTGACATGTATACATTGATAATAGATAAAAAAATTCAAATAGAAAAAATACTTCAACTCTCATTGGTTAGAAAGAGAATTATTAATAACTAGTTAAGATATGGTGGTGCCTATAGTTCCCTAGCATGAACTAAAAATAAAAAATAAAAAATTATATGGTGTGCCTAGTGTGATTGTTCACACATCATGGTTGATCGAAACTAACTCTTTTGAATGATTATTGCATGGATCTTGTGTGAAGGGTCTAATGGCATATATCATTGAGTTGTATGGGTTTTTTTTTAAGGTTGCATTGAAATCCTATAGTGTACATAATGTGCTTGTTCATGCATTGACAATGTAGAATTAAGGGAGTAACCAGTGTCACAATAAGATGCATAAACTCAATTGATAAGAGGGTCAAGCAGGTGAGAGATGAAGAAAACCAATAAAATAATTGTGATCCTAAATGTTAGTCCAATTCTAACTATGCAAAATAACTAAAATGCAATGAGGAAAAACACAAAGGGACACCTCAAGATTAGCCTAAGGAATAATAAAGTAAAGAAACAAGATAAAATAAAGATTGTAACTTGCTTATACCTTCTTTGCTACTAAAAACTCCTTGGTTGACCTTTGATTTTGATTGCTTTGTGTGCTCCTTAGATGGATTTTGATGCAAGATTGACAATAAGACTAGATGATAGTGCAAATGACTAAGATGGCTTGGCTACATAAATGAAATGCTTGTGAATTGAGTGTTCAAAATGACAACATTTAGTTGCAAATGACTAAGTTTTTTATTTTTTTAATTGCATAGAGCAGAGGGTATTTATAGAGGAATTTGAATTCTCTAGAGAATTCAATGGTTGATATTGAGCCACCAGGATCAAGATGTAGGACTAAGGTGAGTTGAAGACTCACAAGCCCTCACATCTTGACATGTGGAATGTGAGATGGCCAAGGATAAGATGATGTGTAGGTGATGTGGAAGGGAGGTACATGATGTGTAAGAAGGACAAGTACATTGGAAGCACATTGGGAGATGAGAAGATTCCTTGGAGGAATAAATATGAATTAAAAATTCACATGCTTGGGAGAATCTAGTGGATAAGAGAGGGTCTCCAATAAGGTGGGAGTTTGTCACATGTGACTTGATGTGACAAGTCAAAGATTTTGAAGATGCATGGGAAAAGGGGATTCTAGGAGGAATAAAAGTGAATTAAAAATTCACATGGGGAAGAGAGGAGCCTTGGATGAATAAAAAAGAATTAAAAATTCCTTGGGGGATGGGGAGAGTTGACCAAGGTACTGATTAGACTTAGCTAATTAGTAATTAGAGGATAATTAGGGGTTAATGAGGATAAGAAGCCAACTTGAAAAATTTGAAGGATGTGACACATCCTAATCAAGGATTAGGCATGCACACATCCTTAATGAAGAGATTAGGAGATGGATTAGGATTAGATGAAAATGAAATGTGAGGAATTAAATAAACGTAATATTTATTTAATTCATTTGATGAAAAGGGGATTAAGGAGGGTAAGGTATTTAATTAGTAATTAAATACCTTAGGGATTTGGAAGAATTAAGGATATTAATTAAATAATAGTAATATTACTTAATTAACTCGGATAAGAGGATGTTTCGATGAAAAGTGATAAATTTAGATAAATTAAGTGTCCAAAATTGGATGTTTACAATAATATTCTAAAATGAGTGTATAGTTCATGGATAGTGTGAGGAGATAAGGAGAGAAATGAATAAAGTACAAACAAGAATTTGAAAACATGTACATGCACATATTGGAGGATAGTAGAAAATGAATTACAAAGTAAGAGAATTAAGGGAGAATTTTGAATAGAGAATTTGTGCATTGAATCTTAACTAACTGGAAAATAGTAAATTGTATTTTGTTCCTAAGATGTAAAGCAATTAAAATAATTGTATTGTGCCTTTAACAGTCTTCAATTTGGTTAAAGTTTTAAAATGTGAGGTAGAGTATTTTCTTGTGAAATGTGTGTTTTGTTGGGGTGTGTTTTCTGTCAAATTTTTTTTTTTGCGTCACACTTTCAAATGGGATATTAGTCAATTAAGGTGATAGTGCTAGGGGAGAATATTAGAGGAGAGGATGAGGAAATTTGACAAATTAGTTCTAGATGTAGTGACTTGGATACCCTATAGAGGCATGCAAAAATGACCAAATGATAGATGGATGGTAGTTCATAAAGAGGCACATCATTGTGATGAAGATATTCTCCTACAAGTATGTACATTTTTATTTTTGATTATATAAACCAATAGCTCCACAATATTTAATATAGAAGAGATATTTGAGATTTCCATTTTGACCATAAGATACATAATTGTTAGCTAAATTGTGACATAGATACGCATAGATGATGAATCATGATAAGGAGGATGAGATTGTAGCAAGGGTAGGGAAGAAAGGAGGTTGTAGCTATAAATGACCCATTAGAGGCTATAGGTCAAAGTGGTGAGGATACAAACATGAGAGAGACAAAGGCACTACTAGAAATGGCTCCTATCTAAGAAAATAGATGTGATGATCGCTCACCCATTCTATAGGGCCTCAATCATCAATCTAGTTTGAATATATAATCCATCAATTTGACATCAATTTAACCTTCAAACATAGGAATATCTAGAATTACTTGAAATCTAAAAGGATTTGATTTTGTGTGGAAAAATGTTGTCTAGGTTGATGCAGTGTTAGACTAATTTGATAAATGAATATGTGAAATCATTTTAAGACTTCTTATTTATATTCCTAAGATAACATGAATTGATATTTTCAAAACTTATGCTAGAATAGGTACATGTTCATGAAGAAAATACTATATTTTAAGCATTCATTTGGATTTAGATTTTGCAATAAAAAAATAAGCCAAGGACCTAATTCCTATGAATTACATACAAAACTAGAATACATAATAATATTCATATTCATTACTTAATTGATTGATTATTGAATTCAAATAATAGAATACATGTGTAATCCTTTTGGATGAGTGAATCAAAATGAAACATATTGAATAAATCATGAGTTAAATCATAATTATGATAAGAATTAAATTACTTAGGCAAGAAAGAGGCATCCCTTGATTAGATGGGGGTGACACTTGATTTCCATTGATCAATAATTGATGAGTAATGTTGACAATTAAAAAATTTAAATCAAGGGTGATAGATGTCATTATTAGCTACCTTGGTGAGAAATAAATTAACCTAGTGTCACATCCCCATAAAAAAAATTATCCTAATATCACATCCCCTAAAACACTAAAATTTAACTTGTTGTAAACACATATACGAATTAGTTCATCGATGAAAAGTTTCAAAATGATGTAGGTTATAGCATTTGTCTAGGGTTTTTTATTTAAAATTCCAACTTCATGTCAAGATGTTTATATGCATGTTTATTAAAATTAGGAATTTGAACAATATATAGTAGACATACAAATTTGTGGAGTTTAGCATGGGTTAGGTCTAATATTTAGAGTTCTAAGGTTCCATCAATATGAATGATTAATACCTTCAAATGTCCTCTTGAATATATTATTCTTAATACCTATTAATTGTAATCTCTAGCCTATTACCAAAATTTAAGGGTCTTTTTAGGCCCATTCCTTTAATGGTTGTTCCTTTCTCCTTGAATTTTTTATTGTGTTGAGGTTTTGGGTTCCTTTCATAATTGTTTATATGGTTAATGGCTCTGGTAAAAATGTTTACCATAATTAAAAAATCAATAATAAAATTTGACATGAATTTCATAATACAATAAACACTTAAAAATAAAATACTCTTTGAATTGATTATAAATAGTAATATATAATTTTCAAGTAAGTTTCACTTAATAGCAATTGTTTTTTATTAGAGGTAAAATATGGGTTTTGAAGGGGCCCAAAACCCTTTACATAAGAAAGCAACTAAAATAAAAGATAACAACATTAAGCCAAAAAACAACCCAACAACAGTGACCCTTCAGCAAAAGGTCAGCCAAAAAGGAGGAACCCACTATAGTACTACATTATTTTCAAAATATTTGTAGCCTCCACGTCGCTAGCCATAACCTTTTGTGCATCATCAAAAGCATTAGAATTATCCTTCCTAGATGCCCCAATCTGAGCTTTAGTTTTGTTCCTAGTCTTGGCTCCAGGTCCATCCATATTTACCTCTGAAATCAAAACAATACCTTTCTCACCACCCTTCCTAGCAGCACCTTCCTCCTCCATCAAATTACTAGTAGCAAAAACCTCTTCAACATGGGCACTAATTGGATTAAACTGTGGTCTTAAGTTACTCTTGAAATAGGTTTGATTCAATCTCTTAGAAATGGTTTCCTCAATTCATCCTAAACTGTCAATTTAGGAATGTAGGCTTTTGAACCATGTTGTGGCAATATGCCAAAGGGAAACAATTAATAAACCAAGGGTTGATGAATGCACACTAAAATAACCTATAATAAGGCAGGAGTATGAATTATTGACTTCCTGTCATAGATGTGACAGGAACCTATAAAAGAATAATTTTGCAACAGAAGATAGGTTACTGATATACTGCATGATAGAATAGAAAATGCATAATGAGATAGAAATCTTTCTGTGAATGAATTAAACAGAGTTTTCCTTGCAACCAACAAAAATACAACCTTTATAAATTAAGCTATCAAATGCCAATATATTTTTATTCCTAATTAATCATGTAATCTGTCACTCCCAGCTAACTGATTATATAAGCTAACAGATACTAAACAATCTAGGAAAGCTATTCAAAGAGATTTTTAAGATAACTTAGTAAATAACAAAACTTAATAAATAATAGAACTTAATAGGTAACAAAGAGCTTAATACATAACAGACAACAAATGAAATAACCATGAAATAATGTAATGTTACCATACATAGAAAAATGTAAAGGTCACCAACAATCGAGGAAGTGGGCCTTGCCTTCTCTAGCTATTAGGTGATTAGAAACTTGCAATCACAAAATCTACTCCACGCTATTCATTCGATAGTAATAAAATGAAGCGATTAACATAAACAAGTAGTCTCTTATCAATTCTCTATATCTTTGTTCAACATACATGCATATTTATATAGATTGACTATACTTCTAGTAGGTAACTAAGTTTGTTTGTTCATCCAGCCTATCGGCCACTCATAAACATAATTCTGTAAAGTGACAAAAGGGTCGCAGGCCACTTATAGAGTCAAAACAAAGTATCTAAAACAAAAAAATCAATTTTCTTAACAAAGTATTACTAATTCCATGCCACTGATTCCCCAAGGTTCCCATGCTTGCAGCAACTTCAATCTTCTTCTAGCTATCCCTTGCCATTTGGACATAAAACAATTAAAATTTATCTCGATTTTTGGCAATTTACTAATCCTAATCTCTTTTCCATATTTTATTAAATATTCAGGTTCCTTCAGGAAATGGTGACAAGAATATGGATAGAAACAAAGGTAAAAAGGAAAATATATGGCAAACATAATGGAGTATTCTACACTCATCATCCCCCCCAGCTGGATAATTTGCATGTCCTCATGCAAAGATTACAAACTAGGTAGAGTGGTGAGTTTCTACAAAGTGCTCTTTATTTCCTCAACCCACTATTGCTGCATTGCCTAGACCTTCTCCTTATGTTCCTGGATGGATATCTAAGAAACTTTCATTTTTTCAAGCTCAGCCTTGAATTCAATTATTTCTTTTTCATGTGAATCAATAGCGGAATGGGTCTCTTGTAACAACTCATGTAAGGTCTATTTTTTGTTCGTGCCTTAGTCAATTTAGCTTTTAGATCCTAAAGATCTTCTTCCTCAAATTCCTCGTGGGTTTTAGGATTTCCAGTCTGAAGACTTACATTCACATCATCAATCAATTCATTCGTATGGGGGTCATAAGCAAATGGTGTATCATACTCTAGCTTCCCTTGTTCTATTTTATGGGCAATACCTTCTGCCCTAATATGTGTTTGAGGATTATTATCAACATTGCACATTGGTTCCTCTGGAATCTATGCCTCTATCTCTGAAGTTGCTACTTTTTTGGTTTCCTATGCCTGATTCATTTCTAGTGGTGCCATAACCCTACCATCCTCTATTTGGTCCTGTTGATTTTTGATTGGCTCATTTTCTGGGTCAGTACTAAGTGAACCTTTTGGAGACTCACCAACTTGTTGCCTAAATTCTTGCTCTTTATCCTTCTGGTGTTTTCCCCTACTGAACTCCCTGTGGAATTTCCCTCATTTCCCCGTTACTTCAGAAAAGACCTCTATTTCCTCATAACTCAACACACTACCAGCTACCTAGGCTAGGTTATCTAATTTGGTTGAAACATCTAATTTTTGTTTTCCCTTCCTGTCACTAGATTGACCAATGGGTGGTAGTTCTAAGGATTCCTTTTTCTCACGGCCCTTCTCATTTGGAGGTGAGGATTTTGGCATGTTGGAATTTGACGCATCTTGCCTTGTGGCACTTCGAGTTGTTCTGCTTCCATGTTTTGGGGTTTGGAAAAAGGATTCACCAGGGTTCCCCTTGTTTTTCTTTTTACTAGCCAGCCTAGGTGACTTGCTAGAACTAGATTCCTCACTTACAAAATTATCTTTAGAGAAACCCTTGGAGGAGGATTCCTCTTCCTCAGAGGGTCTAGTATCCTCATCATCCTAAGAATGGACAGATGAGTCCCAATCACTAGGAGGAGATGATAACTTCAATTCTCGTACTACCAATAGTTTTATCAGACCATGGTGGGATATACAATTGGATTTACCACTTCTCACCATTTTAGACATTCGTTGCAGGGCATAGTATAGAAAATATGGAATATTAATCAACAATCCTTGCCGAAAATGTAACATTAATTTAAAATGCTAGGAAAAAACATACTAAAACCTTCCTTCATAAGTAATATAATGAATAATGTACTTGGAAACTTCCTTCCAATTCCCTGGAAAAGATTGCAATTTGGTGCCCTACCCCACAACCATTTCCACAGATTCACCCCTCTACAAGAATTTATTTCATGTTGGTTGTAGCTCTGTGGACTACTTGGATTTCTTAGGAAAATATTGTTCTCCTTTCAGTGGGAGTCCAAAAATGACAACAATGGTTTCCATGGTAACTGTAATATCCAGCCCTCAAACAGTAGCCTTCTGGTTGTAAAAATTAAGGGCGAATTCCATCGCAACTCTCGCATCAAACCCTCTCAACCATTTGAAATAAACATCCCTATGGGCCTTCTAAAATTTTGTGTATGCTTTGACATGCATTTTTAAATTTTGCAGAGTGATGGGATCATGATGCAGGTGATGACCTCTTTCCATATTCAAAAACTTACTGTGACAAGTCTTGCTAGAGCTCAACAATAGTGATGTAGACAAGTAAAATGCAAAAGGTAGTTTTAACAGTAATAATGCAACCTGAGGAAATGAACGTTTTGATCAAGGAAATATTAATAGGGAATGACAACACAGCATAAAAATGAACAATTAATGCTAATAATAATAGTGACATCCTAGAAAAATATGATTACGATGACAACTCCTCCCCCCAGCTGATTGGGTGAACAGCCACGGGGCAACACACCATTTGTGAAAGGTAACACTAAATATAAAATAAAACAAGAAAAAGAAATTAAGAGTTACCAAATTACCAATTACCATGATAGAAATGTGACATTACGAGTCCAGGTCGGAAGCAGTCATGTTGCACGCCGTGAAATGATGAAATAGGAGATGTCGATGAGGAAGAGATCTAAAGCAGTAATAAATGTGATGGAATGGGTCGATTGTACAACACAAATGATAGCCACCGAGAGAAAATCACCTAAAAGGGATAGCTAGGTGGAAATAATGGAAAGAGATGTGGCAATATGGAGGACAGAGGTTGCCAAGTGGCTGAAAAGGAGATGACAACATTAGGACAGGTAAGCAGAGCATCCACCGGTGGAAGAAGATGACCAATGAAGGTCAGCGAGGATATGAGAATGGTCCATGGAACTAGTCACTAGAAATAAAATTGAGCTCCCCATGATGAACATAAAAAGGCTTATGGAGCTAGAAGACATACTCAATAGTGTCTGTCACTAAAAATGACAGGAAGGAAAAAGAAATCCTAATAATGGTTGTTGGTTGTAAGCCACAAACAACCATTATAGCATGAAGGGTGAAAGCAGGAATGGAGTCGTATGGAAACTAGCAAGGAAAATGATAGGAGTGGGGATGGGTTAGAAAAATGAGTGGACCCAAGCACTAGCAACTCAAAGCAAGATAGTTCTTGGCAAAAAAGTTATAGGAGGTTTTTTATTTTAATTTTTTTTTTAACAACAATAAATCATCGGTTGTCCGGTTTTCAATCTACCATCGCTTAGTGACACTAAAAAATCATTTTTCACCACTAAGTTTATTCTACGGGTAATGCTCGCTGAAAACTAGTTTTTGAACATTAACTAGCCAACAACGCCCAAAAGGGTTTTCATTGTTGGATATTTTATTGCCTTTTTTTTGTGTAGTGATCAATTCTGAAGGAGACCAAAAAGAACAATCATAAGTTCTTGTGCCACCTCTAAAAAGGAAGATTCCTTGGAAAGAAGCTTTTTGTATAGTTTGAGGCAATGACCATTGACAAGGAGAGTTCTTCTTTTAGAATCTACTGTATAGAGACAAACAACACCATTAGCATACACAGTCTGAATCTCATAGGGTCTCAGCCATTGTGTGTGAAAATTTCCCTTGAAGTTTTGAAAGAGGGAGTCATATAAGAGTGCCCGATCACTAGGTTGGAAGGATTGTTGGAAAATGTGACAATCATGTTGCAGAGCCTGTTGTTGTTGAACAACCTCAGTGTGGAAAAAATATTCCTACCACATTTCATCTAAGGAGTGTAGTTGATCAATGCATGCTTTTTGAGTATTTGAAAGAGCCATACCCAATTGAAGTGTAGTGTGAAGGGTCTTGATCTCAAACTCAAAGGGAAGCACTACCTTCTTACCATAGACGAGTTCATGAGGGGTAAAACTAGTAGTGGTCTTCCACATTGTGCGATAGGCCCACATAGCTTTGGGGAGTCATGTAGCCCAATCACGCTTATGAAGAGCAACTGTCTTAGTAAGAATATTATCAATCTCTCTATTGGTGACTTCCACCTATCTATTGGCTTGAGGGTGATAAGGTGTAGACTTGCGATGCCGAATTTCATACTCATGAACCAAGGAAAAAATGAGCTCAAACGTGAATTGTGGTCCTTGATATGTGTTTATCTCTCATGACACGCCAAATCTTGTGAAAATCTTAGAGTACAAGAAATCTTCTACTTTTGAATCTTTGGCATGCTTCAAAGCTACCACTTCAACCCACTTGATTACATAATCAATACATACAAGGATGTATTCCTTATTTCTTGATGGCGGGTTGATTGGGCCCACAAAATCAAGGCCCCACTTCTCAAATGGTTCTATGGATAACTGTGGATGTAAGAGCATCTCATCAGAGCATGTGGGGCGGCCCATCCATTGACATTTGTCGCAATGATGAACATAGCATTTACAATCCTTGTGGATTGTAGGCCAATAGTAACCTATAGTGAGAATCTTATGAGCAGTCCTCTGAGCAACAAAGTTTCCTCCACATGGTTTTGTATGGCATGCATGAAGTATATCAAAGACATCGTCCTCGAGTACACAACGTCACATGACATTATCAATGCTAGTGTGAAAGAGCAATTTGTTGATCCATGTGTACTATCCACTAAGTCCAACCAACTTTTTTCATTCCCTCAAAGATAAATGTGGTGGGAACCTACATGTAACCAAATAGTTTGCAATATCACTGAACCAAGGGCTCTTTGTTGATATAGCAAAGAGGTGCTCATCTGGAAAGGCATCGTCAACTGGAGTAGGTTCATTGTTTGGTTATTGTAATTTGGACAAAAAGTATGCAACCACATTTTCTCGACCAGGCTTATCAAGTATAGTTATATCAAATTCCTAGAGTAAAAGCAACCATCTAATAACCCTACCAGTTACCACAAGTTTATTCATTAAAAACCAAATTGTCGAATGATCTGTGTGGACAAATACTTTATACCCAGTAATATAATGACAAAACTTATTAATCGCATACACAACAGCTAAAAACTCTTTTTTCAGTTACCATGTAATTTACCTCATCCCCTGTGAAGTTCTTGCTGATGTACTAGATGGAATATAAGAGATTATCCTCTTTTTGTCCAAGAACAGCTCCCATCAAACAATCTGAGGCATTCGTGTGAATATGAAATGGTAGTTCCTAGTTTGGACCTCTAAGGACTCGTGTGGTTAAAGTTTTGTCTTGATGGCCTTGAAGGCTTCTTGACACTTAGGTGTCCAAGAGAATGCAACATCTTTAGCTAATAAGGAAAACAAGGGAGAGGCAATCTTGCTGGAATTTTGGATAAATCTTCGGTAATATCCCGCATGACCAAGAAAAATATGAACATATTTTGGCTAGAAGGTGTAGGCAAGTCTTGAATAATTTGGATGTTTTTAGGATCCACTTGGATACCTTTAGAGGAGATGTAATGACCAAGCACTATCCCTTCGGTCATAAGCATATGGCACTTTTCATGACTTAATGACAAATTGGTATCTATACAATGCCTAAGTACCTTTTCTAAGTTTGTTTTAGCATCTTCATAAGTATTACCATGGACAGTAAAATCATCCATATAAACTTCAACACAATCATTAACAAGATCATCAAAAATACTCAATACTTCCCTTTGGAAGGTAGCGGGGGCATTACACAATCTGAAAGGAAAGATGTTATATGCAAAGGTGCCCCATGGATATGTGAAGGTAGTTTTGTCTTGATCCTCTAGTGCTATGCGAATCTAGTTGTAGTAGTTGAATCCATCCAGAAAGGAGAAAAATTGCTTACCTGCTAGAGTATCCAACACCTGATCAATAAATGGTAATGGAAAATGATCCTTTTTAGTTGCTTTATTAAGTGCTCTATAATCAACACAAATTCTCCACTTACCATTTTTCTTGGGAACCACAACTAGAGGAGATACCCATTGACTATCTAAAATAGGATATATAAAACATACATTAAGCAATTTTTGTAACTCCTCTTTAACTATCTCTCGCAAGGCGAGGTTGAGCCATCTTTGTGGCTACCTAATGGGCCAACTACTTTCTTCAATATAAATATGATGTGTACAAGTATCTAGATGAATGCCATGCATGTCTTGATACTCCCAAGCAAAAGCATCTTTATTAGCTCTAAGCATGGCAATAAGATCTTGGATTTGTTTGACACTTAAGTATGGATTAATATTCAATGTGCGACTAGGTAAAATTTCCATAGCTTTAGATTGTGAAGGTGTACCCATGGTCAATACTTGTGAGGTGGATGGTGTTTTAGAAAACGAAAATGGACTATACAAATAGTGGTGAGGTAGTAATTGGTGCAATGTAATAAAATGTTGAACAGATTGTGAGCTACCTACCAACGAAAAATTATCAAATGGACAATTAGTATTCACATTTGAAGAATGAACCAAATTTTCAAGAACCTCATTAGATGCATACATATTCTAAAGAAAATTAATAACAATATTATCCTCTGTAAGTTCTTCAATATCACATGCATGATCAATTGTCAAGATTGATAGTGACTCTTCTAAATCATTGTCAATCCAAATAGGGTGCTCTGTTTCTAACAGGGGTTGCGCTGGAGGATATAATGTCAAATATTTAGTTTGTTCCCCATAAGAAATAACCATGTTACCTGATCCAAAATCAATGAATGCATTTTTGGTGGCTAGCCAAGGTCATCCCAATATCAAGGGATATCCTCCTAACTTAACTTTTGACTGCAATATCATGAAATCAATTGGAAAATCCCATGAATCAATAGAAAGAATTACATTCTCTATCATACCCTCAAATTTAACTAAAGAATGATCAGCCATTTGAAGGACCATCAAAGTGGGTTGAAATCCCTCAAGTGATAACTTTACCTTTGTCTCATTTGTCATGACATTGATGTCAACACCCAAATCAACAAGTGAGTTAGGAATAGTGACCTTACCAATACTTACCTTAATGACTTGGCTCCCTGGGTTTGAATATTTAGGAATAGTCAAATTCCCGAGCATGAGGTCGGCGAGTTGCCCAATAACTTGGACAGTCTTCGGGTCTTCCTTATTCTTATGCCTTTGGGTACGTAGGTCTCGAACCATCTTTGTGTATACTAGAATGTCTTTTATAGCCTGCAACAAAGGAATTTTAATGTTAACATTATGAAGTTCATTCACAAAATCAAATTTAGGATGTAAAACTTCCTTTTGTACTAATTTTGAAAGAAGGTAGTTAGGAAATAGGGGTTCTTTTTCAAGTTCCTCTTTGGGTTCTTCATTAATTTCGGTGATAGTGGGTCCTTGGAGGACTTTTCCTAATCTCAATTGAACTTTGTCTATCTCTACAGTATTAAGAGGATAAGTTGGACAACCTGCCACCTCATTACTACATATAGGCTATGTTTCCTTATTGTTGGGATTTGGGTTTGGTTGGGTTGGCATTGATGTGGGCCTTGGCGGTTGAGGTGGATTAGCTGATTAGTTCGAAGATGATGGGATAGGTGGGAGGTATTGTTTTGACTACTAATATGGGTTGAGAATTGGAGGTGATGGAGGTTGTGGTTGTGATGGATATTGTTGCTAATATGGTGGGGGTTGTGGAATTTGTGGCCTCCATGCCTATTGCCATGGTTGTGAAGCATACTAATATTGTGGCATCCATTGAGGGTAATTGGGGGGTTGTTGCCAACCCCCGTACCATCCAGCCTGATTGTAAGAGGAATTGGTTTGGCTAGGTCTTGAGGTGAAATAATCATTTAACATTCTAGGATGCATCGTCTAAGGTGGAAAAGGTCGCCTAGGGGCCATATAGTAGACAGGTTCTTCAGAACATCCCATATCGGTCATATCTACGGGAAGAGGTCTTAGGGTAAAACTCTTACTGGCTTCCTCTAGGGATGAGATATTTGTCCTATTATAAGGGCAATCTTCACTACCATGTTTCTTCCTACATATAGGATAGAATACAACTAGGGCCTTTTCTACCTCCTCTTGCTTCCTACAGGTATATAATGTATCTATCATGTAAATTACCTATCTCATGCTTGGTGATACCTATTGAAGTCCCTACAAAATGCAATTTGCCTAGATAGCTCCTTCCCAAGGGATGAGACCTAGAATAGTTCCTACAAATATCACATATATCATCAGAGTCCATCTTAGAAATATTCCCTTTACCTATTAAATTTAATGCTTCCATGACATCATCCCTTATGCCTCTAAGAAACAACATTTTAATAGTATCATCATTCAACCCTTATTGATGAGATTGTTGGAGACTGAACATAAAGCGTTCAAGATAATCTTCCATGGAATCGTCTTCCTTTTGTGACATACGGAAGAGTTTGTTTTAGTTCTCCTTGGTCTTACAGTATTCCTGGTACTTGTCCAACAAAAAAATCCTCATGACATTCAATGTCCTAATGTTCCTGAGGTTCATAAACCAACGCAGGGTTGCATCCTTCAATGTGGTTGGGAACAATTTGAGCTTTTGTGCATCATTTTTATAATCATAACTATTGCACAACACTTCAAATTTAAACAAAAACATGTCAGGATCCTCAGTAGAAAGGCCATGAAAAATAGGTAAAGCTGAATGCGGAATATTCTTCATAGGGGCATCTCACTTAGGATATGTGATAGGAAACTCAAAAGTAATTGGATCATTATTGGCCAATGCCCTATTACCATTGTTATTGTTGTGGTTGTTATCATTGGGATCCATGATGTCTAATGCCCAAGGAGTAAAATAGGTTCTAAATGGCTCGTGGGTTTCTTTTGAGAATGTACCAACTTTAGCCCCGTAAGACTCTTGGAAAAAAATTTCAAACTTTTTGCATAATATCTCATAAGATCTTGGATGAGTATTTGCAAGTGTTTGAACAATAGTGGTCTCAATAGCACACTTCTCAAGATCAAGTTCGGGTAACTCTAACTATTGCAACTTAGTTTTCAATTTCTCCTGAGTTGAGTTACCTCATTCAATGGGTTATTTTAACTTATCTTGTGATTATTTGGGTTGTGGACCCTCAATGGATGGTTTTGATTTATTTTTGGGTTTTTCAAGTTGTGAACTACTCCCCTTTTCTTTTCTAATGAATCTTCCTTTACTATCCCTACTACGATTCATGTACCTAAATGACTTATGACAAAGCAAACAAAGGGTAGTTACCCAAGCAAGGTCAACTATTGCATGGAATTTCTCCTTAGTGCTATGCTCCTAACTTAGTTTACTAAGAATGCAGGCCTTTAACACCATTCCTCGACAATGACACCAAAATGATTAGATTAAACTGTGGTCTTAAGTCACTCTTGAAATAGGTTTGATTCAATCTTTTAGAAATGGTTTCCTCGATTCATCCTAAAGTGTCAATCTGAAAACGTAGGCTTTTGAACCATGTTGTGGCAATATGCAAAAGGGCTACAATTGATAAACCAAGGGTTGATGAATGCATAGTAAAATAACCTGTAATAAGGCATGAGTATGAATTATTGACTTCCTCTCACAGATGTGATAAGAACCTTTAAAAGAATAATTCTGCAACAAAAGACAGGTTATTGATAGACTACATGACAATAGAAAATTCCTAATGAGATAGAAATCTTTCTGTGAATGAATTAAATAGAGTTTTCCTTGCAACTGACAAAAATACAACCTTTATAAATTAAGCTATCAAATGCCAACATATTTTTATTCCTAATTAATCATGTAATCTGTCACTCCTAGCTAACTGATTATATAAGCTAATAGATACTAAACAATCCGATAAAGCTATTCAAAGAGATTCTAAAGATAACTTAGGAAATAACAGAACTTAATAAATAACAGAAATTAATAGATAACAGACAACAAATGAAATAACCATGAACTAATGTAACGTTACCATACACAGAAAAATGTAAAGATCACCAAGAACCGAGGAAATGGGCCATGCCTTCTCCAGCTATTAGGTGATTAGAAACTTGCAATCACATAAGCTACTCCATGCTATTCATTTGACAGCAATAAAATGAAGTGATTAACATAAACAAGTAGTCTCTTATCAATTCTCTATATCTTTGTTCAGCATACACATATTTATATAGATCGGCTATATGTCCAAGATGTAACTAAGTTTTTTTGTTCGTCTGGCCTATCGGCCACTCACAAACATAATTCAGTAAAGTGACAAAAGGATCACAGGCCACTTATAGAGTCAAAAAAAAGTATCTAAAACAAAATAATTAGTTTTCTTAACAAAGTATTACTAATTCCATGCCATGGATTCCCCAAGGTTCCCATGCTTGTAACAACTTCGATCTTCTTTTAGCTATCCCCTGCCGTTTGGACATAAAACAATTAGAATTTATCATGATTTTTTGACAATTTACTAATCCTAATCTCTTTTCCATATTTTATTAAATATTCAGGTTCCTTCAGCAAATGGTGACAAGAATATGTATAGAAACAAAGGTAAAAAGGAAAATATATGGCGAAAATAATGGAATATTCTACACTCATCAAGCACTATCTTTACACTTCTTAGCACTAACCACAAGAAAAGTAACAACTATAGACTCATATTTACCAATAGATTTATGCACCTCCCCTCCTCTCATAACAATATCCCAGATTTTCACCATTTGATCCTCAAGGATGAGGATTCTTCCTTCAAGATTTTTCTTCATTTTGAGAGTTTCCTCTACAATAGTGTCTGCTATAGTATTTAAGGAGTCAAACAACTAATCTATCTGATTCTAAATAGAGGGACCCCTCAGCCTTACTAACCACTCCCCTAACTTTTACATTAGCTTTATTGAGTTCATGAAAAAACAACTTAAAAATCTTAAACAAGAAAATGGACCCCTCACAAGCATATGCAAGCACATCAAACAAATATTCTCTATCAATATGAAAAACCCCTTTTCCCAAATCATCTTCCTCCTCAGAGGAACTAACCCTATCCTGACCAGTAGGGGTGTCCTTACCTTTTTCAACAGCAACCAAAGACTTAAGTTTGCAGATGGAACTCACAATTTCCTCTGCCACCACCTTTCTCTTCTTAATCCTCTCCAAATCCACATCCTAGGTTTCCACAACAATAGTAGCATCCCTGGACTTATCTTTTAGCTACATAAACGGCTTGACACTCGAGGAATCATCAAAAAAGAGGTCACTCACAATAGTGAGAGGATGGTCCTTCTCCACAATTTGGCTCACAGTCCTCAAAACCTATTTCTTCCCACTTCCTTCCCCCAAATCCTTCTTCTGCTTAGAACTAGGGGTAGACAAGAGGCCTCCCCATACATGTCATTCTTCACCTTCAAACCCCTACTTGGCACATCAATAGCAACTTCTTCACTACAAGTTAAATAACCCTCGCTAGCACATGGTTCCCCTTTTTTCTTCTTTCTCGTAGCAAGGGAATGTGGACCCCCTCCAAAGAAGTGAGAGAATCAAGAATGTATTCCACATCCTCCTCCTCTAACTCTTTTTCCAAAATCAATTTCATTTTCTTGAATTTTTTGCTGGCTAGTTCCTCTTCAGAAGTAGTCTCATACTCCTCGATAGGTTTGGACTATTTGCCCTTTGGGGTGACCATAGGTTTAGCAACCTCAAAAGTCTTCGCATAATCAGAGATGAGAAGAATTAACCCTACATGCAAGATGGTATTTTTTCAGGTTTTCCTTGTGATCCTTAAGACCTGAATCAAGAGACATCATAAGATAAAATGGGAAAGAAACCCTCTTTTTGTGTTAGAAGTGATTAAGTAGGATTAAGTGGTATGCATTAACAGCTGAAAATCAGCCTTCCAACATAGTGTAGCCCATTAATTCCTCCACAACATTCCCCCATGATGCCTTAAGAAAACTTCTTTGATATCCTCCACTCCTTGTAGTCCTCAAAGCCTTCTCTTCATCATCTCTGAAAAAGTTTTTTTTCATAGCGGTCTGCGCCTCCTTTTTATCCCTAAAGAATTTCATGTTGTCCATAGCTAGGCTAGTAATACCAACAATAAATTCTTCATTAACCTCAAATTTTGTCCCATAAAGCTTAAGCACTCTGTCATTCCATCCTTTAACAAAAATCATCATTACCTGAGGATTATTACCATGTAGTTTCTCCATGTAGGGTGTTAACCTTCCCTTCTCCAACACTTGCCAAACCTCCTTCCTCTTCCTAGCAGCTTCACATGAGGAAGGTTCAACGTGATTTCTATCTCCACCCATCTTGCCACAATTAGCAGAAGTAACCAACTTGAGGACTCCAAGCATAGAACAGAGAAGACTCTGGAAAACAATACAAAGACCACCCAAAGTCCATGTGAGGCTAGAGTTGGAGCAAGGGATAATAAAGGGCATAGAGTTTCATTTCCTACGACACCCAACTCTCATACCAATTACTTGATTCAAATCTTGCACACCATCCTTTCTCATAACAATTGGCCATGTGAGGAAAGGAATACACACCGCCAACCATAATGAGAATTTAATCAAATTAAAATTAGAAATCATGGTTCATAGTAGCAATAACCTCTATAGGAAGAGGGTCATTCAAACCCCACTCCCTAAACTCTTTTACACCAATGTTAGTGAAAATTTATGTTGGCCCATTACCTTCTCTTAAGATGCACGTGATATGTAATACTCATCAAAATATTTCAAAAGATCTATCGAGTCCCTTAACAAAGACTCAATGGTCCAAGAGGGAGGCATGCAATTTTTCAAATTATTTATGATATTTAGAGAGTCCCCCTATAGCCACACTTTCATATATCCTATGGTTTGAGCCAATTTGAGACCATGATAGGCTGCAACCACTTCCGCGTAGTGGTTTCTCTGGGTTCCCAAAGTGAGTGCCATAGAAAAAATGAGCCTACCATTAGAGTTTCTAATCACTCCCCCACAACCTATAGGTCCCAAATTCCCTTTAGTAGCCCCATAAAAGTTAACCTTCACCCAACCTTCTGGAGGAGCTTTCCAAACAACATCTTCTCTAGAAGTTTTCCCTTTAGTAACCAGGAGGGAAATATCACAAGACAACTTCCAATTTTGAGAAATAGAGATATCATAGGGGCTAATATTTATCTTCGGGCCATTATGAAAAGTGATCCCAACCATAAAGTTTTGATTTAATGGAAACACATATTTTATAAGCCATAGAGAAAGTAGGGAGGGTAGAATTCCTAAAAAAATTTGTTATTCACTTAAGCCAAACACCCCAAGCAATGTGAGGAAGAGAAAGAAACCACAAAATATGAAGAGCAGGATTGGGCGAAGGACCAATCCATTGAGACCATGACTCATTTATAGATCTAGAAAATTCCCAACTTAAGTTTCAAAGAGAGAGCACATGGGCCCAAACCATTCTAACATAACTACAACCAATCAACAAATGACAAGCATTTTTGGCATCTTCTTCACATAGAAAACACCTGTTAGGCATCACAAAACCTCTTTTGACCAAGTTTTCAGTAGTTAATATTTTGTTCTGGAAAAAAATCCAAAAGAAAATATTAACCTTAGGAATCAATCTAGAGTAACACACAGAAGCCCAAAAAGGATTTGGGCCAACAAAGGAATCATTAGAATGAAAAGATGAAGCAACAGAGTAGTTTCCATTAGAGGAAGGATTCCAAACAAATTTATCTAGAGAAGGGGAAGAGGGAATGTGTACCAGAGATATATCCTTAAACAAAATATCTAAAATAGGGTCAACCTCATGCAACTTCTTCCAACATCCTCCCTTGATATAGTCAACAACTTGTCTACCAAACCGTCACATAAAAAGATCCATGAAAGGTTGGGCCCATGGCTCATCTTTTAGGGGCCTATTTCCAAACCAATTATCAACCCAAAATAAGATATTTCTACCATCCCCCAATTTCCAAAAGAGACCATTGGCCACAAGCCTTCAAGACTTAAAAATACACTTCCAAAGAGTAGAACTAGATAGAGGATTGAAATCTTGAGAAAAGAACCCCCTTATACCATCAACACCATGTAAGTATTTTCTCTAAGCAATTTTTTCCCATTCACTCTTGGCAAGAAAAAGGTTCCACATCTGCTTACCAAGGAGGGCAATATTAAAAGCTCTGATTTTATGGATCCCCAACCCACCAGCCTTCTTAGGTCTACAAACATCATCCCAAACAACCAAGTGAATCCATCTCTTGTCCTCTACCCTAGACCAAAATATTTTTTTCTAAATATTTTCCAAAGTATCCACAAACTTCCTAGGCATATGAATAAGACTAAGAGCATAAACATGAAGATTCTGAAAAGTAGATTTAATTAGTTGAACTTTCTTGGCCTAGCTCAATAGAGATAACTTCCATTCAACCAATTTAGAGTTGAATTTATCAATCATACCCCTCCAAAAAGAATTAGGAACTTTAGAGCATAGGGGAAGGCCTAAATAAGAAGCAGGAAGTTCCCCAATTTGGCATTGCAAGATTCTAGAAATTTTAGTCTGTTTATAAATTGGAATGTTAAAAAAGAAAAGAACACTCTTAGGAAATCTAACCTTTTTCCCTGAAGAAGCTTCATACCTTTGTAAGATCGACTTGACAACCTTAGCCTCCTTTATGGATGATTTCCCAAGCATAAGAGAGTCATCCAAAAACTACTGATGAGAGAAAATAAGGTTACTAGAAGAAGGGGCAAGTCCAAACATAACCCCAATATTAATAGATCTTTGAATGAGATGACCCAAGGATTCCACCATTATAATAAATAGAAATGGAGAAATAGGATCCCCTTTCCACAAACCACTTGAGCAATCAAAGAGAGAAGATGGGGTCCCATTAATGAGGACAAATAATCTCAAAGTAGAGATAAGCTGAAGCACAAGGGCCACCCCTTTCTCCTCAAAGCCAAAAGCAGTTAAAATATTTGGAAGAAACCCCTAGTCAACTCTATCATAAGCTTTAAGCAAGTCAAGTTTCATAATTAAATCATCATTCTTATTAACAAAAAGAGAGTGAATATTCTCATGAATAGAGAGAATAGAATCTAGAATTTTCCTACTAGCCACAAACCCATTTTGCTGAGGTGAGATGATAAGAGGAAAAATTCTTTGCAATCTAACCACCAGAACCTTGGAGAAAATCTTATAAACTAAATTGCATAAGTTGATAGGACAAACTCATCAAAAGAAGAAGCACTAGGCTTCTTAGGGACCAAAACAATAAAAGAGGAGTTCAATTCCTTCAGAAGGGAGCTAGACCTAAAAAACTCCTTAGTAGCTGCAACAACATCCTTAGAAATAATTTCCCAAAAGAATTGAAAGAAGAACATCGAGAAACCATCTGGGCCTCAGAGCCTTATTACCTTCAAAAGAAAAAAAAAAAACACTCCAAATTTCATCCGCTGAGGGAATGCAAACCAACTGTCTATTCATATCTTCATCCAAGATCTAAGGAATATCCCTTAAAAGATCCTCTTGACAAGCCAAATCAAGCTCCCCCTCCACTAAAAGCAAGCTGAGAGAAGTAAGAGGAAGTAGCAAGCAGCAAATCAACATCCTTTTCCAACACTTGATTATTGAAATTGATCCGATTAATACGATTATTAGCCCTATGTTTCAGAGTAGAGAGGTGAAAAAACTTGGTATTCCTATCCCGATTTTTAAGCCACATAATCCTCAAATGTTGTTTCCAGAATTCCTCCTCCTTCACCACAATGTTGTGCAATCTGGAGAGAAAAATATTTTCCTTCTACATCAAGGCTTGATCAAACCTAGACAATTGGATCGAATGTTGCACATCTTGAAGCTCCTTAGTCACACCATCTTTTTCCATAAAGATATGACCAAAGAAAGTGCGGTTCCACTTTCTAACATTATCCTTTACATTGGCAAGATTTTTTTCAACTCTAAACATAGCCAAACCATCCACATGGATGTTCCACCACTCATTAATCAAATTCCCAAAGTTGGGATGACAAGTCCACAATTTTTCAAATCTAAGTGGAAAGTTTTTCTTACCCCCCAGAAAATCCACCGATAGAGCCAGAGGGAAGTGATCCGACCCCAATCTGGTTAGAGTAGAAGGCGAGCAAGAATAATGAACCAACCACTTAGGGGTAATGAGAGCACGGTCAAGCTTAACCTGGATCAGGGCATTCCCCACTCTCCTATTTGACCAAGTAAAAGATGCACCTTTCAGCAACAAATCAAGAAGAGAAGAGTCATTAATAAGACTCATAAGATCATATCTACTCTCATCCATCAACTGCAACCCACCCATCTCATCAGCATCATGCAAAGGAGTATTGAAGTCTCCCATAACTAGCCAGTTCTCAATATGGTTCAAAACTTTAAAGGAGGAAAAATTCTCCCACCCAAATGAGAAATGAAATTTTTATTATACCCAACTTGGTCCACCAAAACTGACACCCATCTTGGAGGGAAAATAATTTAACAATATATTTTGAATTCCCTCTCATAATTGTAAATTGATAAATGTCTATCAAGTCATGCCTAATTAATGAATTGTCATTCCACTATCATACACGTCATGGAATCCACTTTTTTAGCACCTAACAACCAAATAGCATCCTAAGGAAGCCAATGCCTCATTTAGAGTGTAAAATATTTAGTTTTAATATTTAAATGTCCCAAAATTGATTTAAATTATTAAATCTCATTCAAGACATAAATAAATATTAAAATTATCATTTCCCTATTAATTTACCTTAACTTTGGATATAATATAATTGGAATAATAATTACTTGCATTGAATAAATTTAAAATGGAATATGGCATCATCTGACCTATATATCTCTGGTTCATATTGAATAATTTAATAGATGAAAATCTAATTCTTTCTTCCATGATCATTTTTCCTATATATATTATATTTCATCCACATTTTAACTATAATATAGAAAAACAATATTTTTTTACACTCATAGACACCAGATGTAGAAATTGGCAACAAGCTACAGTTTCACAATTTAGAAGAGATTGTACCTTTTATGATAAATGCACTACTCATCTCAAATTTATCTATTCTTTGAATATGAATGCATTTTATTAGTATTTTTACTTTGAGTATAAATGAAGAATTTCACCTAGTTCCAAGATCTATTTATAATTGTATTTTCAAAGGAAGATGCATATATAAACCAATAAACAATATTTTACTCCATCTAGTTTTTCTTAAGGATTCATTTATTTCAAAGGTTCCAAAAACCTTTTACATTATAGAAACCATATTAACTGCAATGGGTTCCAATTTGGCCTTTCAATTACTGAATAACTCATTAAAAATAGTAGTTCTAGATTCCAAAGGTTAGATGCTCCTAATGAGATGATCCCATTACAGGTTGTTCCAATTGTAGCACATCTTGATTTTTTCCCTCAAATCGCATATTGTTTAGAATACTTAATGATATGATACTATAGTGGTTTCATTTAAGGGGTTTAGTGAAACCACCTTGGATAGAACAACTTAGGTTTAAATAAAACCCCTTATAGAATATCCTTCATTACTATAAAAATGCTAATGAGAAGATAATTTATCTTCACCTTTTGAGGATCAAATGAAATCATTTAGAAATACCATTTTTTAAGTACATGTATCCCTTAGTATTAGCTTCCAAATACCATAATAAATATCTTATTTTCTATTGATATTATACGTTTCACAATTTTATAATTAATGTAGTTATACTATGAAAAATAATGACCTCTATTCAAGAAACTACAAAAAAAAACTATTGCACTCCACATATATATGTCCTTGTTTTAATTTTGATATATTTTAAGAAAAATTTGTTATGAAACAATATGTTTTCTTTTATTGTTAAATTGATTCAATAATTGATAATAAATGAAATATTTAATTGAAATATATTTTAAAATATCCATGTACTAAATATTGGACTTAATGATATGGTTCTAAGAAATCATGATAAATAATTATTTGTACTAAAATTTATGTAAAATTGAATAATATTGCAACTCAATAAAAATAGAAAAAAAACATTGAATAAAAAAATATATATATAAATGATAAAACAATCCTTTATAATATTTAAAATTATAGCTTGAATACACATATAAATTGACACAATTCATTAGTTTATATTATCCTTAAATTATTGACCATTTATTTCATAAAATTGACACAAATTGCCATATGCTAAACAATGTAGCTTTTCCTTCTTCAACATGACAAATGATAACTCGATTTGAGATATACATAAAGAGAATTTTACATTTATTGTAAGCTGACTTGCTATATTTTTATATAGCTATATATATGACACTTTAAATTATTATTAAACAGTAAAAATTTATTATAGACTATATCTATATACATACATACATACATACATACATACATATACATACATACATACATACATACATACATACATACATACATACATACATACATAATTTTATAATGTTTATTATAAAAATATAAATTAGTTTAAAATGTGACTAAATATAATTCTTTCTAAATTTTAAAATATTTTTAACAATAAATTTAATAATTTGATTTATTTTTAATATGAATTTAGAAAATTCTTGTTACAGTAAATTGAAAATCTTTTAAAAATAGAATATAGTTGTTTTTTAACTTGTAACATATTTTTAACAAGATTTATTTTTAATATGCATTTAGAAACTTCTTGTAAGAGTAAATTGAATATATTTTAGAATATAATTGTTTTTAACTTTTAACATATTTTTAACAAGATTTATTTTTAATATGAATTTAAAAACTTCTTAGTAAATTTATGATTTTTAAATTTATTACTAATTACTATTGTTTTCTTATTTTACATTATTTTACTAATGTATATAGGATATTCATGACTAATAACATAACAATAATTTTCATTTTTTTCAAGATATAGAATTTGTGTGTTTTACAAGTGATTGGCGAACTTCCAATTTTATTGGTGAATGGTGAGCATTTGTATGTTTTTGAATTCCTCACTTTCTTTTTGTCTTTTATAAATGATATTTTTGAGTACATGTTAAATGAAGTTGCTACACTTTTGCATGTGAGGAGTATGAATGAAAACAAAGAAAGAACTAGAAGTAAAAGGATTAGAGTGAGAGAGATAGAGATGGTAGAGTATACGAGTGGGCCATGTGAAATAATTCATTGATTAACTAAATAAATGTCAAATTCTCTTTATGTATATGTCAATATGTAGTATTCCACCATATTCAAATAAAATTTAAATATAATATAATATTATTAATCCTTACCTTACATTTTTTTTTTTCAAAAATAAAATAAAGTTTTATTAATAGAGAAGATTTTCTATAAAAAAAATTATAAATTAAATATTTTTTTGACAATTTATAATTTTCATAAAACATCAAATGAAAGGTATTTAAATAATCAAACCGTCACAAAATTTTATATGACAAGCAGGGGTGGTCATCAAATTCCTTCTAATTGATTTGATCTATATGAAAATTAATTTCAAGAAAAAATACTATAGTTTTCCTTGAAAAACATTCACCATTTAAGTGACTACACCGATGGCTCTTCCTTACTCCATATGCTTTTCTCAACATAATTGTTGATTATTAAATGATTTAACTGAACTTTGTATTAATAGAAGATTATATAAATAAAATATGTTAAGTTTTTTATATTAAAATATAATTGTATATTGATTTGTAATGAAAAAATTATTGAACAAGTGTCACATAGTGGTTAATATTTTCTTTATATAGTATTGTAATTATTATTTTTTAGATTTGAAAAAATAAATTTAATTTTTACTAATGTGAATAAAAATAAATGTAAGTTTTGTTAATTATAGTGTTTTAATATTGTTAATTAGCTATTTGTACGAACTAACCCTATCCTTAACTCACAACCTAACTCTATAACCCTAATACTAACTCTAATCCTAATAATAAATTCTAAACCATTTTTCTAATCCTAGACCTATCTCTAACCCTAACTATGGTCATAGCACTATCCATAACTATAGTTATAACCCTAACCCTAATAATAAAGAATTGTAGAGTGACATTACAAAAATAAATCTATGAATTAATATTGGGAATAATATTTGAAATAAAGATATTAGATGAATAATTTTTTTATTAGTATTATTTTATTTTAATTTATTTTATTTTTCAATAGTTTTACCCATAATTTTTACCTTATTTTTAATTCTAATGTTATTCTTGCTTTTAAGATTATAATAATTAAATATCTTAAATATAATTTATATAAAATATGCCAATTTATATAGCTTATATATTATATTATTATTGTCATATATTATATCATTATTATTGTATTACATTATATTATAATTATTGTCATATATTATATTATTATTAATATGGTATTATATTATTACCTAAAAGAGGGGTAAAAATTTATTCAAACCAAAATAAAGCAATAGAAAGCAAGGGCATTACATGCCCCTATCAATCTTCACTAAGTGGTCCAACTTTTGTGACAAATCCAGGGGTAATTGACGCCTTTCCACAATGTTCCAATTTTGTAAATGATCATAAGCCCATTTGGTTGAAATTAATCTACAACCCCATTCCATTCTCTAAGAATGTGAAAAAAAGTAATAGATTTCAAGGAAACACACAGATTAAGAATACATTTTATAATTACATCCAAATGAGAACTGACATCCTCTAACTGCTTCCTCTTCAACAAAGTCAGCACCACCAAAGAATCAGATTCACAAATGAGAGTCGTCTCCACTCAAGAGTGCAACCATGCTCCACATAATATAAAATGGAAAGAGCCTCCATCACATTATTAGTATACCAACCCTTATAAACAGAAAAGATAAAATCAATAGTCCCAGAACAATTATGCCCAACACCAGGCCAATACTAGCGTTACCAGGATTTCCCCAAGAAGAACCATTAGTGTTCATTTTCAACATACCCTAAGGAGGACACCAATTCCCCTCCTTATTTATCTTCCAAAGAGAATGTCAACATCTATTTCTCATGATTTGTCCAGCACCTTGAGCAACACCCCTTTGAAGAGGAAGGTTGAGATGAGTGCATTAGGTGACATCTCTTGGATCCACACCCTCAGCCAAGTCACACTTAGCTGAAATAGTTTCTCCCAAAGAATGAAGAATTTCCCACCACAAATGTTGGACAACCAACTTCACATCTTGAAATATCCTATGATTCCTCTCCAGCCAAATATGCCAGATAATAAAGGTCAGTCCAAGAGCCTAAGTAACTTGAAGAAAAGAAGTCTTAACATGGGCCTTTCCCCACCAGGCAAAGAACTCAACCAAAGATGAGACATGCCAATTTATGGATATGCTTTAATTTAAGTTTTATTTTATTATTTTAATAGTGTAAATCCAAATCTCTATAAAATAGCTAATTGTTTTTCGTCAAATTTTCTTTAATAAAAAAATAACAATTACAGACATTAAAAAATATTCTTACAAAAAAAGTAAAAAAAAACTAACATTTATTTATTTTATAAAGATTTAATGAAATTATTTTATAAAATAAAAAATTATTTTAAAAAATAAAATAAAAAATAGCTTACCTTGCTTTCCCTACAAATTCACCCATAAGACTCCAAACTTTTTAGCCAATTATGTTCAAAAATAATAATTTTCATAATTTTTAAAGTTAAGTATTTAACATGTTCACTTTAAAATAAAATTATATTATATTTCAAGAGCATAAAATTCTACTTTTTAATTGGTTCAAAACCAACTTATTAAAAACTAATTAACAAAATGAGTTGAAGAATTATAACAATAGTACTATTCCTATGGAAAGTACTAAACAAAGATAAGGTTAATTATTTGATGCGAATATTTCCAGGTCATTCTTGATTTTTTTATATGCATGAATCCAAAAACTTAAAAAGATGAATAAATCTTTAATTAAAACATAGTTGAAGAGTTTACCAAGTAAAGTCGAGACTGTGACTTTTGTGATTGTTAAGTTATGTTGCATTTAACATTGTGATGATAAAATCTATGTAAAGGTAAAAATCTATAGGAAGGGTAGTTTCAAGTTGATATAGTATCTATAGAACACTTTTAGTTCTCTTGGTACTTTGTAGAATTCCAAAATAGTTCACCAAGGCTCAATTATTATGGAACAAATGCCTTCTATTGCATCTATTTCATCAAATATAATGGGATTACAT
>VDFB02000017.1:432400160-432413310 GCA_007258455.2 Sequoia sempervirens
GGTTTTGGTTTGTTTTGTGAGTTTTCAACATGTTTTAACTCCATCCCACCTACTGTGAATCTTGTAACTCAATAGGATGGATAGGAAACAGTAGGAATTGGTGTGGAAATGGTAAATTAGTGAAGGGGAGGTCTGGAAATGTATTGAGTGTGAAGCCCTATGAGTGTATTTTGAGTTTTCCTCATGAAAATTGGAGGTTTTGGTATGTCAAATTGAGTTTTGTGAAAGGGAATCATTATTTTATGATGTTTTGAGCATGTTTAGGTTAAATAAGCTCTGTTGGAGCTGTTGGTAAGTTTGCAAGAGTGTGGGAAAGGTATTTTCAATAAACCCCTAGGGTTTTGGCTAAAAGGGAGGGTTTTATAGTTTACCCTTTGAATGGTTGTGTCTTTGAGATCTGATTGTGGATTCAGTGATTTTATCACATTAGAATTTTTGACCCAAAAGTTGGTAGAGTTTGTACAAGTCTAGAGAGTGGTTCCTTTGTAAAAGTGGGCTAATTTGAGCCCTAAAAGGTACAAAATGACCATGGGTGATTGTTTGATATGCTATTATGCTCTATGATGGGTCCCTAATGGGGGTTGAGTTGTGGCTTGAAAGGGTGTGCATGTGAAATTATACCTGGTTGAGTGAATTTGATATGCTACAAGGAGACAGAGTTGATTTGATGATATGAAGGGTTTCTAATCAGATTGTATTTTGAAAAGTGTGGTTCTAGTTTGGAATTGTGTTTCGTGTGTTGTAGGCCTCCCCTACTACAACAAAGTGGTATCAAATCCAGGTTCCAGATTCCTATAGAAGAAAGTTGCAGATTGTGAAAGACAACTTGGAAGGTGAAGAGGCAAGTTTGCAAAGATTCCTCCAAAAGAAAATAACACAACAAAGGAGATGAATGATTTGAAGAATTAGTACATTAAAGAGATAAGAGAACTGAGAGAGATATTGTCAGCCTTAGAAACCAACAAGAGAAGAGAAGCAGTTGAGAGCAGTGAGTTAGAAGAAGATGATGATGAAGAGTTTGAAGATGTTGAAGAATAGCTTGATCTAGAATATCAAAGAATGGCCAAGTTGATAAAGGCAGTAAAAGGTGACAAATACAAGGTAAAAATAGATGTGAAAAAGTTTGGTGGTAATTTGAATGAAGAGGAATCGTTAGATTGGATAGCCTCTGTGGATAAGTATTTTGAATGTGAAGAGATTCTTGAAGAACAAAGAGTGAATATTTCCAAAACAAAACTTAAGGGTTATACACTTGTATGGTGGGATCATCTACAGTCAGAGAGAAGGAAACAAGGAAATTCCAAGATTGTGGACTCAGACAAGATGGGGGCTAAGTTAAAAGGTAAGTTTCTCTCTTCAGATTATCAAGTTCAAATGTTTAAGAAGTTGAGACAAAAGGAAATGGATGTAAAGGCATACATTGAAGAATTTTATAGATTGAGTATGAGGTCTAATCACAATGAAAATGAAGATGAGAAAATTTCTAGGTACTTGGGTGGCTTAAGAATGAATATACAGGATGAGTTGGATTTGACTAATCCTAGAAATGTAGAGGAATGTTACAAAATGGCATTGAAGGCTGGAGAAAAGCTAAAGAGAAGACAAGAGAAAACAATAAGAGGAAGGGGCAGCACCATGAGAGGTAGAGGAAATTTTTCTACTCCAAGGCAAGCAACTGAAAACTAGGGAGAAGAACCAAGCAAGAGAGATGAACAAGTTGATGATTTTAGAGGTGGATATAGAGGCACAAGGGGAAAATTTGGAGGTAGAAGAAACCCTTAACACTTTTGTAGGTAGATGTTATCATTGTCAAGAATATGGACATCCTGCTTGAAAGTGTCCTGAGAAGGCTAGTTCATCCACAAGTAGAGGAGAAAGAAAACCATATAGAAGAGAACAAATAGTTCAAGAAGATGAGGTTGAAAGTAGTTCAAGTTCAAACAAATTGATTGCAAGGGCTGAGGTTGGTGAAATGTTAATGATGAAGAAACAAATCTTGAAGACCACAAAGGAGGAAGAGATGCTTCAAAGAAAGGCTCTGTTTAGGACAACCTACAAGTGTAGAAACAAGGTATGCAAAGTCATTGTTGATTCAGGTTGTACAGATAATATTGTGTCTCATGAGATGGTAGAAAAATTGCATTTGCAAAAAGTACCTAGGAAAAGGCCATATAAGGTGTCATGGGTTAGTGAAAATTAGTCTTTGATGGTGAGTGAACAAGCAAGGGTTGAATTCCAAATAGGTCCATATAAAGATTAATTGCTTTGTGATATACCCATGAGTTGTCATTTATTGTTGGGAAGGCCTTGGCAGTTTGACAGGTTAACTAGCCTTTCATAATGGTAGACAAAACACATACACCATAGAAAAAGATGGGAGAGAGTTTTTTTTAACTCCGTTGGCTTAGGGTCTAGAAGAGTATGGTGAGGTTATTCTATTTGGGAGAAAGGAGTGTGTGAATGTAGATGAAGGAAAGAACATGAATTTAAAAACCAATGCAATGCTTGATAGAGACAGGACAGTTGGAAAAAACATGAGAATGACTTGCAGACAGATGTTGGGAAAAAGAATGTTTTTTGTTTTGCAAAAGAAAGTTGATGGTAACAAGTTTTAGACTGGAAAGGTACAAAGTGAGTGTGAAGGGCCTTTGGAAAGGAAAGAACACAATGATAGCATCATGTTTGGGGTAGTGGAATATCCTATAACAAAGAATAGGCAAGAAGACAGTTAAGAGGTGGAACCATAGTGATTGATGAAATTGAAAAGATGGTAGAAAGGGAGACAGTAAATCAAAGGAAAAAAGTTATTACTGTTGATGTGACAAAAAGTAACAAGGTTGTTGGTATAGAGGTTTGTAAGGTGAGAAGGACAGTGAATTTTGATGGGATAGTAAGTCACAAAGTTGAAAGGACAGAGGACAAAAAGTTAAAATTTTGTATTGAGGATAAGACAATGAAAGAAAAGACAAGAAATTCTGATGGTGGGACAAAGGACAAAACAAGTACAGGTTTGATTGAGACAGTAAAAAGTGAGTGTATAGATGATAATGGGATTGAAAGTGAAAGAGGTAATGATGCCAATGAGAATGTTGCAGTTGAAAGGACTAATAAACAATGTATGAAGCATGGGGAAAAGATGACAATAATGATAGATGATGAAGGGAAGAATACAGACATACACGGAGATTTGACATCAAGATTTGAAGATGCAGAAGTGGAAAAACACCCCACAATGTAGCAGGACTGAGAGAAGCATGAACCAAATAAGGTCAAGGAAGATGAAGACAATGAAGATCCAAAGGAACTTGACAAAGGAAATCAAATCAGAAAAAGGAATGAAGGATATAAAGGAGGACATGTGACATTTATCTTTCCAAGAGACTTGGAAAAGCTTCAAGCTAGGGTGTATGGTGTAGGAGCACCATTAAACAAGTTTAGTTCATTTAAGATTTTGAGGTCTAGGTTACATATTTTGAAGAATTTTACATTAAATAAGGTCTTAAAGACCATTTTGGGTCATAATAAGTCATTTTGATGATATTAGGTATTTAGGGGGTTATTATGTTGACATTTGCAAAAAAATGTATTTTTGGCAAAGTTGTCAAAACATAAAGTTCCAAAATTGTCTTGCATGGAATATGAATGGTCATTAGAATTCAAAAGATGGTTAAGGGAAGTTAGACAGTTGGATTTGAAATGAAAAAGCATAAAAATGAGGAAAGCATTAATGTAAAGAGATTCTTGAAGTTTTGAAACAAGGAAACAATTGGAAAAGGAATTGTTTTACTAGTTTTTATGTCTTTTCTCTTCTTCAATAGACTTGTATAGCCATACATATTTCTCTTAATCCATTTTTGTTGTAATTGTATTGTATAGTGTTCTAACTCTCTTTTCAATACATTCTGAAGGCTTCCCATAAAGTATAGTGCATTTTATAGAAGATTTTCTCGAACTGGTTGAAACAGGGTTTTTGTTTGTTTTGTGAGTTTTCAACATGTTTTAACTCCATCCCACCTACCGTGAAGCTTGTAACTCAGTGGGATGGATAGAAAATAGTAGGAATTGGTGTGGAAATGGTAAATTAGTGAAGGGGAGGTCTGGAAATGTATTGGGTGTGAAGCCCTATGAGTGTATTTTGAGTTTTCCTCATGAAAATTGGAGGTTTTGGTATGTCAAATTGAGTTTTGTGAAAGGGAAGCATAATTTTATGATGTTTTGAGCATGTGTAGGTTAAATAAGCTTTGTTATATGTGTTGGTAAGTTTGCAAGAGTGTGGGAAAGGCGTTTTTCAATAAACCCCTAGGGTTTTGGCTAAAAAGGAGGGTTTTATAGTTTACCCTTTGAATGGTGGTGTCTCTGAGATCTGATTGTGGATTCATTAATTTTAACACATTATAATTTCTTCCCCAAGAGTTGGTAGAGTTTTTACAATTCTAGAGAGTGGTCACTTTGTAAAAGTGGGCTAATTTGAGCCCTAAAAGGTGCAAAATACTTGATTTGAGCAGTTTGTTACAAAATGACCATGGGTGATTGTTTGATATGTTATTATGCTCTATGATGGGTCCCTGATGTGGGTTGAGTTGTGGTCTGAAAAGGTATGTGTGTGAAATTATACCTGATTGAGTGAATTTGATACACTACAAGGAGACAAAGTTGATTTGATGATATGGAGGGTTTTTGATCAGATTGTGTTTTGATAATTGTGGTTCTAGTTTGGAATTGTGTTTGGTGTGTTTCAGACCTCCCCCTACTGCATCACCCCCATGGAGAGCCACTCCCCCCTACTCGCAACTAGTAAACCCTACACATCCAACAAGGCATTAACTATCTTGCTCACGTATCATAATCACATAAATCCACACAAAGCAAGGCATTTACCATCTTGCACATTTATCACAATCATAATAATCAACTCACTATACAAGGAATTGACCCTCTTGGACACAACTCAAACATTACCAAACCACTTCCAAAGTGAAACAATCATAAAAGACATACATACAAAGATACTCGATGCTAGGCCTCTGGAAGCCAACCTTAGCAACTTGCACAAATGACTACCACTTTTAGAAAATTACCCAAAATCACCCTGAATCCACAAGCACACACATAATTCATTACAAGGAATTAATCAAACATTACAACGATGAAATACTCCTTAAATAGACATTATTTCCACATTCCATATGACTCATTAACTTAACCACTTAATTTACATAATTGGGTCACTTACACATTAATTCATACATAATTATAAAACATATATTCTAAATAACCAATTACATGATGATTTTACAAGTAATTAAGGAAGTAATCAACATTCATTAACTAATTCGTATATTTAAACAAATACTTCAATTATCTAAATATAAGTAAAACAATTTTCCCTATTAAATTACCCATTTCACTTATCAAACATAATCAACTAATTATAAAGGAAAAAATATTCTTTTAATTTAACCATAATAGATGTATATATGTATATGTTGCTAATAGAATTTAGATTTCAATATAATACCAATTTATAAAGTGAACTATATATTTATATTTATATACATGTATATATACATACATACATACATACATACATACATACATATATATGTATATATATTTATATTTATATATACATATATATGTATACATACATACATATATATATATGTATATATATATATACATATATATGTATATATGTATATATATATATAAATATAAATATATATATATGTATATGTATACATACATACATACATTTATACATACATACATACATACATACATAAATATAATTATATATATATATATTCGAATGTAAGGCATACAATATATGCATTATATAAAATCAAATACTGATCTTAAAATAGACTCGGCGAAATGAAACAAAATACAAAGTATTGAATACCACATATGCTATGTTCATTGAACACCAAACATAATGCATATCCATCAAATACCAACATACAACAATTTATTGAATACCATACATAAGCATGTGCATTGAATGCCAAATATAATGAATCAAATGTGAATTGTATGCCAAAGTTTATCTAGTGAATGAGTTAAAAATATTCGTTATTTAATACGCAGGGAATAAACACACAACATCGGTTACAACTCAACTAAACCCTAAATCGCTTCAAACAACGAGTGTGTAGGGGAATGAAGGGCATCCGGCCATTGGCCATGGCTAGTTGGGCACCAAGCCTAGCCCACAGACCAGCGCAAGGGTTAAGCAATGGCCTCCAAAAAAAATTCGCCTCAAAGGCTAAGTAGTGTGCCCAAACAAGAATGGGAGACTTAAGAAATTCACAACATGCAATCGACTGGGAGCAATAATTCAACACCACAATGGGGAACTAGATTGCAAAATATGTACAAATAGATTTCACAAGGAAGCTCTCAAAATCATTGATTTAATGAAGACTCAGAAACGTGTCCCAACATTGTAAGCTTTGCTTGAGTTCAGCGTGCTCGCAATACGCAGGTTTAGCAGATGAGGGTTGCACAATAAGCATATATTTACAAACCTTCAAAACTTCCAAGCAAGGATAATCGGCTAGTGAAAGAAGATGGTATCTTATGGAATGCAATGATCAAAAAGAGGACACATAAACCAGATGCAACGAATGTCAATACAAATCAATCTATCTAAAATAAAATCTCAACCAATCCTGATGGGAGGAGCACAACAATATATTTGAAAAGGTGCAAGTAACTTCCAAATAAAAATAAATATAATTCGAAAATGTAAATATACGCCCTGCTAGGGAATGCAAGGATTGCAGAATATGCAATGATTGGGATTGAGGAGAACGATTTAGAAGCTTGTCTGTAGATGCAATAGAGGATACAAAATAGTATATAGGGAAAATCTAACACAAATACACCAGTAATTGCAAATTGAAACATTTCATACATAGAAGAAAAGAACCTAGATCCAACACTTGGCAGGGGGAAAATCTAATGTCGAGCTCCAACTTTCACTTCCCAAATTCCAATTCCTCCAAATTCCCAATCAATTTATCCAGAATACCAATTCCCCTACCAATACAACAATAAAAGAAATTTTGTAGACAAATTACTTCCTTCAGCCCCTAGAATGAATAATTCTCCAAAAGGAAAAAATATTTACTGTAAAAAAAGGCTATTTATTTCTCGAAACCAAAAATCCAATAAAATCTCACAAAATCTGAAAAAAATTCAATTTCTTTTTAGACAATCTGTTCAAAGTTGCGCATGTGCAGCATGAAAAACCTTTCTATCTTTTTATATTATTTTACTATTTATTAATTACAACATTCCATTATAAATTTTATTTTATTTTAATATTTTATTACACATTTAATTTATTATAAACTATGATTATTAATAAATATATTTATATTTATCTATCATAGTACCTTTTTACTTAATAACTTATTTGAATGCATCATTTAACCAAAAACACCATTTATCAAGCAATTTTAAATTAAACAAACCAAATGTCAACAACAATTACCTAAACCCCATTAGATATTATCATTAGCTATCCTTAGGGTTGGAATGGTCAAACGATGGCACAGGCATAATTTTTGAAGGCACCAGGGTTTACAGTATGATGGCGGACCTCAACCTAAATGGCCTTTCAATAGGAGAAAGGGAAGAAACATTCAAAATTCCACAAGGCGATTCTTATCAGGCATGGTAGGCTCCAGCTAACTAGGGTTTTAGAACTAGGGGCATTGGAAATGAAGGACGAAAGGCTAGTCAATCAATGTAGAATGATGGGAATTCAGGTCGATGTTCTCAAATGGAAAGGTGGATTTCAGATAATTGGAAGGAAAATTTTGGCGCCCAAAAAACTAGAGCGAGAAAGTGGAGCCAAGCAAGGTAATGCCCAACATCTCCCACACCACTATGGTCTCTTTGTTTTTGGAAAATAGAGAATGGAGTAATTCTGTCAGTTTTCTTAAGGCCCATGCTTTTTTTATGAAATGGGGTGGGAAATGGTCAGCTTTCTCTAAGATTAGGGCCTAGTGCGATAAAAACTAGGGCAAAGATTGTGGTCTTAAAACCCTCGAAAATGGATTTTATTTGGTGATTTGTCAAAAGGCACAAGACAAGGAATGGATAATCAATAGTGGCCCATTCATGATGGAAGAGAGGGGTTTTTTTATATTAGACTGGACACAAACTTTGATCCTAATACAAAAAATGTAGAGGAAGTGCCAATGTGGATTAGGTTGAAGAATCTCCCTTAGGAATATTGGGATATGGAAACTCTCAAAAGCATTGGAAACAAATTAGGTATTTTTGTGAAGTCGGAGGAAGCTGTGGAAAAATTAGATTATAGCATGTTTCCCAGGATTTTCATTTTAAGGCAGACAATCCACCCTCTTCTTGAAATGATAGAGATAAAAATAGGGTAATATGTTTGCATTCAAAAGGTGGAGGTTGAGGAGGCAATGATATCTTGCTCGAAATGTTCAAGGAAAGAAAACTTAGAAGGTCACTGCCCAAATGTGAAGAAAGGAAAAGGGTTAGCCCAGAATACCCTTGCTAAGGAGTTGCTGATCTTAACTAAATTTGATGCATGGGAAGATCATTGGAACACACAAGAATGGGGGTTTAACCGGAGGAAGCTAAATAGCTCGTCTTGTTTGACAACAGGAACAAATTGCTACTAGGACAGGATTCAGAAAGAGGAAATAGATTTTCTCTTTGAAAATGGTTCTGAGGTGATGTCTCAAGTGTGGACTCATCATGAACTGAACCAAATGGTGGAATCTTTCACTATCAAAAGTTCAGAGAAAGCGAAGATGGTGTTGGTTTCAGAAGGGCAACCAATTGAACTAGATGCTCAAATAGATGAAAATGATGTGAATGTTGGGAAGAATGAATCTCCCCGAATGGATGAAGTTTTTTCTTTGGGTCAGAATATCTACACAAGGGCCGATGGATCTAATATTGAACTAGTTTTTCAAGGAAATTTCCACTCCCCAAGTAAAAAGGAGAGTGTTAACAGACACTTGCATGGTCAAGATGAAAATCTTGGGGAAGAGTGGGATCATAGCTCTCCATGTAGTAATAGGCAGGGTATTGAGGATGAGGCCAAGCTACTAGAAGATGGCATTTTGTTGGACAATGAGGACATTGTTTTTAAGGATATTCTCATATCCCTTATTCGGAATCTAGAGAATGCTTTTGAAGGAGTAAGAGACAGTGGTAGCAACCTAGAAGATTCATATTCATAGGTGGCGTCAGATGAGGATCATGGTGGTGAAGATTTGATTGGTTTGTAGGATAACATAGGGATTATTGAGAAGAAAACTATAGAGCAATCTTTAGCTTTAATTAATAAGGCTAAGATTGGAGAGAAGAAAAAATGTGGTCCTAAAACTAATAGGATGCGTCTTGAAATGGTTGGAAATGTGGTTGGACAAAGTAAATTGAGATCAGGAAAAGGCTATGCCTTTTCCCAATAGCCATGAAAATCCTATCATGGAATGCCAGGGGTTGCAAAGTCCTTGAAAAAATCCATTTGATCAAAATATGTTTTGATCAAATGAGGTCGACCCTGGCTTTGCTTCAGGAAACAAAAATTAAGGAGCCTGATTTTGATTCCTTTTATAGGTACTTTAGTAGATGGAAGTGTTTTATCACTAGGGTTGTTGGTGCTTCATGGGGCCTTGGTGTCCTTTGGAATGACTCTCTAGTTGATGTTCAAGTTGTCCATCAGGATAGATTCTGGCAATGGCTGAGTGTTGATTCTAAACAGCTTAAGGTAAGCTTTTTTATAGTCAACATTTATGGCCCAAATAGCTAAGCCCAAAAAAAGGTGCTTTGGCAAGAACTTTTAGAAATTTTAGGTCTTGAAGATGGAAGGATGTTTCTCCTAGGAGGTGATTTTAATGCTATTTTGAAGCCTTCAAGAAAATTGGAGGGTGTGTGTTGGTCAAGACAAAGCCAACAAGACTTCAGTGATTTTGTTGTGAATAATGGCCTCTTTGAATTGTCCTTCAAAAATGGTGATTTTACTTGGACGAATTGGAGAAGGGGTTTTCTTAATATAGCTGAGAAGCTGAATCATTTTTTACTAGCAGGGGATTGGGTTGCCAAACAATGGACATGTGAGGCTGAGATCATACCCATTACTGGACCAAACCATTATCCCATAGGTTTGAGAATTCAAGAAGAGGCCACACCGGATTGTTGCCCCTTTAAGTTTGAAGCAATGTGGTTTCATGCTTAAGGGTTTAAGGATCTGGTAGCTGATTGGTGGAAAAGTGCCCCAGAATGTTCAGGTAATAAAGCTTTTTTTTTTCAAAAATCTCCAATACCTTAAGGAGCAGCTTAAGAAATGGAATAAGGAATCCTTCAAGAATATTTTTGTTGAGAAGCTCAGGCTAGAGGAGGAGCTGAAGGTTTTGCACACAAAAGTAATTGAGAAGGGAATGAAGGAAGAGGATTTTTCTTTGTAGAAGAGTTTGAACAAAGAATATTTAGAAATTTTAGCTTAGGAAGAAATTTATTGGAGGAAAAAATCTCGTGAAAGTTGGCTAAAAGATGGGGACAAGAACACTAAATTTTTTCATAACTCCATGAAGGTGCGTAGATCAAATAATAAGTTTTTTCTTGATCAAGGACATTAATGGAAATGTTTTGACTAATGTTGATCAGATCAATAAGGAAGCCATAAGGTTTTATTCTGATATTTTTGTGGACAACTCTGATGCTCCGTTTTCTAACTTAAGCATTCTAGATGTAATTCCTAGTTGTGTGTCTGAGGCTCAGAATGTCATGCTTATGGAGGAAGTTTCTTTAAAAGAAGTTAAAAAGGCCTTATTTAGTTTGGGTGGAGATAAATCCCCTGGCTTGGATGGCTTTCCGGCTTTATTCTTCCAAAAATTATGGGATATTTTTGCTCAAGATTTATGGGAGGTGGTTGAAGAATCAAGGAAGGGAGGTTTTATTCTTAAAGATTTAAAATACACCTTCATTGCTTTAATTCCAAAAATGTCAGTGGTGAATTTCTTTGAGGAATTTAAACCAACTTCTTTGTGCAATACGGTCTATAAAATAATATTTAAAGTTATAACTAATAGGTTGAAAAGTGTTTTGGATTCGGTGATCTCATTAGAGCAGAGTGGCTTTTCCCCGAATAGATCTATTTTTGAAGGTGTTATTGTTGCTCATGACGCCATCCATTCTATTTGAATGGAAAAAATAGAGAGAATGATGGTAAAGCTAGAAATCAAAAGGGCCTATGATGAGGTTAATAGGGGCTTCCTATTGAAAGTTTTAGAGAAATTTGGCTTTTGCAAAGAATGGGTGGCTTGGGTTGAGAGTTGTATCTGCACACCTCATTTTTCTGTCTTGGTGAATGGTAGTCCACAAGGATTTTTTGAATCTAGTAAATGGATTAGGCAAGGTGATCCTATATCACCATTTCTCTTCATTATCTTGGCTGAGGCTTTAGGAAGATTGGTCTCCAAGAAACGTAGGAATGGCCTTTGGAAATGCATCAAAATTGTAGAAGGAATTGACCCTATTCACATCTTCAATTTGCTGATGATACTTTTTTGATGGGGGAAGCAACCTTTCGTGAAACCCAAGTAATGAAGGAGACCTTAGATGTATATGGTAGAGCTTTTGGGCAATGTATCAACTTGAGGAAATAAAAAAAATTCTTTTTTAATACTACCATCCAAAAGCAACTAGAAATTTGCACAATTCTAGGGATGTGATCAAGATCCCTCCCAAAAAAATATTTGGGTATACCTCTTTTTGGGGGTGCCAATAAAGCTAGTGTTTGGAAAGATCTAGTAGATAGTTGTCTAAGCTGAATGGATGCTTGGAAGAGAAAATGGCTTACTACTCTAGGTAGAATCCTAATGTTAAAATTTGTAATCTCGACGATCCCAGTATTTTCTATGATGTGTTTAAAGATCCCTAAGAAGGTGATTAGAACTATTGGGCAACAAATGAGAAATTTTTTCTGGAATGGTGCAAGTGAATAGGACAAAATATGTTTGTTAGCATGGGATAAAATCCATCGTTACAAAGAAAGAGGTGGGGCTAGTTTGAGGGATTGGAAACTCATGAATGAAGCTCTGGGTGCAAAGTTGGTTTGGAGTATATATTCAAACCTTGAATTATTATGGGTTAAAGTTTTGAAGGCTAAATATCTTGATTTAGTAGAGGATCAATGGATCTTTACTATCTGAAACCCACCTAAAGGCTCAACCATTTGGAACTTTATTATTTCATGTAGGCTATTTTTTCTCAATCATATCTCATGGAAAATAGGAAATGGTCTTAAAGAAATTTTTTGGGATGACTCATGGGATGGCTTGCCAATATTGCATGATGAGGTTGGCCTACAGGAGCTTAGGCCAATCTTTCAACAAAGGTGGGGTGACAAGGTTCAAGATTATCTTGAACCAAAGTAGGGCCCCTTTGGACATGAATGGGGTTGGAAGGAGTTAGAAAATGAGGGCTTATCAGATCAAAAAATGGAAAGGATGAAAGGAATTTTTTAGAACAAGTGCCACTCACAGAAAGTGAGGATAGAGTTGTTTGGTGTGGGTTTGTAAATGGGAATTACTCAGTCAAAATTGGATATTAGTTATTGGATTCTTTATAAAGTGAGTTTTTTTGGTCCAAGAAGCTTTGTTGCAATAAATATTGTTTACCAAAAGCAGGCGCTTTTGCTTGGCTAGTAGTGAAGGGAAGAATTTTTTTAGGTGAGAGGAGGAAGAGGCTTGGTTTTGCAGGTTCAAAAAAATGTGTGATGTGTGATGTTGTAGGGGAATCACTAGGCCATCTACATCTTCAATGTGATGTTATAGTAGGATGTTGGGAGAACTTAAAGCTGAAGTTGGGGTGGCAAGGTCCATTTCAAAAGGCATTGAAAGAGGTTTTTGAGGGATGGCCCAACTTTTAGAGAAAATCCCTAATTTCAAGTATATGGATAGCAATCCCCTCTATTGTAATTTGGGAAATCTAGAAAGAGAGGAATAGAAGGATTTTTTTGGATAAGAGAGAATCTCAAAATAGATGTTTGAGTAGAATATATCATATGATAGAAGAAGTAGTGGGAACAACTACCTCACAGCTTCAGTTCTTGCAAATTCCTTATTCTTTGGATGATAGTAGAATTCAAAAA
>VDFB02000017.1:432413410-432494037 GCA_007258455.2 Sequoia sempervirens
CTCCCTCCCACTCTATCTCTTCCTCTCCCTTGCTCTCCAGTCTCTCCCTCCTCTCTTGCTCTCCCTCCCCCTCCTTCCCTCTCTCTCCACCTCCCTCCCACTCTTGCTCTCCCCCCACTCTATCGCTTCCTTTCCCTCCTTCTCCCTCCCTCCTCTATCTCTTCCTTTCCCTCTCTCTCCCCCCTCTCCCTCTCTTCCCTTCATCTCCCTCTCTCTTTCCTCACTCTCCCTTCCCTCCCCCCTTTCTCTCCCCCTCCTTCCCACTCTTCCTCTCCCCATCCCACTCTCCTTCCCACTCTATCTCTTCCTCTCCCTTTCTCTCCACTCTCTCCCTCCTCCTCTCTTGCTCTCCCTAGCTCCTTCCCCCCTCTCTCCTTTCCTCCCACTCTTGCTCTCCCTCCCACTCTATCTCTTCCTTTCCCTTCTCCTTTCCCTCTCTCTCCCCCCTCCCTCTTTGCCCTCCGTCTCCCTCTCTCTCTCCTCCCTCTCCCTTTCCTCCCCCCTCTCTCCTCCTCTCTCTCCCTCCTTCCCTCCCTTACTCTCTCTCTCCCTCTGTCCTTCCCTCCCTTACTCTCTCTCCCTCTGTCCTTCCCTCCCCCCTCTCTCCTCTCTCCCTCTCTCTCTAAAAATGGATACCTATTATTGAGATTTTTTTTAATTTAATATTATATTAGATGTTACTTTAAGTATATATAAGTTTCTATTATAATAATACAATTTATACAATATATAAATCATATATAGTAATAGTATCATGTTATGTATAATAATATTATTATATTATATAAATAATAATATGCTTGAATATAATTATTTTAATAAAAAATATATTGTATTATTATTTATTTTTAAATATTATATATATGTATATAAAATTTACATAAAATATATAGTAATAATATATTATTATATAATAAAAATATAAATAGAAATATAATTATACACATAAATTTATATTTGACTTTACCTAATTCTCTGACTTGTTGAAGACCTAGACTTTGAGATTGAAGAATTGAAAATAATACATATTTATTTCAAAAACATACAAAGTTAAAACCTGTGAATCGATGTATAAGAAGCTGCTGAGGAGGCAGAGTCCAAGGTCAGAGTTTGGTTGTTCAATAATTTAAACAGCATGGCAGAATCAACAGTAAGTAAAGTTTGTCTATCATCGCCTTGTTTTCATCTGATACGCCTTTAACCAGTTGCCTCTTGTCAATCTTAATTTGGAAAATACAGACAGTTGCAACCTCATATATGATATCCTACAATTGTATATTAAAATTTGTTGCAGAGCCCTCAAATTTCCTTGCTGGTAGTTTATTATATAGAATATTTTTTTCTCTTGAATATAATCTACTGTATATATTCTGCTATTTAGTTTCATAGTTTTATTCGAAATAAGGGTTCTTGAAAGGAAAATTTCTATATCAATTAAATGAAGAACCACTATAAAGTAATTGTCATACCTCTCAAGCCTAAGCCCACAGATTTTCTAGGGACAACCATATATTAAATTTAGAGTTAGGAGTGCTAAAACAGAGTCTTCAGATTTTTCACAGATGTATCATGATTTGGAATAATGCTCTAAGCTGAATCCACTTCAACCCCTTCAAGCGATGAATTCATTAATAAGTTCAGCCAGCTTTTCTGTGGTTTCATCATCTCTACAGTAAATGTCTAGTCTATATTGATGAAATTTACCTGATATAAACATCCTACGGTGAGTTGGCTTACATCATCCGAAATTTTTCTTCTCTTTCCCATGGAAACATAACTAAGATGGAAGCTAGAAGCTGACAAAGCTAGGTTTATTGTGGAGATTGTTAGTGACGTTAAATTTTCCCTTGTTATCTTATAGTTTGCTGAAAAGGAGTATTCAGGAGATTAAAACCTTAGAATCAAAACGCATTACCTACACTGTTTTATATCTATAAAATCTCAAAGTTGAAGTCATTACATGTTTTCCTCTTCCATTGCATGGTTGTATCCACACATATCTTACTGTACGTCTACCCACAAAAAGCTCAAAATTGAAGTCGTTGAATGTTATTCTATGAGTCGACACCGATAAGACGTGACTTTGTAATTCCCAGAAGAAAAGCTCAACTTAACATGAAATTTTGCAGAAACTGACATACAAATACTATAACTGTAAGAAACCAATAGTAGCGTGAACAGACCTACTATTGCTATGATAAACTTGGTAGCTCTGTATAACAAGCTTCTCTATATAATCATTATCTGTATCATAAAGCAAATTTCGCTTACAACACATAAGTATAGAAGCCATAGGGATATCCACTTTCATTTTTATGCACAGGAGGAGGACGAGATCTGATGATGCCCACGAAGTCATTGACAGAACCGGGAAGTTGAGACACCCTAATTGCACCCAAAACCTTGAGCACAGCGGTAAAATATCACGGAGAGGATATCTCACCATTGCAAACGTGTTAAATGTAAATTAAAATTCACTGGATTAATAAGCTCTGCATACAGAAACTATATACCATAAACCCATGAGACGGCTCTTCTTACCATTTGTCAATGGACGAATGGCAGATACATTTATTTGTATTGCCTGACAACAATTGATCATAACTGAACTACCAGTCATTGTAATAGTGTTTCTTCTGGTTGACTGACAGTTAAATTTCGCTGCAAAAACATAAAAGTCACCTTTTCTGTAACCAACCAGCGAGCTTGAAAAGCTCGAAAGAAGCCAAGGCATTCTGTAAATAAAGTCGAATATAAACAATAGCTTATCGATCGTCAGAGATGGAACAGGGACAATTAAGAGGGGTCAAAGCCGGATGACTGATATACCTGGTCCTCCTGTTCTGACCTTTTGGCTCTTACAATTTAATGTTTTCTTAGTACCCTGTAGTATTCTGTACTATTTGTTTTCTCATATCTGCGTTAATTTACAAGACTTCAGGCTTTTGGATAGCCTATACATTTTTCAAGAGTTTTGGTTTGTGAAACTAGACCTAGTTTTCAGGACTTTCACATCTTACATTATTTTGGTAAATAATTTATAAAACTATTTTACAATAATATTGATTTTAATATTTAAAAATTGTTATTAGTGGGAGTATTTGGTTTTATAGTAGTGTAGTAATAGCAGTAATGGTTGGTGTAGTAGTGTCAATTTGACGAGATAAACAATATCGTGTATTTCAGTATAGTAGTCAATTGCATAGAGACACAAAGCGAGAGAGTCATGGCATAAAATAGTGAATACTAATGATAGAAGAGGAAATAAAGAAAATACGACAATTGATGGTTTGCGTTACTATAAATATATTGTAATAATATAAATAATAAATAATATAGATAAAATATATAATATAATAAATAATACAAATATAATATAATGTATATTGCATAATATAACATATGAAGAGCAAGTTAGTAGTTGGAAATGTTAGGAAAATGTCAGAAAAATTATCATATCCACAGAATGGTTAAAATTGTGGTGGAGTCAAAATCAAATGTTAATTTGATTATATTTATTGAGTGGTTAAGATTGTTGTTTTACTTTTGTTGGGTATTGAAAAAAAGGGGTGGTTTTGAAACTAGTTCAAAAAGTATTGTGCAAACCATTAGAAGAGTTGGTGAATTTATTATTATCTATTAATATATACTACTACTATTATTGTTTATTATATATATTATATTATATAATATATTAATTGTCTTAATTATATATGTGTAGATGGAAAAGTGTAGATGAAAAACTATAAAGGGAAAGTGTAGATGGAAAAGTGTAATTGGAAGGTGTAGATGGGAAAATGCAAATGGAAAAGGTGATGAGTTTTTGGGCTCCAATTGCACCTTGCAAGAAAAGCACTTGCAACTACACCTATGGGAAAACCACTTCCAAGTGCACTTGCAAGAAAAACATTTCAAATTGCACTTATGAGACAACAAACCCAAACTACACTTATGAGAAAACCCCTTCCAACTACACTTGTGGGAAAACCACTTCCAAGTGAATATGCCATGCTAAGAAAAGTAAGTGAACCAATTTTAATCTAGTTGAGTAGATGAAACTTGTAAAAAAATATCTTACTCATTTCAAGGAATTTTGGGAAACATAATTAAATGATCTAGGCTAGTTTTGGCTCTCATTAGAAGTGGTCCACTTATTTTCAAATATTTACTCATCTTTGAAAGGTTCATCTTATTCCTGGTTTGACTTTTTAACAATGTTGTTTTCATCACACGTCATGTGGCTCAACTATCTTTCATGTGTGAGGTAGAACCCATGCTCTCATGCACTCATCAGATTCTTTACAATGAATTTCTCACTTGATTCTTCTAATGTTCTTAGCCCAAGAATCTTCATCGTGGGCCTAAATTTAGTTGCCTCATCATTTCAACAAATAGTTGACATCTTCCAGCCTCACTTAGCTTTAAAAAAAATAAACTCCATGTCATCTTCGCATTTCTATGACATGTACACTTTGGAATATTATTAGCCATTGGTTTCAAAACATTGTCATCAATATCAATCAAATATTTAGGTTTTCTATGCAAAACTCTAGGAGGAGTTCTCAAAGGTAAAGTGTGTCAACATTAGAAATGTCAACAACATTGGGGATAGATGGTGTACCTTCAATTAGAGGTGAAATCGATTATGTACCTTGATATTGACATGTAAACGATGTTGTACCTCTAACTTGAGCAGTGGTATGCAAAGTGTCTTCAAGTAGAGATGTGTTTTCTGATGTACTTTTAAAACCACATGTTGTTGATGGTGTGTCTTCAATTGGAGATGGGATTGCTAATGTACTTTGAACATGAGATATTGTAGATGGTGTGCATTGAAATTCACTTATGGTTGATGATGTGCCCCCAACATTGGGATTCATTTCTCTCCTTGTAAAAAGTTTTGCATCTATTCCCTTTGTGATGCCAATTCAACATCTCTCTTAGATTGCACAGGAACTTCTTCTTCTATGGGCTGCAATTTCTTTTCTTCACAAACTTGCCTTTTCTTTTCTCTTCTCCTCACATTTTTAGCTTCATGTTCATCCAATGTTAGAGGCTTTACTCATTTCCTCAGCATGATGTTGAATGCTACATGTTCACAAACACACAAAGAACAAAAGTAAGTAATGCTCACAAACCATAGCCATAACATTTTACATACATGTCTACCAAAGCATTTTATGAAATATATTCATATTGCTGATTACATTGAATTGCACATCTTTCTAACTAGAAAAACATTACTTCATGTTGCATAGCTAATAGTTATAGATCTACCGATATCTATGAAAAAATTTCAATTGCAATCTAATTTTCTTCAAACTCATGCATTCCATGAGACCACATTTCTTTGAGGCATTTTTTCAAACTACTCATTGCCTTGTCTATGCTGCCACATTTTGCATTTTCTTGTCTTGCATCACCATGAGACCACATTTCTTTGAGGAATTTTTTCAATCAACACAAATTGCCATGTATATGCTACCACATTTTTCATGCATGCATACCAAAGCATTTTATCAAACATATTTATTCATATCGTTGATTACATTACATTTCCCATAGATTTCAAACTCAAAGCATTACTTCACATTGCATAACTAATAACTAGATGCATTGATAGATGACAAAAATTCAGTTGTAATCTATTTTTTTTAAAGTCAACATATTAAGTGCAGTTATGCAATTACTTCAATACCCTATTGATGAACTAGCAGTAGTTGTCAATTGCATTTGCTTGTCATGCATTCCATGACACTGTAATCCATATTTTCATAGATCTCAGGATTATTTAAATGTTTTATTTAAATAGTTTTTTCTTAAGTCTTTTATTCTCACAAAGAGGACAATTATCATGAATATAATTATAGTCTTAAATACTAAAGAAAGCATGACAGTGCCACATTGCATAATCAAGCGATGAAGGCTTGAAGATAGTGATAGCCACATGTCATGATAAAGGGCAGATGAATAATCACAGTCAAATGAAGGTATTGATAGTGTGTATCTTGCAAGATTGAGAGTCATACAAAGGGTAGAGTTCAAGGTTTTCAATGGTAGAAAACTATGCAAGATTTTGTAATAATGAATTAAATGGTAAAGAATAGTCTCATATATGAAAGGACTGGCATTCCATATAGTGGATAGTCAAAGATTTTATCACTAAATAATAACAAGATTCTTGGAACCATAAAATGGCATGATGTCAAGTGTTTTCAAAAGTAAAAGGGGATCACAATGCCAAATAAATGAAGGTTGGCATTCATAGAATTCAAATGCTCATGGACAAGCAATCAACATAGCCACCAAAATTTAACAAAGACAGGCTTGGCACTTAAAAAATGTTTAAGAGTAGCTTTAGGAAAGGTTTCATAAAGTGTCACAATAGATGAAAGAGGGAAAGATAAGGTAATCTACATGTAGCTAATAGGAAAATTGCTATATAGCAGCTTGTATTGAGTTTTTTGTTGCTTTGAAATTTTGTGAAAGTTACTGCTTGAGAAAGAAAGCGGGAGATAGTCAATGTTAAAGGAGAAGACTTCAAATGAGGGCATTCCAATGTATATAGAAATGAAGGAAATGGTGAAAAAATGAGGCACAGTCATATCATGAGAGTCATTTCTAGGGAGTCCTAGTCTTCATATTAGTATGCAATAATGCCACAAAGGAAGGATATATAGAAATCAAATACAAAACAATAGTCAACTCTAAAGGGAAACTGTTGACAAAAAAGTGAAGAGAAAATGCAAAGTCATTATGGTTGTAGTACAAAAGAGTTTGGAGTTTGAAAACTTTGATAATCATGATTATAAGGAGAGTATTCTTTGGTTTTAGTTGTGCAAACTTAAGAAAGCATCAAGGATAGTGACTTCAAGCTATTTCAAAGGATAGTGATTACATTACATTGCACATCTTTAAAACTCAAAGCATTACTTCACATTACATAACTAATGTAACTAGATGTTTATAGATGATAAAATTTCAATTATAATCTAATGTTTTTGAAAGTCAACCTAAGTGCAACTTTTATTCAATTACTTCAAATTGCATAACTAATAACTAGGAGAGTTTCCAGTTGCATTTTCTTTTCATTGCATTCCATGAGACCACATTGGTTTGAGGAATTTCCTTGAGCCATTTTCAAATACTCTATATAAGTTTACATGAATTCATCTATTATATCATGTTTTTAAATTTTTTTCTTCAAACTCCTAAAAAATTAAACGTTTATATGCAACTTGGACATCTAATTCAATGTTGTATTTTATGTATAACAATGAAGATTAATAAAATCATCAAATTAATGGTCTATATTGTCCAAACCAAAAAATAAAAATTCAATATTTAAACATCTAGCTAAAATGAAAAATAGTGAATTCCACTAGCCATGATGGAAATGGACTACTATAAGAAATGCAAATAGAATTCATAAGAAATTTTGTGTTAAGTTGATATTCGAGCTATCTAAGTTTACATGAATTCATAGAAGCTAAATTATGTCATTAACTTTTCATTTTTTTTCTTCAAACTCCTAAAAATTAAACTTTTTTATGCAACTTCCATCTAATTCAATGTTGAATTGTATGTAAAATTATTATGATTGATAAAATTATGAAAGGAATGGTTTATATTGTCAAAAATAAACAAAAAAACTCAATATAAACATTTCAATTGTACCAAAATAAATATATTACTTGAGATAATGAAAAACGATGTAGAAACTTCAAATTGTCTTCTTGTACGTTGTATAGCATGCAAATTGGTGCTAAAAAGGTGATGGATCAAGCATCATTTGGTACAACAACAAGTCAACTACATAAAAAGGAATTTCCAAGTCAGATAAAGCATAGAATTAGACAAATGCAGAGAATTGTGGGTCTGAATTATGGGTTAATTCCTTTTTTACCATTTTTGGAAAACGAACATTTGGCGCTCGCCAAATTTGGTGAGCATAAAATGTGATGCAAAATGTGATACATTTTTAGGACTTGAATATTTAGAACAATTAAAACTAAGAACATGCCATTTAACTACACTTGGGTATAAGTAAAGGTGATACATTATTAGGACTTGAATATTTAGAAGGATTACAATTACCGATATCAATTGTGATACTTCAAAGACTTGAATAAAGAAGGATTACAATTAAAAATAGATAATATACCATGATTTGTGATAGAATATCACAGGTTATAGCCTTCAAAGAGTGGGTTATGCATCTAGGGGATGAAAATTGTAAAAGTGGGATCCAATATGGATCTTTAGAGATATGTGATCAAAACTCTCAACCGTATACCTTAAACCCTGATCCCTCTAACCTCAAACACTTAAACCCTCAACCCTTAAACCATAATACCTCAACCCTCAACCTTAGTTGCTCAACCTTAATCCCTAAATCCTCAAACCTTAAACCCTCAACCCTTAAACTATAATACCTCAACCCTCTACCCTCCACCCTATACATTAAACCCTCAACCCTCAACCCTCAACCCTATTTTTTAAACCCTAATACCTCATACCTCAAACCTCAAACCCTCAATCCTTAAACTATAATACCTCAACCCTCAACCCTCTACTCTATGCATTAAACCATCAACTCTAATCCCTCAACCCTATACCTTAAACCTTCAACCCTTAAACCCTAATACCTCAACCCTTGAAACCCTCTACCCTTAACCCTCATCCCTCATCCCTAAACCCTAAACCTTAAACAATAAACCCTAAACCCAAAACCCTTGACCCTAATCCATCAACCCTCTACCTTAAACCCTAAACCCTAAACCCTCTAATTCTACCCTACACATTAAACCCCCAACCTTAACACCTCAAAATTATCCCTTAAACCTTAATACACCAACCCTTAAATCATAATACCTCAACCCTCTACCCTCTACCTTATACACTATATATTAAACCCTCAACCATAAGTGGGAGAGACTTGAGAGAGAGGAAGTTGGAGTGAGAAAGAGAGAAATACTTAAGAGGGAGAGAGAGAGAGAGGGAGTTGGAGTGAGAGAGAGAGTTGTTTAGGTTGGGTGGTAGTGAGTGAGACCTAAGAGACAAAGATATTTGAGAGGGAGAGAGAGATTTATCTAGTTAGGGTGAGGGGAGAGACCTAGGAGACAGAGAGGGGTTGGGAGTGATATTTTGAGGGATAGACCTGAGAGAGAGGGAGTGGGAGATATCTGAGAGAGATATACCTAAGAGAGAGAGAGATGAGAGGGGGAGAGCAATACAAATACGTAAGAGAGCGAGTTAGAGTGAGATAGAAAAATAACTGAGAGGGAGAGAGAGAGTGTGTGTGAGAGAGAGGGGGTTGGAGTGAGAGAGAGTAGTCTAGGTAGGGTGGGAAGGTGTGATACCTGAGAGAGAGAGACTTGAGAGGGAGAGAGAGTTATCTAGTTATGGTGGGAGGGAGAGAATTGAGAGTGTGAGAGGGGTTGGGAGGGATATTTTGAGGGAGAGACCTGAGAGAGAGGGAGTGGGAGACACTTGAGAGAAAGACTTGAGAGAGATATACCTAAGAGAGAGATGAGAGGAAGAGAGAAAGACAAAGACCTGAGAGAGGAAGTTGGAAAGAGAGAGAGAGAGAAAGACCTGAGAGGGAGAGAGAGAGAGAGAGGGATTGTTAGAGAGGGGGTTGGACTAAGAGAGAGTTGTCTAGGTAGGGTGGGAGGGAGTGATACTTGAGAGAGAGAGAGACTTGAGAGGGAGAGAGAGAATTATCTAGTTAGGGTGGGGGAGAGACTTGAGAGAGGGAGAGGGGTTGTGAGGGATATTTTGAGGGAGAAACTTGAGAAAGAGGGGGTGGGAGACACTTGAGAGAGACCTGAGAGAGATACCTAAGAGAGAGAGATGAGAGTGAGAGAGAAATATAAAGACCTAAGAGAGGGAGTTGGAGTGAGATATAGAGAGATAGAAAGACCTGAGAGGGAGAAAGAGAGGGAGTGTGAGAGAGGGGGTTAGAGAAGATAGAGAGACCTAAGAGAGGGAGACTGCTACATGATAGAAAGATATTTATCTAGTTAGGATGGGAGGGAGAGACTTGAGAGAGGGAGAGGGGTGGGAGGGATATTTTGAGGGAGATACTTAAGAGAGGGAGTGTGAGAGAGGGAGTTCGAGTGAGATAGTAGTCTAGGTAGGGTGGGAGGGAGTGAGATCTCAGAGAGAAAGACTTGAGAGGGAGAGAGAGAGTTATCTAGTTAGGGTGGGGGGAGAGACCTGAGAGAAGGAGATGGGTTTGGAGGGATATTTTGAGGGAGACTTGAGAGAGAGGGAGAGGGGTTGAGAGGGATACTTTGAGGGAGACTCAAGAGAGAGAGGGAGTGTGAGAGAGGGGGTTGGAGTGAAAGATAATAGTCTAGGTAGGGTGGGAGGGAGTGAGACCTAAGAGAGAGACTTGAGAGGGAGAGAGAGATATCTAGTTAGGTTGGGGGGAGAGACCTAAGAGAGGGAGAGGGGTAGGGAGGGATATTTTGATGGAGAGACCTGAGAGAGGGAGTGGGAGACACCTAAGAGAGAGGGAGTGGGAGATACCTGAGAGAGAGATAATGAGAGATGAGAGGGGGAGAGAAATATAAATACTTGAGAGAGGGAGTTGGAGTGAGAGAGAGAGAGAGAGAAAGACCTGAGAGGGGGAGAGAGGGAGTGTGATATAGGATGTTGGAGTGAGAGATATTTTTCTCGATAGGGTGGGAGAGAGTGAGGCCTGAGAGAGACTATTGTTGGAGAAAGAGTTATCTAGTTAGGATGGGAGGGAGGGACTTGAGAGAGGGAGAGGGGGTGAAAGGGATATTTTGAGGGAGAGACCTGAGTGAGAGTGAGTCTAAGATAGGGGATTGGAGTGAGGGAGAGCATTCTAGGTAGGGTGGGAGGGAGTGAGACTTGAGAGAGAGAGAGAGAGTTATCTAGTTAGGGTTGGGGGAGAGACTTGAGAGTGGGAGAGGGGTTGGAAGGGATATTTTGAGGGAGAGACCTGAGAGAGAGGGAGAGTGAGAGAGAGTTGTCTAGGTAGGGTGGTTGATCTATAATTAGAAATTTACAAAACTATTTTATCTCGATCCAATAGAATTGTGTGTTTTTGAATCTTAACCATTGAGGGAGTAAATTAGGTATACTTAATACTTTATCCAAAAAAATTAATGAACATAAACTGGAAACTCAAAGAATTAAAATACTAAATAAAATTAGGAGATAGAAGAGAAAAAGAGAGATCACACTTGATAACAGAGTTCATCCGATTAGGACTATGTCTCCGGGTCCACTTCTCAACGTTGGACAGCTTTATTAAGATTTCCAAGCACCTGAAAATGTCTTCTTACAATTCTCCAAGCTTACAATAGTATCCTCACAATCTCACTCATTTTTTTTTTTATAATTCTTGGTGTAATATCACCTTGTAAATTTCTCCTCCAAAAATTCCTCAAAAGAGCATAACATTTTCTCTCAAAACTCCTAAATGAAAAACTCACACTCCTAACCCCCTTTTATACATAATTTTGCATATGGGGTTAAAAGCCACAAAATAACTCCCCTCAAACAAATTAATCCCTTTTAAATATTTCGTTTAACCCAGGTTTCGGCCTTTAATTAGGCTTCATAATAATTTAAGGGGTTAAAATAACCATAAAAAGTTATTTTGTTAATAAATCAAGCTAGAATATGCTTTAAATATGACACAACCTATTAAAAAACAATAACTTCCCCATAAAAAAAAACAATTTAATTTGCTTAAGCCCTTAACACCTATTCATGGGCTCATTTGGTTTTTTTTCATGAGTTAATCTTTTTGATTTTTAGGAGATTTGGATCCCACCAAATCCGGTTGGGATCCCACAAAATCCGATCCCACCAAATGGATTTTGTGGAATAAACTTCCAACACTTTATTTTTTTCAAAAATAAAGCATGGTGTACATTAATTTTGTGAGATTTTTTCCACATCACTTGCAATTTCCATGTCACCATCCAATCAATTGCCATGTCACATGTTGCCATCATCATTTTGACTAAAACTTTGACTTGGTGTAACTTTGGCATATGGTCTCTGTTTTTGACGAAACAAACATTGTTGGAAAGGTCTTGACAAGCTCTTCATGATGATGTTGATTTTGATCACTTCTGAGATGGTCATTTTTTTCCTTTTCTAGCCCCCTTATTTGCTTGTTTGACCAATCTTTGACCGAGCATAACTCTTTCCTACGGCCTCCTTTTGATGCAATTCAAGTTGCATCGAGATCGTGTTGGTGAGCTCTAGGTGATGAGGTTGTTTCTCTGAGATTCTAATACTTTGAATTTTTTGAGGTTTTCTAGATTTCCCTGGATCATTCCTCCTCGCTGAGAAGCTTTTGGACCTCCAAAAGTCTTGTTTTATATACACTTTGAGCTAGGGAAATGTTTCCCCACTAGCCCGATATAATCTGTCCTTCCTTCTTGGAACCTATACATCTGACTCATCATAACAACAATTAAAAATACACTGATATTGTTAAGTACATTAGCCATATACACATCCACATTTCATGTTGCCGCTACCAACCATACACTGCTAAAAAGTAGAAGGCTGAATAACAAAACTAAATTTGCAGATGAGAAAAAGAATGTACCAACATCATGCTTGTCTTTCATAACTGGAACAACCTTAGAAATATATATACTTTTATGCAATGACACTTCTTGTGGTAGATACATAAGTGCCAAATTATTGTTTGCATTAACTACCATTTTCAATTGTCTCGTTGTCACAAAAGATTTATTAGTCTTAATTGGATGAGAATGCACAATGTATTCAATTCCTTCCTTAAATAAACAATACTGATTATGTTCCCTAAAGAAAATTGCTTTTCTATCATATAAGTATGGGCTACCCAACACAATACCATAGATATCAAGTGGAACCACATCAAATTCAACCTCATCTATAAACTTAGATGTTATTGCAAATCTTAAATTGCATTGCTTAGTTACTCGCAATTTGTTATCATTGCACACCCAACCTAATGGATAAGGTTTCTTATGTGGATTTGTTTTCAATCCCAATTTTTCAACAACTTCTTATAAAATTAGATTAACTTGGGACCCACTATCTATCAGGGTATCAATCTTAGTGTTCTTAGAAATCACCCTTATATGAAAAAATTCACATCTTTTTCTATCTTCAGGAACAACATGACTTTTAGAAGTAGAAGCACATGAAACATTAGTGGTAGAATCATTACCAACAAAAGCTTTACCTTTCAAGCCCACAACTGTTATCTTTGTTTCATCATCAAAATCCGATCCAAGATTCTAAATGACAGCTACAACCTTTTGCTTTCCTTTACGATCATTAAACCATTTTGGTTTCAATTCTGGATGCAATTTCCAACACTTTGCATCTCCATGCCCTTTTTCTGACAATGTGAACAAGTAGGCTTTTCACCTTCCTCTTTCTTCACAATAGTTGCTTTCCTCTCCTTACCCTTTTTTATTGCATTCAATTGGAGGAACATATTCCTTCTTTGAACTGAAACTTATGTTCCTTTCACCTACTTCAATATGGGTTGCTTGTACACACACTTCATCAAAGTTAGATGGATTAAACATCAAGATTGTATGTTTCAAATTTGAATGAAAACCACCTATATACTTTAATAAAGTTTCTTTTGTATAAAGAGGAATGCCAAGAGTAAGTGCTTTCTTCCTAAACACCTGTGTATACTCTTGCACCATTTGGCCTTTACCCTGTCTCAGATTTTGCCAGTGCATAACAACCTGTTGCATATAACCCAAAGGATAAAATTGTTTATTTAAAGCAGAAGTAAATTCATACCAAGATTAAATGATTTTACCATGTGTAGCAAGATCATCTTGAATCTTACTCTCCCACTAAACCAATGCAGTGCCTCCCATTCTAAGAGTAGCTAGCTGGATTTTCGAAGATCTATTGAACCCTACAATACACTTCGATTTGCTTAAGCCAATTATCCAATTTTTCTACATCCAATTCACCATTATATACAAGCAATTCAAATTTAACATCCAGTTTTAAAAAAGGTGTTTGCATAGTTGTTTCTATTTAGAAGAGTTAGATGAACAAGAAGAAGAGGATGAAGATGAAGAAGATGAGGAAGACGGGGATGGAGGTTCAGGAGGGTCACCACCACTTCCTACTCCATTACCTTTGTCTTCTTTCAATGAGGATTCAACTTCCTCCTTCTTCCTAGCCTTGCCTTCCTTTCTCTTCTTTTGTTCTTGCCTCTCTTGGAAAAGAACTTCCACCATAGCCTTCATTTCAAGAAATGCTTTCTGGAAAATTTTCTCATCAAGCTCCATAGGACTTTGTTCAGCTGCCATCTCTAATCATGGAAAAGTCCTTCATTTTCTGATCTCACGATTAAATTCTTCAAGTGCACCTTCTCCTTGCTTCAATTTCAACCCGGTTAACATTCACCACTTGCAAATTTTCTTGATAAATGGCTCTGATACCACTTGATTTGTAATTAGAAAGTTACAAAACTATTTGTACTTTACTCTCAACTATGGATTTTATCCCGATCCAACAAAATTGTGTGTTTTTGAATCTTAACCATTAAGTGAGTAAATTAGGTACACTTAATACTTTATCCAAAAAAAATAATGAACATAAACTAGAAAATCAAAGAATTAAAATACTGAAGAAAATTAGGAGATAGAAGAGAAAAAGAGAGATCATGTTTGATAACGGAGTTCATCCGATTAGGACTACATCTTCGGGTCCACTTCTCAACGTTGGACTGCTTTATTAAGATTGTCAAGCACCTGAAAATGTCTTCTTACAATTCTCCAAGCTTACAATAGTCTCCTCACAATCTCACTTTCAATTTTTTTACAATTCTTGGTGTAATATCACCTTGTAAAGTTCTCCTCCAAACATTCCTCAAAAAAGCATAACATTTTCTCTCAAAAAACCTAAATGGAAAACTCACACTCCTAACCCCCTTTTATACATAATTTTGCATATGGAGTTAAAAACCACTATAATAAATAAAATAACTCCCCTTAAAGAAATTAAACCCTTTTAAATATTTTGTTCAACCCCTTTTGGCCTTTAATTAGGCTTCATAACAATTTAAGGGGTTAAAATAAGTATAAAAGGTTATTTTGTTAATAAATTAGGCTAGAATATGATTTAAATTAAAAAAAACAATTTAATTTTCTTAAGCCCTTAACACCTATTCATGGGCTCATTTGGTTTTTTTTATGAGTTAATCTTTTTGATTTTTAGGAGATTTGGATCCCACCAAATCTAGTTGGGATCCCCCAAAATATGATCCCACCGAATGGATTTTGTGGAATAAACTTCCACCACTTTATTTTTTTCAAAAATAAAGCATGGTGTACATGAATTTTGTGAGATTTTTTCCATGTCACCATCCAGTCAACTACCATGTCACATGTTGTCATCATTATTTTGACTAAAACTTTGACTTGGTGTAACTTTGGCATACAGTCTCTATTTTTGACGAAAAGAACACCAATGGAAAGGTCTGGACAAGCTCTTCACGATGATGTTAATTTTGACCACTTCTGAGATGGTCATTTTTTCACCTTTTCTAGCCCCTTGATTTGCCTATTTGACCAATCTTTGACTGAGCATAACTCTTGCCTATGACCTCCTTTTGATGTGATTCAAGTTGGGTCGGGATTGTGTCAATGAGATCTAGGTGATGAGGTTGTTTCTATGATATTTTGAGACTTTTAATTTTGAGGTTTTCTGGATCCACCTAGATCAATGGTAGGGAGGGAGACCTAAGAGAGACTTGAGAGGGAGAGAGTTATCTAGTTAGGTTGGGGGGAAGAGACTTGAGAGGGGGAGAGGGGTTGGGAGGGATATTTTGAGGGGGAGACTTGAGAAAGAGATGCCTACAAGAGAGAGATGAGAGGGAGAGAGAAAGGTAAATACCTAAGAGAGGGAGTTGGAGTGAGTGAGACAGAGAGAAAGACTTGAGAGGGAGAGATAGAGAGAGGCAGAGAGGGAGTGTGAGAGAGGGGGTTGGAGTGATATTTTTCTAGCTAGCGTGGGAGGTAGTGAGACCTAAGAGAGAGAGAGAGAGAGAGTTATCTATTTAGGATGGGAGGGAGAGACTTGAGAGAGGAAGAGGGGCTGGGAGGGATATTTTTATTGAGATACCTAAGAGAGGGAGTGTGAGAGAGGTGGTTGGAGTGAGAGAGAATAGTCTAGGTAGGGTGGGAGTGAGTGAGACTTGAGAGAGAGAGGCTTGAGAGGGAGAGACCTGAGAGAGAGGGAGTTGGAGACACATAAGAGAGAGACATGAGAGAGAGAGAGAGACTTGAGAGGGAGAGAGACCTAAGAGAGAGAGACTTGAGAAGGAGAGAGAGATTGGATGGGAGAGACCTAAGAGAGAAACTTACGAGGGAGAGATATTTGTCTAGTTAGGTTGGGAGGGAGAGAATTGAGAGAGGGAGAGGAGGTATGAGAGGTCCAAGAGACAAAGGGTGGGAAGGATAGAGTGAGGGAGAGACTTGAGAGAGAGGGGTGGGAGGGATAGAGGGAGGGAGAGACTTGAGAGAAGGGGGTGGGAGGGATATAGGGAAGAAGAGAATTGAGAGGAGAGTTATCCTATACATTAAACACTCAAACCTATACCTTAAACCTTAAGGATGGAAGACAAGGTAGAGTGTAGGAGAGACCTAGAGAATGGGTACGTGTTGGTTAAGAGGGAAGGAGGCAAAGAGGGAGTGAAAGGTAAAACCTCAACTACCCATAAACAATCATAAACCACAAACTTTGAGTTTTATCAAAGTGCTAGAGAGAGACACAAAGAGAAAGAAAAGAGTTTTTTTGTCAATGCAACTGATTTGGTGAACTCTAGGAAGTTTCCCACTCTATCTACGAGATAGACTATGTACGAAGATATGAAGAATTGTTTGGTAAATTTGACTTTGGCTATTTGAGTGTGAATTGTGTCTGAGTCAATTTTTCCTTGATCTAATAATTTCTCCTTTTAGATGATATTAATAAACTAAAACATATAGGTCTCATAAGTCATGGATTCTTCCTTTCCCAAGGCTCTATAGAAAAAACTAATAGTGTCTTATTGTAGAATAAAATTCTGACCTTAAAAGCATTTGAGGAATATTGGTCACCTAGGTCTAATATGTCCATTAATATCCTTCTAATACTCCTTGATAGCCTCTACTTTTGAAGTCATCTTCAAATCTCTCTCTCACTCTCCCCTTCCCCACCCCCACCATCTCCCCCTTCCCCTCTTCCCCCTCCCAATTCCCCTCACCCTCGCCCTCTCCCTCTCTGCCTATCTCCCTCACTCTCTCCCCCCTCCCTCCCCAACCCCCTCCCACCCTCTCCTCATCCCCCCTCTCCTCCCCTTGACCTCCCCTCCCCCTCCTCCCACCTCCTCTCTCCTCTTGCCACCTCTCCTCACCATCACCATCACTATCTCCATCTCCCTCACTATCACCATCACCATCCCATCTCCCTCTCCTCCCCTCTCCTCACCCTCACCACCTCCCCCCTCTCTCCCCCTCCTCCTCCCCCCTCACTTTCCTCCACTTCCCCTCACCCTCTCCCTCACCATAACCCTCACCATAACCCTCACCATCACCATTAAAATCTCCATCACCATCTCTCTTACTCTCTTTCTCCCCTTATATCCCTACCCTTCCCCATCCCTCCCTCTCTCCCCCTCCCCCTCCCCCTCCCTCACCCTCACCCTCACCTTGTACCATAGAAAAATAGATCATTGAAATTTTCATGGTCAGTTAGGTCTTTCTCTTATGATGCTTGACCTATTTTTCTTTGATTTAATGTTGCAATGTAACTTAAAAATTCACATTAGGTCCTAAATATTCAATTTATGATGTCTTGTGAAGGTGTTGTAACAAATTTCTACACTTTTCTAGACTCTTCCGATTATAATTCATCTAAATATCATATTTTTATCACTTATCATGTCTTATTCTAAAGTGTTGCAAAGTCTTGTAACAAGATTTCACACTTTTCTAGGCTTGTCATCACCAATTACACCTTTCTTATGTTTTATTTGACCCCTTTATGCACTTATAGGCAATAATTAAGTGTGTTTTTGAATTCAAACCTAACAAACAACATTAAATGCAACTTAATTCTTGACACCCACTTGCAAGCCTAGAGTGGGACCCATTTGCCATGGGTGGCGAATGAGTCCCTCTTAGCTCAAAATTCAAAATAAATTCAAATTTCTTTCGAGATTTTATTCATTAAGACCTTATGTCAACCTGTGATGTATTCTTGGGTAATTAGGGCATAAGTGTGTATAAATAAGTGTTTTTCCATCCATTTTAACCCCCATTCCTCTCATTCACTCATACACCATCAATTAGAATTCTTCCATTCAATCCATCAAAGCATCATTCAATCAAGAAATTATGAAGCATCTTGGAGCAGCCATTGACATATCTTAAAACTTCAACAACAAGGATTTGGTGATTTTAGGACACTTGCATGTTATTTATTCATCATTCCTTTCTTGTTTCCATTTCATTTCTTTATCAAGGGTTTGATTACCAAAGTGGGATTTGACCAAGGCAAATCCCTATACTCTAACCCTTAACCATTTTCCCTTCTTTGCATGTGTGTTTGCAGGTCTTGCAGGTAGATTTGACAAAGAAATAAGTGTTGGAAAGTGGTCAACAATTTATCAAAATTATTCAAGTTAAAAAACCCTAATTCAAGCATGGAGACAACATTCAACCCATTTTCTATAGATTTGACTCCGTCAACCCGACAAGAAGACAAGTACAAATCCAAACCCACAATCTTGATTCATGAATCTACATAATTTTTGAGGAGGAATGATTCTCCATCAATGGCGAATGAATCCCACTTTTAGGCTGAAAAGTTGATTTCATCAAAATTTAGTTCATGATAGTTGAAAACCAATTTTAGGGTAGTTTACCAAAAAGATGACTAATTCACCATCACTGGAAAATGAATCCCACTAGTGATCATCAATGATTTTTTCCACATTCCAAAATCTTTCAGCATCAACATTTCATCTCTAGGTGCACTCTATTCAATCTCATTCAATTCTATTTGCATTTGTTTGTCTCTAGTTCATTTCTGCATATCACACTGTGTTTTCAAACATTCCAAATTTCATTAGTTTTGCATTCATAATCAATCAATTTCATCACTTTTTTGCATCTAGATCATTTCATTTAGTCATAATTTCATCATAAATACCTTATTTTGAATGAATCACCTCAATTTTTTGGTCTATCTCTCTCCTTTTAGGTGAAAAACCCTAAGAGAAGTACATAGAAACACAAAAATTACATCCTAGGACTCATAGAATTAGTATTTGAATTAGCCTTTTGCATTTTTTTGCATCCTAGGATTTACAAATTTGCATTAGTGAATATCTCACATAGATTTCATTTTTGCACTTCAAAAAAAACTATAAAAACTAAAATTTTGCATCTGCATCTTCATTTTGTATCTAAAACACATAAAAATCACTTTAAATTTTCTAAAAAAACACAAAAAAATTGACCTCTAGACTCATTTTCCACCTTGGGTGAATCAGTCTAGTTGCACTTTTTGCACAACAATTTCTGTCATTTTCACATTAGTTTCTGCATTTCTATTTTCTGGTACTGCACTCTTGTTTCAGTCTACAAAATTTCTATTATTTACATTTTATTATTCCTAGATTGCATTGCATTTGCATTAACCCCACCTATTATGGTACTTGTATGATTTTTTGGTGCCCTATTGATAATACTATAGTGAAAAGAAGTTCCTGACTCGTGGCATCCCGCGATAACACACTCACTATGGACCTTGGGTTGTCTTGAGCTCCTACTCCTGGTATAGACAATGGTGCATTAGGCATGAATACTACCACTAGTACACCTTTACCTTCACATACACTGCATGTTGACACACAAAGTGATGCCATCTTGCAAAATAAAGTCATTAACATTCATGAGGATTTAGCACATTTACAACAAAACTTGTGTCTTGAAAATATTTCCACCACTGAAATTTCTGCTATCAAAAACCTTCATCGAATGCTTGAAAGTGATGAGGGTTTAGATGTCATGAAAAAAATTGTTGAGATATACCAAAAAAATACTTCTTCCACCTCTAACACATCTCAACCAGTAAACACAATGGTTAGCCAAATAGGATCTCACATTCCTCCTCCTTCAATTGTAGCATCCATACCCACCTATAACACTCCTCAAGTTAAAACAACCATGCAACAGGTTAGTCATGTGACTCCTTTCGCTATTCCAACTAGCATTGCTAGTTCTTTTGTGGCATTGAATGTTCCATCCTCCACCACCTTCACCCCTCTTAGTGTCCCCTTTACTTCTCCTAACATTACATACACTCCATCACCATTCTCTCTTCCTCCTCATACCACTTACACTGAACCCCTCATTACACAACTCTTTCAGACCATTTCCTCCATGCAACAACAAATATCCACCATTAACCAAAATCAAACCGCACCACCCACATACTATGTCTATAGTATCCCATTATCTTTAGAGATCTTAAGAACATTGATGCCACAAGGAATTGAGATGCCTAGGTTTAAGAAGTACAAAGGTAAAGGAGACCCTACTAATCATGTTAATTCCTATAAAACCTTGTGCAGTGATTTTGTCCTTGAAGATAAACTATTAGCCAAACTATTCCCTAGGACCTTAAAGCACACTGCATTGGAGTGGTTTTCAAACTTACCCAATCATTCCATTCGATCATTTAATGAACTTGTTGATGCCTTTATAAGTCATTTCCAAGTCTATATGACTCCCAAAAAGGCAATGGCTGATTTAATGAGGTGTAAATTTTTTTTGGATGAATAGGTAACTAATTTCATTTCACACTATCAGTCCTTGTATGCTCAAGTAGATGTCAAGATTCCTAATTCACATCTCCAAAAGTTTATTGAAAACTTGCAAAATCACATTTAGGATAGGTTGACCATGATGAAATTTCCTCCATGCATTTATGCATAGCTCTTTGTGACTATCACAACTCAATTCATAGTCATGATTCAAAGTCCACTTCTAACCGAGATGATAATTTGAACAAAGCAACCAAAACAACCAAAAAAACTCACAAAACTTTAGAAAACCAAATAGAGGCTTCTTACAGTTCAATTCCCCTCCTCCACAACCAACTCAACTTGTTCATAATCAAGTGGTAGTTGTTAAAGCAGCGGTGCCTTTTACCTATGGGGACCCAAAGAGACAATTTACCCCCTTGCCTGATACTCTCCATAATACAATGAATTAACTGCTACAACAACAGATGATTACTTTTCCTACAATCAAACCACTTGATACTACCAATCCTTTACCCCCCACCTTTAAACCAAATGCTTATTGTCATTTTCATCACCAAAATGGACATGACACAAAAAAACGCAAGCATCTCAAACACTTAGTGCAAGACCTCATTGATTCTAGTCATCTATCCATTGCGAATGTCAATGATCAAGGCAATAAGTCTATTGCGCCCCCAATAAAAATTTACAAATCTTTACCAATCCCATGCCTAAACACAATATATCATTTGTCAAAGTTGGTGAACCTTCAAACACTCATGTGATGAATATTGATACAAATACTAAACCACATGATTCTACTCCATATGTTACCCATATTAATCCTATGGATGAACTTGTGGGTATGATAAACATTATCCCTTGTAAGGGTTCAACTAAAAAATCTATTGATATTACTTTTTCCTCTCATGATATAATTAAAAATCTTCTCGATGGTCCTCTTTACATAGTCGATCGCATCTATGATAAGCCCACCAATGGGATATTAATATATCCCGCCTGTGGTGAGAATGCGATCACAGAAGAATTTTTAGTATTACATGATCTTTATCAATATGATTATGACAAACCAACCACATGGATTAAAAAACATACTAGTTTTGTGTGCCCTATGATCAAATCGATCATACTCCAATTACAAATAGGACTTAAGACATTGGATGTAACATATTATATCATTCCACAATCGAATCAATTTCGTTTGTGGATAGGTCATCCTTAGCTTCACTCGATGAAAACTATCCCTTCAATTGTTCACAAATGTGTTATGCCCTGCATAACCACCCCATTTTGATCTGGAACAAAATGGGTCCCCCCTTCTCTTTTTTTTGGTTTCTTTGCCTCTGTTATTTGCTTTGATTTTGGGGGTTCTTTTGTTTCTCCTTGTTTTATCTTTTATTTTGTTTGATATGATTTTAGTCTTGTTTCTGCTTGAGTTGATTTCCTTCTTGCTAAGCGTTAAATGAAATAATCACAAGCAATGGTGTATTTCATCATGATATATTTTATGTTCTCCTGAGGGCTAATGGGGATTTTGTTTTGCAGGACTGAATCATTCATTTGAGGATATCTCTTAGGGAAGCCAACTAAAGGCATTCCTCAATTCAAGTGGTCATAAAATCTTCTAAGGCAAGGGTCAGCAAGACTTTCCTCGTGTCTCACCAACTGGTGGCTTGGCTTTGTCCATTTGAAATCCAAAGGAGGTGTTAGAACTACAGGTTTCTAATGATTTTACATGTTTCTCATAATCACAAATTTGTCAAACAAGTCCCACCATGAGCATATTTTCCCATATCCGACCATATTGCATTATAAACTCCATCAAGTCTGAATGCTTTACATTAGGGATCCTATCGGCATTAGATTATCAGGGTCTCCCCAACCCATAATGCATTTGGTTAAATATGCTTTTGTGTTGCCTTTTGGAAAGACCCTAGGAATGTCATGGAGAGTGGAATTCACCTATAGGTTCCTATCGGCAAGACATCGATCATCATCCCGATGACGAGGGGTTTCCCATCAGCAAGGGGCAAGCACTTCGGCATGAGTTGCTTTCTTCGGTGTATGGTCTTGCCAACCTCCTTAAGTCTTTCTGACCATCGATAAGGATTTTGCTTCATCGGGGAGAGAACAAGATTGTCACGATGACAAAAGTGGGCTTATGGAGGTTTCTCGGCGAAACATAAGATGTCTATGGGATGTCTCCCCGACAAGGGAATGTTACGGCGACACATGTGAAACAAAAGATTGTATATCGATATTACTACAGAGAGGTCTCCCCAAAAGGAAAAGATCGAAAAAAGGTTATGCCTTTGGCATAAAGTCTTGCTGACATGCTAGAGTCTTGGTGACACAGAAGAGTGTTGGTGGATGCTTATCTTTCATGTAATGTAATAGATCTTGATTCGTAATGTAATGCAGTCATGTAACCCCAAGGTCATATGTTGTACATGTATAGTTTCATTTCAAGTGTTGCATGTTAACAGTATGTTGCATGTTAGTTACTTAAAAAAAAAATTGTGCCATAAATGTGAGACGTATTAGTTTCCTTTGGGGTTGCATGGCGGGGCATTACACATGGTATTAGAGCCTAGGTTCATACACTGGGCACTATGATCCCATTATGTTAACATTGTGTTTAGACTCTTGAGTTTAGGTTTTCACCCTTTTGTCATTCGCACTTAGTAACCTAAATTTTCCCTAGGCGGTGTTTGTTCAATAGTGCATAAAACAATGGAAGAATAGGACCCTCAGTGTAGTGTGCAATGCACCAATATTCTTCCTACCAAGAATGTATTATGGACCTTTGTGTTGTCTCTCATGTTTTTTTCTCTACGTTGATACTTTTATGATATGTTATGGACCTTGAGACTTTGTTGGTGGATGTTTCACCATTTTTTTTGGTGTGGATGACAGTCTATTTGACTTGGTTGATCATGAATTTCTTTACTGATACTCATGTTATGGTGATTTATGGAATTTGTTGTTGTGTTTGAATTGCATTGGTTATGTTTATTATGTGGACTTAATACTATGTTTGTTATGCATTGATTAGTGATTTCTATATGCTGATGATTATGATGTATTTAGTGCTTCTTGATGATGTATTTATGGTACTTGATGATGTAGTTATTGTTTGAAGTCTTGGTGAGAGGATGGTGTAGCATCGCTCGTTCGCGAGAACCATGCTATGTTGCAATTTCCTCTCACTGTGTGTTTTCTATTAGATGTATATATGTTCAACATCTTGTTTTGATGCAGGTTGTAGGTACTAGGCATTGACTCCACCTACATTGTTAGGTCTAAACATACTCTATAAAACCCAATGGGAATGATGTGCAAAAGACGGAGTTGACAAGAAGGTTCCCCATCCCTTGCCATCATCCTCGACGAGGATGAGTATCCCCATCTGGTAACCCCGCCAATATGGTTTTTTATGTTTTTTTAGTTGTTTTGTTGGTGTATCTCTTATTTGAATTTTTCATGTGGTTGTTGTGATGATGTTGTTTAGGATTGTGTAAGGTTTATTTCACTTTGTGACTTCCAGGAGTAAGTTGAAGCTTAGGAGGGAGGATGTAGTGCCCCTCCATGTCTGGCTCTTGCTTGAGGTATGATTAATTCTTTTTGGATTGTTTGATCTTATGTGTATGGTTGTTTAATTTAAAATCATTTGATAAATGAGGTTTTTTGAGATCAAGTTGACATATAAGCCATATTGTATTCATATGTTAGCATTATTTCTTATCATCACCTTCGAGTAATCCTCACCTGACTCGAGAATATGTATATATAATAAAAGTTAATATTAAAATAAAATAGAACAAATGTGGAAGTAATAAATAATAATGTAATAAATAAATTCATATGTTCATCAAGATCAAATATAGACTATCACTTGTAATAGTGTTGTAACTGCTCAAATGCAGTCCATATCTAAAAAATTTCAGTAATGCACCTAGCTTCTTCAGCCTTTTGGATGTCTTCTCCGAGTAATCTCATGCTTTATCGGCTTGTCAATAGGTCTTATTAGTTGAGTTTTCTAGCCAATCCTGGAGTAAGCTAAAGATAGATTTATACATGTACGGTTGGATACCCACTATACATGGGGGGTGTTAAGGGAAAAATGGGGGGGTTGCATTCAGCAAGAGAAGGTAGGTGACTTGTTGGAAAATGCAGGCTGAGAATGAATCTAAAACTCTCCTTGGAAACTACCAATTTGCATCCTCTTTCTCTTGTTCTCAAATATCTCTCATTTAGAGGCATTTTTGGGTACAAAAATCTAGACCAACAAGAATCTAAGTGGTACTTGGTACAGTTTCACTGATTATGTTGGGGGGGAAATCAGAGGAAGAGGCACGGGTGAAGGAGTGAAGGGAAGCAAGGAGATTTCTTAAATATTTGTGAAGGAAGCTCACTTAGTGGGTAGGAATGAAGGAATGCAAATAGATTCACATAAGGTATTGAAGAGCGTTTACTGGTAAGTCTTTGGTTTCCTCTGTGTGATGTCGTTACCATCTCATTGCAAATGTTGTGTAGTTTGGTGGTGATGTTTTCTTCACTAAACCTTGTGTAGTTCTTTATTATTCTATGGTTATTTTTGTTGTCATCATTTTAGTAGTATTATACTTAGCAACAAGCATCTAGCATTCTTCCACTTGGTCTAAGAGACACTCAAAACAACCAAGTTTTTGAGGGCATACAAGATATTTTAAATCCTCATCATTGCTTGAAAGGAATCATGATCTCTTTGTTGTTATTCCATAGTATTGGGCTCGACCCCTAGATAAATCTGTTATATCTGCCTTGTTTGGATTCAAACTGAATACTAGTGTATCTCTTACTTGATTTAAGCATTAGTGGAAACATTTCTAAGTTTGTACTCCCAAATGGCAGTGTAATTAGTAGCATCCTAGATACGCAATCCTATATTTGTCTCCTCAAATTTTTATTCAAATTCATCAAGTTAGAATATCTAAGTGGTTTAAGAAATTGTTCTCATTCAGATAACATGAGAATATCGACTGTTTGTCCATTTCCTAGAAGCCTTACAACATTACTAAAACCATTAATAGATATTTCTAATTTCATCTATGCATTTACACGACAATTAATGCTATCATGTTTGAGGAAGTCCCTTGCTAATCTTAAACTTGAAACGGTTCTCATTATAATAAGAGCAACCCTATCTCTTTGATTGTGTTATTTAGCAACTTCAACAATCACCTTGAAAACACTTTTTTGTATTGTAATTTTATTTTTGCAAGGTAGGTCAGCGAATCTCGGGAATGCTCTTCAATCTTGAGTTTCATCTAACTAGCATTCGGTGAAGGGATTTACACCTAGTGATGGCATGTAGACGTTGCACACTTATTCCTTGATCCTTGCTAAAGGAGTTGACAACCTAAATGTTTCCATGTAGATGGCATTAAATCAAGTACTTGGAACATGGAAAATTATCCTTATATAATAATTCCCTCCATTCTATTGGCTTGTAACACTTTTGATGGTGGCTACATGAAATGGAACCATGGTGCCATATATGGGTACCAAAACAACATCATTTTTTGCATCAACCTGAATCTTGTGCTCTCTAGAAAATGGGGATATCATCCACAATTTTTTAGGAAACTATCTAAGTGGATGGCTTGGAAGAGCCATTTACCTCTCTGTACCAATTCCCTTGCATCCAGTCTTCCTGCAGTCTTCACATTCTTTTTCCTTGCAAGTTTAGTGTGATTTGTTGTTGCTTGAGAATATTGACAAAGCATCCAAATAACTTTAATACTTGAGAGAGGATATTGAATTATAATATTTAGAGAAGTAGGAGGGTCCACCTTGGGTAACCCATATCAAGCGTGATTTATTTATTTGAGTTTTATGTTGTTTCACCTGTAAGTGGGTGGCTTCATGATTTTGTTATTTAATGATGGTTGACCTTTACACTTGGATTGTGTTTATGTAGGTTTGAGCCTTGCATGGTGGAAATGGTTTTTAATGGAGATCTTGTGTAAGCTATGGCTTGCCTCGTTTTATGTGTATATTTATATGGTTTTGCTAAGTTTGTGCAAGTTGGATTGCCCCATTTGTGATTATGGGAAAATGTTGTTAGCTGGGGGAGTGGCTCTCAATGGGGGTCTGACACCCAAAGTGGCTAGTCTAGGGTAACCCATTGTGATTTTAATCAAGTGATAACTTAATTAATTAATTAGGGGGGGGTTTGGGTAGTTTCACACATTAATTCAAATAATGTAGCCTCACTCATGGTCCCAAGTGCTCGTTTAGGCTTGGGATGAGTGGGAAGGCCTGGAATGGCAAGATTGAGTTGTGCAAAGTTGTACCAATTACTTTGAATCTATAGCTATACCAGTGTTGGATCCATTTTTTATGCTTTATACTCATATCATTTGTATTATTCCATGATATTGTACTTTCCCCATTCATGATGGGAAGCAACATTGAATTGATGTAATCCTTGAGTGATGTATCTTCATGTTATAAATACAATGTCCATGTTCATGTTATTATCTTCTGGTTGTTGGTGGATGCTTTTCTTTCATGTAATGCAATAGATTTTGATTCATAATGTAACGCAGTCATGTAACCCCAATGGACTTTGTCATATGTTGTACATGTATAGTTTCATTTCAAGTGTTGCATGTTAATAGTATGTTGCGTGTTAGTTACTTAAAAAAAAAAATTGTGCCATAAATGTGAGACGTATTAGTTTCCTTTGGGGTTGCATGTGGGGTGTTACAGAGAGAGCCCAAGCATAACAATCAGTTGTCCTGGGTGGGGAACTTCATGCATCTAATGCATGACTCTTGTTACTGCACAGTGAAAACCAAGTGCCAAGTTCATTCTTGTAGTAGAACGATAATGCTAGAGGGGTGCACATGATGGGGAGAATCTTATTTTAATCAAAAGTGGATTTCTATAAGATGTTTTGGAAGAAAAGGTTGCGATGTCAGAGATATAGATCATATGGAGGATTCTGCAACGAATAAAGATTTTTTGTCTATCTACTCCAGTGAATCTACAAATCACAACAACATAGTCACACTAGAAGGGAATGTAGCAGGTTAAAATATAGCAAAGGAGCATTCATGTCTAGGATCCAAGCAAATTGACTACGCTTGAGTTCTTCAATGTGATCAATCAGGTGCTATTCTCTTCCTACTTCATCTTAGGAGCTTGGTAGAGACATGGGCGCCATTAAGACCTTCAATATTGGAGGAAAAACGTGAATGATACCCTTGATGCTTCTCAATCCAAATAAAACCAAATGACGCAACTAGTTATGTAGACTAAGCATTAATTCATCAAATGTCATGTACTCTAGTTTGGTATGATTAATGTATAAAAAATATGATCGAACTATGTGAAGTGAATTGATTTTTTAGAGAGATCCATTCAAAATTTCCCATATTATTATCCTATATCACTTGAAAACCATGCAATTTGATTTGGATAGATTCAAATAGTATATTAAGCATGTAGCTAATAACAAGCTGAGAAAATGTAAGACGATGTGTTTTAAAAATGTGTTACATTGAAATCACAATGGATCATTGCCAGTTTAAAAGGATGCAAAATCGTATTTGGCGATTCCTAAGAAGCTTGATTTGTAGACTTTGACAGTTCTAAAGGATGTATTTTATTTTTAGAAATAATGGTATAAAAAATATAACTTTCTAGATGAATTCCAATCAGGAATGTCAATGCCAAGGGTTACCGTAAACTTTCCTTACACACATAAATTAATCACTTAATGTATTCAATATGTATTGTGTTGATTTCTTCCTTATGTTTTATGATTTTATCATCTTCCAACTCAATCTACACATATACATACATACATACATACATACATATTTATATATATATATATATATAGTATTTGATTTGATTTTTTTTTCTTTTAAAATTATATTTTACCTAGAGGTGACAAATAGTTAAAACACATAAATGACATATGTTTCTTATATATTAATGTTGAATCTTTAGCTCATTTATAAATTCTAAATTATTGCGGGCCTTCTTGCTTGTTATTGCATGTGTTTTTACCTTATTGATCTTTCTAGTGGTTATGGCTAAACTATCAAGATCGTGTTCATTGTATTCGATAAGACCCTTATTGTATTTGATATTTGTGTGCATGTGCCAAAATATTTAAGACCATTGGAAAGAAACTCATATATTAGATAAGACCTAGATTAGACTTTCATTTTATTATTCTACATGTGCCCTCTAGGATCAATGGTGTTAATTGTAAAATAATATAAGTTCTTAGATGGTAGAGATTGGTTGTCATATATTGCAAGCATATGTTGATTGAAATATTATTTTAAGAAAATGGTTTAGTCATTTATCATTAGTAGTGCACTCAAAGTGGTCTTTAAATTCTTCATTTGATGCCTCACCTTTATGACAAGTCTCTCTTGAAATTAATGTTACAGGTGATTGTTTGTGTCTTAATATATGATCTTATGTTCACTCTTTATCAAGTTGTTTTCATGTTAGGGGTTATCGTTAAGGTTATTACATATATTGTTATCATACTAAACAATATTGGTTAAAACCTTTAATTTGTTGGTTCATCTTTTGATTTATTTATCATTTTTGAAAGTTTTAGAAGTTTAATAAATTTTAGAATGTTATTTTTTTGTGTTTGGAGATCATGATTAAAAAAATGATAGTGTAGATGAAGTTTTGGACCTCATTCAAATGAATACATGTCTTTTACAAAATTATTGCATTGATAGTTGTCCCAAAAATTATAATAGAGGTCCTAGAGATAAAGAGTTTTTATTTTAAATTGTTATTATTATCATTTTTGTGTTATCTAGTTTCATAGTGTGGAGTAGTGTTAATGGGTTGTGAATGGAATTGATTCCAGGACATCTTTTTAACCTAATGTTTATATCCCCCTTAGTTATCCAACCAAGTGTGTGATGGTTGAAGTCTAGTTTTCAAACTACGATTCTTTTACACATAACATAGGAAAGACCATCAGAGATGAGCCCCTAAGGAATTAGGTCTAGCTCCTTAGGTGATCTATATAGGATCTAGACTAAATTGCGTTTGAATGCTTAATTAAAAACAACTTTGCGGAATTTTAATACATGCATACATTAACAAAATTATGCATCAAAACTTAAGATGAGAAACAAAATTGAGAGAGAAGAAGATAGAAGGTGCAAACAGAGTTTGATTACGGAGTTCACCACAAACGTGACTACGTCTCCGAGTCGGCTCCAATAGAGTATGACCGATCCGATTAATCTCCAAATCAATTACAAAATTGCACCAAGACCATTTCTTCTAGCACTTCGGCAGCATAACAATACTCCGATGTACGAAAATGGCTCCAAAAATCTCCTTACAATCCCTCTTCGAATCACCTGACACTTGTTTCACTTGAAAATTATGCTTAACTCCTAAGAGCATACCTTCCCCCTTTTATACACAAAATATTCTCAAATTGGTGAAAAACCAATTGATTTGGGAATTTCAACTTAATCCCCCTTACATAGTAAATATTTTGGAAAAATCCCCCTTATCAAAACAAATCCCCTAAAAAATAAATAATTAAATGGTTTCTATGCCCTGTCACATATTACATTCGGGCTTTTCTTGTTTCCATAAGTTACAACTAATCCTTTTAAAAGGATTATTGTTTTACAACTTGGAGGGAATTTATTAAATTAAGGAGTATTTCATTTCCAAATTTCCACAAAACCATCCAATGCCACTTGTATTTTAAAACCATACAATATACAATGTTGGTTTGAAATTCTCATTTAAAATAGGGGATGAGTTTGGTTACGGGCTATTTACATCCCTTAAAAATAGGGATCAATTTGTTTTCCCTAAAAAAAAGGTAGCCTAAAAAATAGCATGATTTTTTTTAAAATAATGGTGATCCCCTTTTATAGGGAGGGCCACGTTTTTTTCTTAAGGAAGTGATTTAATTATTAGAATGGAGGGCATGGCTGTTATTAATTTATTTATTTTATATATATATATTTTTAAATAAAGCCATGTCCAACAAATTTCCGCCACATGTAACTTCGGGAAGCCACCATGTGTCACCTCATGATTCATCCATGTTAGAATGATGACATCATGCTGATGTCATCATTGTACCTTCAAGTCAACCTAGTCAACCACGAGCTTTGACCTTCCATATCTTGCACATACGAGCTCCGATTTGCACAGAACGAACACTGTCGGAAAGCTCTTGCCGAGCTCTTCGTGTTGATATCAATTTTGACCACTTTTGGTGACATCAAATTTTGACCTTTTTTTCTTGCCCTGGGCCCTAAGTTGACCAATTGTTGACTGAACTTTGACCGGCAATAACTTGGCTCCGTAGCTCTGTTTGACTCCATTCAAGTTGTGTTGGAATCAGGACATCGAGCTCTTTCTAATGGTGTTGAAATCTAGAGATTTGGAGACACTTCAATTTCTACTGAAAATATCCATCGGATCAGGCCTCCCCACTGAAGACCTTTTGGACCTCCAAAAGTGGCATTTACTCTGACATTAAGTGAGGACTTGGCCTCCCCACTTGTCCTGTATCATCTGTACAGCTGAATACCTGGCTCACAAGCACAATGAAGACTGCAACAACATTGTTGAAAATAAACATTATTCTATCACTTTCATAAGCTTCTACATCAACTGTCGTAGCCACTAACCAATAAAAATTGACTAGCATCAAGCTGAACAATAGTGAAAAAATGAAAGAGAATAAATCAACAAGCTATCGATCCTTTACAACAGGAACATTTTTACCCAAGGAACCATCAATGCTTTCAAGCATCATTTTCTCATGCTGTACTGTTGGTGCATCCTGCAACATTTGACCCTGGTTAGCTACTCCAAGTTCAAGTTTAGAACCACCTGTATTGACAGACATAAGAGTTAACTCTTTACTTGCATTAATTACCCTCTTTAATTGCCCTGTGTTTGCAAAAGAACGATCAGTCTTAACCCTGTGAGAATGTACAATATACTGAATGCCATCTTTAAACAAGTGATAATGATTCTTTTCCCTGTAGAAAATTGCTTTTCTGTCATAAAGATAAGGGCTACCAAGCACTATCCCATAGATATCCAGTGGAACCACATCAAACTATACTTCATCCACAAATTTACTAGTGATTGTGAATCTTAAGGTGCATTGTCTTGTTACTTGCAACTTATCATTTTCACAAATCCAGCCTAGTGGATAAGGTTTCTTATGTTGTGTAGTTTTTAATCCCAAGTTCTTTACAATACTTTCAGAAATTAAATTCACTTGAGAACCACTATCTATGAGTGCATCAATTTTAGTGTTCTTAGTAACAACCCTTAAATGAAATAGCTCATTCCTTTTCTTATCTTCAGAGAAATCATTAACTGTAGAAGTAGAAGCAGAAGCACAACTAGCAACAGAAACACCAGAAATAGGAGCTTTACCTTTTAGACCCATTGCTGTTATCTTAGTCTCATCATCTGAATCTGAACCAAGATCCATAACAACATTTGCAGCTTTCTCCTTACCCTTCTGTTTCTGATTCTGTCTCTAAGCCCACTTAGGCTTCAGTTCTGGATGCAACTGCCTACAATGTTCTTCATCATGACCTTTCCTGTCACAATGAGAGCAAGAAAGCTTGTCATCCTTCTTGACAATAGCCGTCTTCTTTCCTTTCCCCGTCTCTACATTCTTAGAAGATTTCTTTACATCATTATCAAACTTATCAATAAAAGATCCTTTACCCCTTGACTCCAAGTGGGTAGCTTGGACACAAACTTCATCCAAGTTGTTAGGATTCAAAACCAGAATAGAATGCCTAAGGTAGGAATGCAGACCTCCTATGTACTTCAACAAAGTGTCCTGGGTGTACAAAGGAATATTCAAAGCAATAGCCCTTTTCCTGAATTCATGGGTGTACTCTTGGACAGTTTGACTTTTCCCTTGCCTAAACATTTGCTAGTCCATCATTAATTGTTGCATATGTCCTATGGGATAAAACTTCTTTTTAAGAGAATTAACAAACTCTGCCCAAGTTAAACTGACTCTACCATGTTGTGAAACTTCTGCCTTAGTCTTACTCTCCCACCAGGTTAAAGCCGTACCTCCTAACTAAAGAGTAGCTAATTGGATCCTATCAACATCATCTAATAGGTTTTGGACTCTATAGTAGACTTCTACTTGTTGAATCCAATCATCCAATTTTTCAGCATTAAGTTCACCACAATACTTTGGTAAATCAAATTTTACATCCAGTTTGATCTTAGGCTTATACCCACTCTTGAAAGGATTAAAAGAAGTAGAATGAGGAGAAGATGGAGAAGAAGGAGAAGAGGGAGGAGAAGAAGAAGAGGGTGGATCTGGTTGCTTGCCACCATCTCCATGTTGTTTCCTTTTCTTGTCTTCACGAGCATCTTGCTTCGACGAACCTTCTTCACGTTCCTTCTGCTCTTGTCTCTCTTGAAAAAGAATGTCCACCTTAGCCTTCATCTCGAGGAATGCTCTTCGAAATTCCTGCTCACTAATTTCTTCAGGAACCTCCATCCCAGACATAGACATCTTTGAAAAAGTTCTTCGCTTCCCGATCTCAGGATCAAAGTCTTCAAGCTTGCCTTCAACCTTCTGAATCCTGGATCTCGTTAGCATTCAAGAAAAAACAACTGCAATAATAGTCAACTGAGCTCTGATACCACTTGATCTGTATAGGATCTAGACTAAATTGCGTTTGAATGCTTAATTAAAAACAACTTTGCAGAATTTTAATACATGCATACATTAACAAAATTATGCATCAAAACTTAAGATGAGAAACAAAATTGAGAGAGAAGAAGATAGAAGGTGCAAATAGAGTTTGATTACGGAGTTCGCCACAAACGTGACTACGTCTTCGGGTCGGCTCCAATAGAGTATGACTGATCTGATTAATCTCCAAATCAATTACAAAATTACACCAAGACCATTTCTTCTAGCACTTCGGCAGCATAACAATACTCCGATGTACGAAAATGGCTCCAAAAATCTCCTTACAATCCCTCTTCGAATCACCTGACACTTGTTTCACTTGAAAATTATGCTTAACTCCTAAGAGCATACCTTCCCCCTTTTATACATAAAATATTCCCAAATTGGTGAAAAACCAATTGATTTGGGAATTTCAACTTAATCCCCCTTACATAGTAAATATTTTGGAAAAATCCCCCTTATCAAAACAAATCCCCTAAAAAAATAATTAAATGGTTTCTATGCCCTGTCACATATTACATTCGGGCTTTTCCTGTTTCCATAAGTTACAACTAATCCTTTTAAAAGGATTATTGTTTTACAACTTGGAGGGAATTTATTAAATTAAGGAGTATTTCGTTTCCAAATTTCCACAAAACCATCCAATGCCACTTGTATTTTAAAACCATACAATATACAATGTTGGTTTGAAATTCTCATTTAAAATAGGGGATGAGTTTGGTTACGGGCTATTTACATCCCTTAAAAATAGGGATCAATTTGTTTTCCCTAAAAAAAAGGTAGCCTAAAAAATAGCATGATTTTTTTTTAAATAATGGTGATCCCCTTTTATAGGGAGGGCCACGTTTTTTTCTTAAGGAAGTGATTTAATTATTAAAATGGAGGGCATGGCTGTTATTAATTTATTTATTTTTTATATATATTCTTTAAATAAAGCCATGTCCAACAAATTTCTGCCACGTGTAACTTCGGGAAGCCACCATGTGTCACCTCATGATTCATCCATGTCAGCATGATGACGTCATTCTGACATCATCATTGTGCCTTCAAGTCAACCTAGTCAACCACGAGCTTTGACCTTCCATATCTTGCACATACGAGCTCTGATTTGCACAGAACGAACACCGTCGGAAAGCTCTTGCCGAGCTCTTCGCGTTGATATCAATTTTGACCACTTTTGGTGACATCAAATTTTGACCTTTTTTTCTTGCCCTGGGCCTTGAGTTGACCAATTGTTGACTGAACTTTGACCGGCAATAACTTGGGCTCCGTAGCTCTGTTTGACTCCATTCAAGTTGTGTTGGAATTAGGACATCGAGCTCTTTCTAATGGTGCTGAAATCTAGAGATTTGGAGACACTTCAATTTCTACTGAAAATATACATTGGATCATTAGGTTCCCCCATACTTGCCTAAAAAGCATACTTTGTGAGTTGGTCTTGTGTTGTGAATTAAAATTTTGGTATTTGTGTTATGTCCTTAGTTGAGTTTGTGTTGGAAATTTTTGGGCATTACATTTGGTATCAGAGCAATATTTTATCAAAAAGGCCTTATTCAGGTGAGTTAAATGTCATATCAAGATAGTCCAATTGATATTCTAAATAGTTGGTAAACATGTAAGTGTGGATGAGCGATATTTTATCAAATGAAAAGTGTCGAAATGAAACAAGGTCTATTTAAAAATAAGGTTGTAAGAAGGAATGTGTTACCCCACCTCAAGATTTGCATCAAACTAGATCATAAATTAATCAATGAAAAATTTATTAGTTAAAGGTGAAGGTAAACTTAAGGACTTAGTCTTTAACAACTCAAATGTGTAATGTGATCCTAGGTTATTACTATTTAAATAAAGAGAAATGAAGAATCTTGAAACCAATCATGTAGGGTTTAGTTCCCCTATTATGAATTTTATTAAGTAAAGGTGAACTTAATTAAATTTAGGTAGTTTTCATGATGAAAACCTACCTAAGAAGGGGGGTGAGGAGGTATCTATATATTTAATGTTGTAAATTAGTACTACTTAAGTAATGGCATTATTGATATCAATGTCTCTTCATGACATGTGTAAGAGTTTAAAGTTGACTATAAAATAAAAATTGATTAAGTGATTCAATAAAAAAGAACCTTAAACTAATTAAATTGTGTTGCTATCCAATCAATGCAATCATGTCAAATAATGTTAGACCTTAGTAGATGTGTTGTACAATGGTGGCTTGTCGGGAGCACGTTAAATTGTGAATCTATGTTTAAACAAAAAAAATGGTGACATTTGTGTCAGATCCACATTAAAATGTGGGCATAACATTAAAGGTGGTGCGAGGTATCTATATATTTAATATTGTAAACTAATGCTCCTTAAGTAATGACATTATTGATATCAATATCTCTTTGTGACATGTGTAAGAGATTAAAGTCGACTATTAAATAAAAATTGATTGAGTCGATAAAAAAAACCTTCAACTAATTAAATTGTGTTGTTATCCAATCAATGTAATCATGTCAAATAATGTTACACCTTAGTAGATGTGTTGCACAATGGTGGCTTATAGAGAGCACATTAAATTGTGAATCTATGCTTAAACAAAAAAAATTGACATTTGTGTTAGATCCACATTAAAAATTGGGCATGAGAGTGTATTTTTTATATACAACGTATTGCACCATACATGTAATCTAAGTACCCTCCAAGCATCCAATATAATGGTGATTAATGAGGGAAATGAAAAGAGATGGTATTTGAGTCTCACCCCTTGATTGAATCATTTATAATCTCTCTCATGTAGCCACCTTATTTAGTAGGGATATGCCATCAATTGTTAGTGGTCCCAACATGTGCAAAGACTCAAACGAGTAGTTATCTAACTGCTCATTTTTTTTATGTATTGCCCCTCCATGATTCACCATTTTATGATCTTTATATCAAATGCTTGTGGATTCATTTTATGTCTTAGGTACTCTTTACTTGTGGTTAAAACATTTTATAATGACATTTTTCACAGTATGTTACAATGTTAGATGGTGATTAGTCTTGGTTATTTTGATGATGATTATGACATGTTTATGAATATGTTAGGAATAGAATGTGTTACCTTATTTTGGAAAGGGTTATGATTATTGGTGTTACGGGATGTTATTTGATCTATTATGTGACTCTTTTAAATGCTATTTAGGTGTCGAGGGAAGGATGTTGTATTTCTCACTTGTTTGAACCCTATGATGTTTTGATTTCCTTTCACTAGGTATGGGATGATTATATATACGTGAAAAGATGTTTGTGTGTTGCAGGTTGCAGGTACTAGGCATCAACTCCACCTGAATTGGCAAGTCTAACCATGCCTTAAACCCAATGGAACAATTGATCGGAGATAGCCCTTGGTCCCCTACCTTACCCATCATCCTCGAAGAGGATGAGTATCTGGTTCGTTACCTTTTCAATGTTGTCAAATGTCTGTGGTCAATTGGTCTTGCTTTTCGACCCTAGTTAGGGTTTAGGTAATTGTCTTTTTTATCAGTAATAAGTTTATTTTATTAATATATATAAAAATTCATTACATCAGTATATCTTCAGATTAAGACCCACCACACACCAACACTTATTCACTATGCCTAACTATAAACAAACCCAAGCCATCCAACAATCTACTAGTAAACAAAAAACCCATTGTCACTGGCTTCTAAACCCTCTGGATTATAACCAAGACACCCCTTTACAATTTTTCATAAATTCTACACCACATTCAACTATCTAGTTACAAAATGGTCTCTACAAAGGCTATGTTTATACAAAACATATAGATTTACATAGATTTGTATCTCCCCTACAACAAAAAAACTTAGAAGTTGTTTCTTCCCTATTTCATTCCTCGTCCACATTGCACCATTCTAGTCTTCTTCCGAAAGTCTTCCATTTCTATCTTTCCCAAAAAAAAGCATGTTTAAGATGAAGTTGCAAAAAATTGTAGAGACCAACCCAAAAAAGCCAACCTGTCATACTTTCCCCTAAGCTCCACTCCTACTTGCCCTTGCTCTATGAAATCCTCCTCTTCTTGTTGAATGCTTCCTTCGAGGAATATGTTGTGAGATATTTTGTTCCACTTAATTTGTTGCAATCTCCTACCACTGAAGCACCAACTTCAAATTTTCCCATGCCGCCAATATTTCCAACTTGTAGGCGTCTCTGTTAGTTCTCCTTCACCACCTCACAAATAGGATCAAACCCTCTTCGGTTGCTTCATCCATGTCTTCAATCCCTTTTGAGACATCAAACCCAACACCTGGCACTGCCCATTCAAGAAAGGATTTCATTCCTAATAGCAATTTTTCTTCAAAAAGTGAGTGTATAACCCACTTAATCACTTCAACATCTTCATTCAACTCTAGACCCCACGCAAAAATCATGGACACTATATCACACATTCAACCTTCCTCTATGTTTGGATCCCATAAAATGATCTCCCAACATCTCCAACACTACCTCTATGACATCGTCATGTGGACATTTCAGCATAAATTTCAACCTAAATTCAGTGTCTGGGCCAAAAAATCCTTTATGATGCTTCTGCATTGTGAAGGCATACATGGCCTCCATCTTCGAGTTGATAGAATTTCCTCATTCTCTGTCAAAATTATTTTCTTGTTTTTGAACACACTACACGCCATTTTGCAACCTTTAAAAAACTGCCCATCTGTGCCAACAATTTCATCCTACTTCTACATGTCCCAAATTCATCAATGCATCTACTCCTCTGCTGCCGAAACAACACAAAGCTCATTAATTAGGAAAAATGTAAGACTTTTCCCATGATCTCGTAAGGATGGTCATCATTCTCCACGTCCTTTCAAAAGTACACCTACTCTGAAAAATACCTACCTACCTTTTCCAAAATATCTCCTTTAGATTTTGTTTAAAAACTCAAAGAAAATTTAACCATTAGCCCACCTACTTGCAACTATCTTCTGACAACCATTAATACCAGCTACACCCATAAATTCGAATCCTTAAATATAAAATTCACCAGAAAACGAAAGAAATCTACCACCTTTCTAACCATCCCCCTCAAAATGCACGTGTCTGAAATCTTCCAATCTGGATTCCCCAATGTTAATGAAAGAAACTGCCCACTTGGATAAGCTATCATCCTCTCTATTTCTAGATCGTCAAATATGACTCACCTTGAATTCTTCAAAATATTCTAGCTCCTTAAGAATTTCCCTGATGAAAACCTGCAAATGTCATGCCTTTGTCTCCCCATTTGCAATAGCTTGAGTGATGACCAACGGATCTCCTTCTAAATGATTTTTTTGGACTCCCATTGAACGAGCTAAGCCAACAACCAGTAAGGCTATCTTCGCCTCAACCACATTATTTGTCCCATATTCAAGCTTTTTCACTCCTAAGGAAATTGTATTCCCAAGAATATCTCTAACAATTGCTCCTGCTCTAGATGGGCCAGGGTTGCCTTTTGCAGCCACATCAAAATTTATCTTATTCCACCCTTCTAAAGGTTTTTCCCAGTACACTTCAATAGATCCTGCCCTCTTAGTAGAAAAATCCTCAAACTCCTTAGTTGGCCTTATCTTTATCCTTGGCCAAGATTTTTGAATTCTACTATCATCCAAAGAATAAGGAATTTGCAAGAACTGAAGCTGTGAGGTAGTTGTTCCCACTACTTCTTCTATCATATGATATATTCTACTCAAACATCTATTTTGAGATTCTCTCTTATCCAAAAAAATCCTTCTATTCCTCTCTTTCTAGATTTCCCAAATTACAATAGAGGGGATTGCTATCCATATACTTGAAATTAGGGATTTTCTCTAAAAGTTGGGCCATCCCTCAAAAACCTCTTTCAATGCCTTTTGAAATGGACCTTGCCACCCCAACTTCAGCTTTAAGTTCTCCCAACATCCTACTATAACATCACATTGAAGATGTAGATGGCCTAGTGATTCCCCTACAACATCACACATCACACATTTTTTTGAACCTGCAAAACCAAGCCTCTTCCTCCTCTCACCTAAAAAAATTCTTCCCTTCACTACTAGCCAAGCAAAAGCGCCTGCTTTTGGTAAACAATATTTATTGCAACAAAGCTTCTTGGACCAAAAAAACTCACTTTATAAAGAATCCAATAACTAATATCCAATTTTGACTGAGTAATTCCCATTTACAAACCCACACCAAACAACTCTATCCTCACTTTCTGTGAGTGGCACTTGTTCTAAAAAATTCCTTTCATCCTTTCCATTTTTTGATCTGATAAGCCCTCATTTTCTAACTCCTTCCAACCCCATTCATGTCCAAAGGGGCCCTACTTTGGTTCAAGATAATCTTGAACCTTGTCACCCCACCTTTGTTGAAAGATTGGCCTAAGCTCCTGTAGGCCAACCTCATCATGCAATATTGGCAAGCCATCCCATGAGTCATCCCAAAAAATTTCTTTAAGACCATTTCCTATTTTCCATGAGATATGATTGAGAAAAAATAGCCTACATGAAATAATAAAGTTCCAAATGGTTGAGCCTTTAGGTGGGTTTCAGATAGTAAAGATCCATTGATCCTCTACTAAATCAAGATATTTAGCCTTCAAAACTTTAACCCATAATAATTCAAGGTTTGAATATATACTCCAAACCAACTTTGCACCCAGAGCTTCATTCATGAGTTTCCAATCCCTCAAACTAGCCCCACCTCTTTCTTTGTAACGATGGATTTTATCCCATGCTAACAAACATATTTTGTCCTATTCACTTGCACCATTCCAGAAAAAATTTCTCATTTGTTGCCCAATAGTTCTAATCACCTTCTTAGGGATCTTTAAACACATCATAGAAAATACTGGGATCGTCGAGATTACAAATTTTAACATTAGGATTCTACCTAGAGTAGTAAGCCATTTTCTCTTCCAAGCATCCATTCAGCTTAGACAACTATCTACTAGATCTTTCCAAACACTAGCTTTATTGGCACCCCCAAAAAGAGGTATACCCAAATATTTTTTTGGGAGGGATCTTGATCACATCCCTAGAATTGTGCAAATTTCTAGTTGCTTTTGGATGGTAGTATTAAAAAAGAATTTTTTTTATTTCCTCAAGTTGATACATTGCCCAAAAGCTCTACCATATACATCTAAGGTCTCCTTCATTACTTGGGTTTCACGAAAGGTTGCTTCCCCCATCAAAAAAGTATCATCAGCAAATTGAAGATGTGAATAGGGTCAATTCCTTCTACAATTTTGATGCATTTCCAAAGGCCATTCCTACGTTTCTTGGAGACCAATCTTCCTAAAGCCTCAGCCAAGATAATGAAGAGAAATGGTGATATAGGATCACCTTGCCTAATCCATTTACTAGATTCAAAAAATCCTTGTGGACTACCATTCACCAAGACAGAAAAATGAGGTGTGCAGATACAACTCTCAACCCAAGCCACCCATTCTTTGCAAAAGCCAAATTTCTCTAAAACTTTCAATAGGAAGCCCCTATTAACCTCATCATAGGCCCTTTTGATTTCTAGCTTTACCATCATTCTCTCTATTTTTTCCATTCAAATAGAATGGATGGCGTCATGAGCAACAATAACACCTTCAAAAATAGATCTATTCGGGGAAAAGCCACTCTGCTCTAATGAGATCACCGAATCCAAAACACTTTTCAACCTATTAGTTATAACTTTAAATATTATTTTATAGACCGTATTGCACAAAGAAGTTGGTTTAAATTCCTCAAAGAAATTCACCACTGACATTTTTGGAATTAAAGCAATGAAGGTGTATTTTAAATCTTTAAGAATAAAACCTCCCTTCCTTGATTCTTCAACCACCTCCCATAAATCTTGAGCAAAAATATCCCATAATTTTTGGAAGAATAAAGCCGGAAAGCCATCCAAGCCAGGGGATTTATCTCCACCCAAACTAAATAAGGCCTTTTTAACTTCTTTTAAAGAAACTTCCTCCATAAGCATGACATTCTGAGCCTCAGACACACAACTAGGAATTACATCTAGAATGCTTAAGTTAGAAAACGGAGCATCAGAGTTGTCCACAAAAATATCAGAATAAAACCTTATGGCTTCCTTATTGATCTGATCAACATTAGTCAAAACATTTCCATTAATGTCCTTGATCAAGAAAAAACTTATTATTTGATCTACGCACCTTCATGGAGTTATGAAAAAATTTAGTGTTCTTGTCCCCATCTTTTAGCCAACTTTCACGAGATTTTTTCCTCCAATAAATTTCTTCCTAAGCTAAAATTTCTAAATATTCTTTGTTCAAACTCTTCTACAAAGAAAAATCCTCTTCCTTCATTCCCTTCTCAATTACTTTTGTGTGCAAAACCTTCAGCTCCTCCTCTAGCCTGAGCTTCTCAACAAAAATATTCTTGAAGGATTCCTTATTCCATTTCTTAAGCTGCTCCTTAAGGTATTGGAGATTTTTGAAAAAAAAAAGCTTTATTACCTGAACATTCTGGGGCACTTTTCCACCAATCAGCTACCAGATCCTTAAACCCTTAAGCATGAAACCACATTGCTTCAAACTTAAAGGGGCAACAATCCGGTGTGGCCTCTTCTTGAATTCTCAAACCTATGGGATAATGGTTTGGTCCAGTAATGGGTATGATCTCAGCCTCACATGTCCATTGTTTGGCAACCCAATCCCCTGCTAGTAAAAAATGATTCAGCTTCTCAGCTATATTAAGAAAACCCCTTCTCCAATTCGTCCAAGTAAAATCACCATTTTTGAAGGACAATTCAAAGAGGCCATTATTCACAACAAAATCACTGAAGTCTTGTTGGCTTTGTCTTGACCAACACACACCCTCCAATTTTCTTGAAGGCTTCAAAATAGCATTAAAATCACCTCCTAGGAGAAACATCCTTCCATCTTCAAGACCTAAAATTTCTAAAAGTTCTTGCCAAAGCACCTTTTTTTGGGCTTAGCTATTTGGGCCATAAATGTTGACTATAAAAAAGCTTACCTTAAGCTGTTTAGAATCAACACTCAGCCATTGCCAGAATCTATCCTGATGGACAACTTGAACATCAACTAGAGAGTCATTCCAAAGGACACCAAGGCCCCATGAAGCACCAACAACCCTAGTGATAAAACACTTCCATCTACTAAAGTACCTATAAAAGGAATCAAAATCAGGCTCCTTAATTTTTGTTTCCTGAAGCAAAGCCAGGGTCGACCTCATTTGATCAAAACATATTTTGATCAAATGGATTTTTTCAAGGACTTTGCAACCCCTGGCATTCCATGATAGGATTTTCATGGCTATTGGGAAAAGGCATAGCCTTTTCCTGATCTCAATTTACTTTGTCCAACCACATTTCCAACCATTTCAAGACGCATCCTATTAGTTTTAGGACCACATTTTTTCTTCTCTCCAATCTTAGCCTTATTAATTAAAGCTAAAGATTGCTCTATAGTTTTCTTCTCAATAATCCCTATGTTATCCTACAAACCAATCAAATCTTCACCACCATGATCCTCATCTGACGCCACCTATGAATATGAATCTTCTAGGTTGCTACCACTGTCTCTTACTCCTTCAAAAGCATTCTCTAGATTCCGAATAAGGGATATGAGAATATCCTTAAAAACAATGTCCTCATTGTCCAACAAAATGCCATCTTCTAGTAGCTTGGCCTCATCCTCAATACCCTGCCTATTACTACATGGAGAGCTATGATCCCACTCTTCCCCAAGATTTTCATCTTGACCATGCAAGTGTCTGTTAACACTCTCCTTTTTACTTGGGGAGTGGAAATTTCCTTGAAAAACTAGTTCAATATTAGATCCATCGGCCCTTGTGTAGATATTCTGACCCAAAGAAAAAACTTCATCCATTCGGGGAGATTCATTCTTCCCAACATTCACATCATTTTCATCTATTTGAGCATCTAGTTCAATTGGTTGCCCTTCTGAAACCAACACCATCTTCGCTTTCTCTGAACTTTTGATAGTGAAAGATTCCACCATTTGGTTCAGTTCATGATGAGTCCACACTTGAGACATCACCTCAGAACCATTTTCAAAGAGAAAATCTATTTCCTCTTTCTGAATCCTGTCCTAGTAGCAATTTGTTCCTGTTGTCAAACAAGACGAGCTATTTAGCTTCCTCCGGTTAAACCCCCATTCTTGTGTGTTCCAATGATCTTCCCATGCATCAAATTTAGTTAAGATCAGCAACTCCTTAGCAAGGGTATTCTGGGCTAACCCTTTTCCTTTCTTCACATTTGGGCAGTGACCTTCTAAGTTTTCTTTCCTTGAACATTTCGAGCAAGATATCATTGCCTCCTCAACCTCCACCTTTTGAATGCAAACATATTACCCTATTTTTATCTCTATCATTTCAAGAAGAGGGTGGATTGTCTGCCTTAAAATGAAAATCCTGGGAAACATGCTATAATCTAATTTTTCCACAGCTTCCTCCGACTTCACAAAAATACCTAATTTGTTTCCAATGCTTTTGAGAGTTTCCATATCCCAATATTCCTAAGGGAGATTCTTCAACCTAATCCACATTGGCACTTCCTCTACATTTTTTGTATTAGGATCAAAGTTTGTGTCCAGTCTAATATAAAAAAACCCCTCTCTTCCATCATGAATGGGCCACTATTGATTATCCATTCCTTGTCTTGTGCCTTTTGACAAATCACCAAATAAAATCCATTTTCGAGGGTTTTAAGACCACAATCTTTGCCCTAGTTTTTATCGCACTAGGCCCTAATCTTAGAGAAAGCTGACCATTTCCCACCCCATTTCATAAAAAAAGCATGGGCCTTAAGAAAACTGACAGAATTACTCCATTCTCTATTTTCCAAAAACAAAGAGACCATAGTGGTGTGGGAGATGTTGGGCATTACCTTGCTTGGCTCCACTTTCTCGCTCTAGTTTTTTGGGCGCCAAAATTTTCCTTCCAATTATCTGAAATCCACCTTTCCATTTGAGAACATCGACCTGAATTCCCATCATTCTACATTGATTGACTAGCCTTTCGTCCTTCATTTCCAATGCCCCTAGTTCTAAAACCCTAGTTAGCTGGAGCCTACCATGCCTGATAAGAATCGCCTTGTGGAATTTTGAATGTTTCTTCCCTTTCTCCTATTGAAAGGCCATTTAGGTTGAGGTCCGCCATCATACTGTAAACCCTGGTGCCTTCAAAAATTATGCCTGTGCCATCGTTTGACCATTCCAACCCTAAGGATAGCTAATGATAATATCTAATGGGGTTTAGGTAATTGTTGTTGACATTTGGTTTGTTTAATTTAAAATTGCTTGATAAATGGTGTTTTTGGTTAAATGATGCATTCAAATAAGTTATTAAGTAAAAAGGTACTATGATAGATAAATATAAATATATTTATTAATAATCATAGTTTATAATAAATTAAATGTGTAATAAAATATTAAAATAAAATAAAATTTATAATGGAATGTTGTAATTAATAAATAGTAAAATAATATAAAAAGATAGAAAGGTTTTTCATGCTGCACATGCGCAACTTTGAACAGATTGTCTAAAAAGAAATTGAATTTTTTTCAGATTTTGTGAGATTTTATTGGATTTTTGGTTTCGAGAAATAAATAGCCTTTTTTTACAGTAAATATTTTTTCCTTTTGGAGAATTATTCATTCTAGGGGCTGAAGGAAGTAATTTGTCTACAAAATTTCTTTTATTGTTGTATTGGTAGGGGAATTGGTATTCTGGATAAATTGATTGGGAATTTGGAGGAATTGGAATTTGGGAAGTGAAAGTTGGAGCTCGACATTAGATTTTCCCCCTGCCAAGTGTTGGATCTAGGTTCTTTTCTTCTATGTATGAAATGTTTCAATTTGCAATTACTGGTGTATTTGTGTTAGATTTTCCCTATATACTATTTTGTATCCTCTATTGCATCTACAGACAAGCTTCTAAATCGTTCTCCTCAATCCCAATCATTGCATATTCTGCAATCCTTGCATTCCCTAGCAGGGCGTATATTTACATTTTCGAATTATATTTATTTTTATTTGGAAGTTACTTGCACCTTTTCAAATATATTGTTGTGCTCCTCCCATCAGGATTGGTTGAGATTTTATTTTAGATAGATTGATTTGTATTGACATTCGTTGCATCTGGTTTATGTGTCCTCTTTTTGATCATTGCATTCCATAAGATACCATCTTCTTTCACTAGCCGATTATCCTTGCTTGGAAGTTTTGAAGGTTTGTAAATATATGCTTATTGTGCAACCCTCATCTGCTAAACCTGCGTATTGCGAGCACGCTGAACTCAAGCAAAGCTTACAATGTTGGGACACGTTTCTGAGTCTTCATTAAATCAATGATTTTGAGAGCTTCCTTGTGAAATCTATTTGTACATATTTTGCAATCTAGTTCCCCATTGTGGTGTTGAATTATTGCTCCCAGTCGATTGCATGTTGTGAATTTCTTAAGTCTCCCATTCTTGTTTGGGCACACTACTTAGCCTTTGAGGCGAATTTTTTTTGGAGGCCATTGCTTAACCCTTGCGCTGGTCTGTGGGCTAGGCTTGGTGCCCAACTAGCCATGGCCAATGGCCGGATGCCCTTCATTCCCCTACACACTCGTTGTTTGAAGCGATTTAGGGTTTAGTTGAGTTGTAACCGATGTTGTGTGTTTATTCCCTGCGTATTAAATAACGAATATTTTTAACTCATTCACTAGATAAACTTTGGCATACAATTCACATTTGATTCATTATATTTGGCATTCAATGCACATGCTTATGTATGGTATTCAATAAATTGTTGTATGTTGGTATTTGATGGATATGCATTATGTTTGGTGTTCAATGAACATAGCATATGTGGTATTCAATACTTTGTATTTTGTTTCATTTCGCCGAGTCTATTTTAAGATCAGTATTTGATTTTATATAATGCATATATTGTATGCCTTACATTCAGGCTCTCTCTATATATAATTATATTTATATATGTATATATATATATATATATATAAATGTATATATATGTATGTATGTATACATATATACTCTCTCTCTTTATATATACATATATACATATATATATGCTCTCTTATATATATATGTATGTATGTATGTATACATATATATGTATATATAAATATAAATATATATACATATATATGTATGTATGTATGTATGTATGTATGTATGTATATATACATGTATATAAATATAAATATATAGTTCACTTTATAAATTGGTATTATATTGAAATCTAAATTCTATTAGCAACATATACATATATACATCTATTATGGTTAAATTAAAAGAATATTTTTTCCTTTATAATTAGTTGATTATGTTTGATAAGTGAAATGGGTAATTTAATAGGGAAAATTGTTTTACTTATATTTAGATAATTGAAGTATTTGTTTAAATATACGAATTAGTTAATGAATGTTGATTACTTCCTTAATTACTTGTAAAATCATCATGTAATTGGTTATTTAGAATATATGTTTTATAATTATGTATGAATTAATGTGTAAGTGACCCAATTATGTAAATTAAGTGGTTAAGTTAATGAGTCATATGGAATGTGGAAATAATGTCTATTTAAGGAGTATTTCATCGTTGTAATGTTTGATTAATTCCTTGTAATGAATTATGTGTGTGCTTGTGGATTCAGGGTGATTTTGGGTAATTTTCTAAAAGTGGTAGTCATTTGTGCAAGTTGCTAAGGTTGGCTTCCAGAGGCCTAGCATCGAGTATCTTTGTATGTATGTCTTTTATGATTGTTTCACTTTGGAAGTGGTTTGGTAATGTTTGAGTTGTTCGCGAAGAGGTCTTCACCTCGCAACGTGTATAGATTCTCCTGTGATTTTTGATGAGTGTGCAAGAAGGTCACCTTGCATTATTTTTGGATTTATGTGATTATGATGAGTATGCAAGATGGTAAATGTCTTGCTTGATTATAGGGTTTACTAGTTGCAAGTAGGGGGAGTGGCTCTCAATGGGGGCTGGAACCTAAAGTGGTTGACCAGGATAACCTATTGGGAGTTTCTTAATCTGGTGATAACCTTAATAATTAATTAGGGGGATGGGTATAATTCACATTAATTAAGATAATGTATGTCTCACTCATGGCTCAAGTGATCATTTAGGCTTGAGATGAGATGGGAAGGCTTGGAATGGCAAGATCAACTGCCTTGTCCTCACATGAAAGGTATGTTGATTCCAAGCATTTATTTGTACGGGTTGAGATCTGAGAGTCCAACAGATAACCCAAGATGGGGGTCATGGCCTAGAAGATCCTGCGATAGATAACCCATATCGCTGCGTGATGAAACTCCTCCCTATCGCGAAGTCTAGCATTACCTAGTTGTACTTTTCCTTTGTTGTGTGAGTGCCCCTCCCGAAGTGAAGCGTTATAAGTGAACGGCGTTATAAGTGAATTCAGTTGTTGCATGTGATGCTGGTATTGTTAGTAGTGTTGTGTTTTTCAGGAGTCATGTATAGCCTCTTTGTTTATGTTAGCCTGTTGTCTTCTTGATTGATTGTTATAGTGGGACCTTGTGTTATCTACTAGCAAGAGGGGTGGACCTTAGGGTTCCACATGGTTGGGAGGTTGGTGCTTTTTCCTCCATTTGGAATCCTTGTTGAATGTTCGTGTGCGTGGAGGTTGTCTTTTGTGTAGCATATTCTAGTTCCTATACCAATTCAAGAGGACTATCTTTTATGTACATGTATTGGATTGTATATCAGTTTTATCTCTTATTGTAATCAAATGTATTATTCCCACATGTACTCGGGAAAGCATTGTTGTAAATGTTGTAATGATGTAACTGATTTTGATGAACTCTCTTGTAATGGATATTGTTAAGTGATGTTTCTTGTATATGCAGTTAGCTAGAAATGATCTTTAGTGATGTTTATCTGATGACATGTTATGGAAATACATAATGTAGAATCATATAATGTGGTGATTTAAAATGAACTTTGTTTGTTAGATTAATCATGTTATTGTAGTAGTTAATGAAATGATTCTAGTTATCTTGGTTGATGGTTATGTGAGTAGTGTGGTCATGGAACCTTAGAGAACCTAGATTAGATTACATGTTATGTTATGTTATGCATTCAAAAAAAATTAAAATTAAAAATTTGTTCCATTTGTTGTGGCTTAGTTAGTGTTGTCCTCCGGGTTCCTTGGTGGGTGTTACATCTCTCCTTGCAATAGGGCGCTGTCCAAAGTTGTCATAGAGAAAGATAACCATAAGTTTGGTTTATGGTCTGGTCTATCTATGCTTCCAATGATTACATGGAAATAATTAACTTGTGGAAATGGCTCAATGATCTTCCTAATGTCCCCTGGCTTATAGGGGGATATTTCAACATGATAGAAAATTCCCAAGACAAAATTGGGGCTTTGGACATAGATTAGAAGGGAAATAAGAAACATTTTGGGGGAAAATGAAATCTAAGTTAAAGCTTTATGACCCCCTAGAAGGCGAAAAAGGGAAATTTAAATCAATTTGGTTTACATGGTGTAATGCACATAAAGGAAATAAAAGGATCCATTGTCAGCTAGACAAATTCTATGCAAATAGGGAATTCTTCTTATTTGAAAAAATAGAGGAAGAAACAAATTAAAGGTCTATTTTGCACACTCTTAGATCATCATCCTGATTAGTTCAAAAATCCTAATAGCTAAGCAAAGCAAAGTTGAGGAAAACACTAGGGGACAAAAAATTATCTTGAACTTCAACCTTATAAAAATAATATAAACTAGATATTTAGAGTTATTGCTTATATATAATGAAGCTATAGCTAAGGATCTTTGGGAAAAGAGATAAAAAAGGGTATAATAAAATTAATTCCAAAATATGGGGACACAAACTTGATCAAAAACTGGAGGCCAATAGCTATCCTTAACTTGTCTTCCAAGATCCTTGCAAAAAAATAGCATTAAGATTCAGAGATATTCTCCCTGTAATAATGTAATACACACAAACTGGCTTCATTAAAGGGAGGTTATCCTTGAAAACCTTATCATAAGTTGGGAAGCAATGGATTGGGAAAGAACCACAAATCAAAATTTTGGCATGCTTCTCTTGGACTTTGAAAAGTCATATGAGAGAATTGAGTGGCCCTTCTTGATAGATGCCCTTGATGCCTTTGGATTCCCCAAGGCATTTTTAAAATGGTGAATGCTCTACAATAGTATGTAAATGTGCAAATTGATGTGAATGGGAACCTGTCCCAACCCTTTTTCTCTCCAAAGGTCAATAAGACAAGGATACCCTCTAGCCACTACTTTATTTGTTATTGCTTTTGAGGCCATTTACAACATCCCTAGAGATGACTTAGGTGGTCCCAAAGTTAAAGGTTTTAATCTCCCTAACAATCAAGAGTTAATTAAAATCCACTTTGTAGATGATGCTTCTATGTTTGTAGACTTAGATAAAGAAAACATAAATTGCCTAATGGAAAAATTGAACCTCTTATGTGAGGCTTCTAGTACAAAGATATCTAAAAAAATGTCAACAATGTTGAGTTGGAATGACAGCCCACCAAACTAGTTTACCAGATATGAAATTCAATGGGGGGGCCAAATAATAAAATAAAATAAATTTGGTATCCCATTTGCAATTATACCTAGCTTAAAATAAATGTGGAATTGGATCAGTACTAAAATTGAAAAGAAATTTGATAATTGAAATAAACTATACTTATCCTTGGTTGGGAGAATCCAAGTGTGCCAACAAATTCTCTCATCATATACAACTTATTATTCCTCACCCTGGTTATTTAATAGTTATTAGCTAGAAGAAATTAAAAAAAAAAGAAACTTTTTTGGTCAAATGGGAAGGGCACAAATAAGAAGTGTGTTGTCAAGTGGGATTGGTTTTGTAGGGCCAAAGAAATGGAGGGACTGGGATTAAAGGACCTAAAAAGACCTAAGGGATTGCTCTTGTAGCATAGTGTATGATAAATTCTTTATAAGGAGAATAGCCATAGAAAGTGCTTATCAAAAACAACATCCTTAAGGAAGTGCCAAAAAAAGCAAAGAAATGGAGAAACTATCCATTTAGTGACTCCTTAATAGGAATGTTCCATACTCAACCAAATGGCCCCATTGTCTTCAAAACCATTTGGAAGGCTTGGGAACAAGTAAGGAACCTAATAATAAACAATGATAACAAGATTTGTACTAACAAATCAATTTGGTGGAATATTTTTCACAAAAATAAGCCTCTTACCTTATTACAAGGTTGCTCATCCAAATCTTGGGCGAAAAAAAGAATAATTTATTTCAAAGACATTTTGTGTGATGGGGATCTTAAACCATGGTCCACTCTAAGGAGTATGATCTCCCCCACATACAATGGAGAACATACTCTTTATTAAGAGAATTGTGTAAAGGGCTATTATTTGAAAATAACATCTTAGATTACTACACTTCTATTTTTTGTGGAAAACTAACTAGTTGCAAATGGAAAGATGGCATGGTATTTTATAAATAGAATGCTCAAAATTTATATAACATGTTGTGTAATTCAAAAGATATTATAGAATCTATAAACAATTGTTGGTATATGAATGACACTCAAACAAGTTGGAAAAAAGCTTTTAATTGGATATGGAACCGGATCTTGGAACCCGAAAAGGCCTATTTTGGATGGTAGCTACTCTTAAAAAAGCTACCGTGGTCATCATATAATGTATGTACAAATTTATGTGGCTTATATAGAAAGACTAACATATTGAGCATATCTTTTTTTAATTGTTTTTTGCTAAAGAGATATGGCTAATGTTTTGTGGTATGCGATTTAGGCATAACTCGATGCTTCAAATCAGATAGACAACCATAATGTTGTTTTAAATATGTGATATGTAGTACCCCTCCATTTTGCTTATGTTTTCTCACAGTGTGTTTCACTTTGATAGACCCTGATACCTTGTTTTGATGTATTGATCGCTGACATTAGAGCGATGGTGGATTTATTTTATGATGTGATGATACACTGTTTGGTGGTGATTATTTTTTATATGTTTTATGTTAGTATAGATGTTTACTTGAGATATTATTGCTATATATGTTCATGGTAGAATATTTGAGATTTATTTTTTCAGTTCGATGTGATATTGTATTGGTGAGGAGAACGGAGTTGCATCACTCACTTGCGAGTGCCCTATGATTTCTGTGATTTTCTCCTCACGGTGTGTTTGAATCATGGATTATATATATGTATGTTATATGCCTAATTGCAGGATTGCAGGTACATGACACCGACTCCACCTGGTTGCACAGGTCTGAGCGTGTCTAGACTCAATGATAATGTTGATTGGGAGGTAGTAACGAGGTTTTTCCTAGTCTAGTCTCAAACCTAGTCACAGTATGTCGTCAGTTTAGGTCTGGTATGTTTGGTTGTCTCGTCTGGTCTGTCTTGATTATTTGTTGTACAAGGTTTATTTTGTGAATTTAATGTTAGATTAATGTTCTTTATAATTTAATGCTTATTTAAATTAATTTTAAATATTTTAGATAAAAGGTTCATATTTTATTTAATTAATTAAATTAGTTTATTTGGTTAAATAATTAAATCATTGTGATTAAAGTTATTTTATTAAATTAATTAATTAATTGATTAAATTTCCTATTATTGTGAGAATAGATTAAATATATATTAAATGCTTTTGTGAGAAATGAAATATTAAATATGTATTAAAAAAAAAAAAAAGTTTTGAAATTTTAAATTCTATAAAATAGAATAAATTCTTGATAATTGTTAGAAGAAAATATCCGTGAGTTTGTTAGAGGATATTTTCTTGATTTTCCATGTGTGTTAGTGGAATTAAATGCAAATTCTTGTTGAGGATTTTCTCGGAGAGAATATTGCCAGAATTGGGAAGGCAAGAAGGCACTTCACGTAAAAAAAAGAAAACAGAGTTTTGCTGGAGAAATTGTGATTTTTGATTTGGGGTTTTGATTTATAACTTTGGAAGATCTCGGGTTTATTTTTGTTCAGTAATTTGCATTCTTTTGGAAAGTGGGATTTAAAAGGGCTTTGGAAGTTGCACGTAGCAGGCAAAGCTTTTCTTCATTTGTCAATTCTTCAAGCTACAGGGATACATGTTCTTTGCTATTTATTTATTTAGTTTTGTGATTTGAAAAGATTGTTTGTATAAAGATTTAAATTTATAGAAGTTTTGTTAATTTGTAAAAATTAAAAGATTGCCTGAGGAAATAATTTTGATTGAAGCTTCTGTTCTCGGTAAATTTTTGTTGAAATATTTTGTAGAAAATTTGCTACCTCTCTGTGTTAAATTTCAAAACAAAATTTTATAGTAAAATTAGAGAACAACACTGAAGGTTTTGTTAAACAATAGAAAAATCTCAAAACGAAACATAAGAAATCTCTGTAGATTTATAAAAACAGTTCTCTGTTAAATTTGGGGAAAAGAAACTTCTGGGAAGAACTTTGCTAAACTTATCCTGTAGAAAAGATTTTGATAATTTAAATTAAAAACCGTTTGTTAATGAAAATTGTAAATCTCTGGTAAATTTGTGTCAAATTGTTAAATCTCTCAATTTCCTGTAGAAAACCTGTTGAAAATAATTGCTCGATTATTATTATATTTCCTTTTTATTGATTAAAATATATATTTATTTATATATATATATATATATATGAATACAAATAATGTATATACATATATATATACAAATATACATATAATATTTTAATTTGGTAAAACCGTTCTATTAAAATTCGTAAATTTTCGTACGCGACTTTTATCGCAGGATTTGGATTTTAAAGAAATAAATTTTAAAAAAATTATGTTTGTTGGGGAGGCAGGGGTTACCCCCACAGCCACCCCATAAGGGGCGACGACTGTGGAGGTAGTCGGCGCTGCCTTCACAAGCAGCGCACGACTGCTAACACAGTCGCTGCCCATACGGGGTAGGTTGTGTATATAGCCCGTGGCTATGTATAAAACACAGTCTACCTAACATTTATTTGCCCTATTATATATTAAAACGGTTTGCTTTATTATAATGCGGATTTCAAAATATTTAGATTTAAAATGCTAAATATATGTATATATATATGTATATGTATGTATGTATATATACTTTTATAGTTTTAGGAATATAATTTAGTATTTAAATAAGGTTTTATCTATTAGATGCATGTAATGCATGAGATCAACTATTTTTTAAAAACAATAAGATTGAAAGAGAAAATTTGATATTTATTTTTATGTGAAATTGAGAAAATCAGAATTAGATTAATTGATTCAATTTCTTTTTATTGTTTGAGAAAAGAACTATAAAAAAGTTGATTAATTTTCATGCTATATGTAATTGATTTGATTGGATTTAGTAAATCCTAACATTAGATTCTTATTTTTGTCTGAATTACTTTAAGTTGTTTTATATTCTTGTTGGGAAAATTGGGGTTAATTGAGAATATAAGTCTTCCAGATGTAATTTCTTGAAAGGGAGTTAATTTTTATGATGGTTTCATATTTTGAACAAACTAGGGTAGTGCACATAGTTATATTCGGTATAGACACCTAGTTTTATGAACAGGATTGTGATGGACCTATTGTTATTTTGTTGTTTATTTTGATGTTAGAATATGTGCACCTTATCTACCTTAGTTAGTGAAAATAGTTTCATTGTGTTATTATTAGGGGGGTGGCTCTTTATGAGGGCCGACACACAAAGTGGTGTCAGGGGAACTCATACAGAGTTAGTTAATCAGTGAAAACTAAATCAACACATTAGGTAGTCTAAAACCTTTAACTAGATTAATTAAGCCTCACTCATGGACTCAAGGGATAGTTCAGACTTGGGGATGAGTCGAGAAGGCCTGGAATGGCAAAATCGGTATCTAGTCATTATGAAAGATATTCGATTCCGCAACAGATTGCATGTGGGGCCGGGTTTCGTAAGAGGTTACCAGGGTAACCCAAGATGGGGGCCAGAACCTAGGATGAAACACCTGGGTAACCTATGCAACATTGTGATGACACTCCACCTATAATAACAGTATACTTGTGAACTTAGTGTTTTTGATCTTTCAGTTCTAGAGGCAATGTAATCAATAAGTTAAGTTTGTACTTTTATAGTTTTGTCTATGGTATTGCTTGTGTCTAGGGTTTGTAGGTTATGTCTAGGGAACCTTTTTACTATCTCCTAGCACGAAGGGTGGGCCTACGGGTACCACTTGGTTGGGTGGAACGTGCACCTTACACCGTTGGGTCCCCAGTTCTTGTTCGTGGCGACAAGTACTTCTTAGATGGAGAGCTCGTATGTGAAAATGTACTTTCTCATATTTATCATTTGTAACAATGGAAACCTTATTCATGTAATACTCCTCAATTTTAATTGGGGAGGACTTTTGTAATATGTAATTGTACACTTTTATATGACCTACCTCATTTGGAAATGAGTATTGTAAATGTTATTATAATTGCAATGTAATGAAAGAATCATATTTGTTCTTTAATGATGTAATTTATTTGTTAATGAATGTATGCTCTTAAGTTTATAAGAATTACATGCTATGTTAATTACTTTTGTCACCTATGGGATTTACATGTAATGCATCGTCACGTTTCTTAGGGAATGTTTGCATTAGTAAAGTTCATGTTTACACTATAAAAAAAAAAAAATTACACTTTCGTAGTCAATGCAACATTCTTTAGGTTACAAGACGGGGCATTACATGATAGTTCCTTTTTGATATATATAAATAGTCTTTAATCTAAAAATAATAATTTTCCCATCTATATCAACTTATCCTACTACATAGTCAAGTTAGTAATGAAGATATCTAGAGAAGGCTTCTTCCACGTGGTTCCAAGAGCTCATTTGGTGGAGTAGAAGGTATATACAAACACATAATAGTAAGGACCTAATTTGGAGAGTATGGAAAGAACTAGTTGATCCTCTTTTCTCTCTATTCCAAATTATTTTAACTACAACCTTAGTGATTTAAATTTAGTGAAGAATTCCTATAAGGTGTCAAAAGAATTGGGGCTCAAACTTATGAGCTCATTCTCTAACTTATGACCTTTCATTTCATTTATCTTCCCAAAAATTTTCTTTAATGTAAGCCAAAATTCATTAGGTGTATTCAAGGATTCTACATGAAAGAGGATTTTGGAGATACATTAAGACACTAAAAATCCAAAGTCTTGATCACATTTGTTACACCACTTTTCTTTAGCTTCCTCAATAGAAATTTTTTTCTTAATGCTCATTGTTACCCTATACAAGCCTTTGTTTTCTAGTATAAGTTCTACTTTTGGTTTCCAATCATGATAGTTAAAGGATGTTAATGGTGTGACAATATGATTTTAATCCATGCTTGAAAATAAATTATTGTAGAAATGAATTACAAAAGGAAAGTAGGAAGTGCACATGACATAATACACAACATTCCCTTTATTCAATATTAGATTCCCTAATATTTTTTGCACTTTATATGTTTAGTATATAGACAATTCCAATCAAATAAAAAAAATTACTTTATAATTTTAGTGTGATATTATTTCTAATGGATTGGACATAAAAAAAAAATCACTTTAAAAAAAATAGCATTCAATTTCGAGTTTCTAGTCAAAAGTTACAATAATTTCAATATTTATTTATGTTTCCTATTTCAATTACACTTCAAAAAATTAAAAAATACCTATCCAAGTGATAAATTGAGAGGGGGATAAATTTAAACCATCACTATTAGGAATAATAGTTTTAGTCTTCATATGACCATACTATGTGACTAGGTGCTAAGCTCTTGGTGATTTCTCCTCGTTTTTTGCTAATGTAACACAAGGGTAAATGTTGACCTCAATGAATTTCAAGCTACTAATATGAATAGTGATTCTTGTTGCTGATTTAATTCGATGGGTTTGTGGCCACCAATAGTCTACTCATAAATACTAATAGGTATAGGTAAAGACTATGATGTATATCGTGTTGCCTTTGTAGTCAATTTGTGGTCTCTTCAAACCAAACTAACCCCTCAAACATAAATTTATGCTAAATCATAGACTAGAAGAAATGAAATTGTAGGTTTATGTTGGATTGTGGCCTACAAATCAGCCTATCACATACTCCATATCAATAATTAAATCATTGGTTTATTATGACCTCCACAAAACCTATTGGGAGATCACACTTGGCATCCACATCAAATCCAAATTTAGATCATATGGAATGAAATAGAGATCATAGACCGATCCTTTTCCATGACCGTTGTAAATATTTAAATAAGAACCAAGAAAACACAAGAAGCTAAAAAATTGCATGCACTATTGTTTTTCAAAAAAAATATCTCAACAAAAAATATTGAACTAGCTTGAACAAAAACTAGAATCACTCTAATACCATGAAATTTTTTCCAAGATATCTAGATAGAATACTAGTATTGAATCAAGCTGCAAATGTAGAGCAATCACACACTTCTACCTGCGAGATTAAAAAACATAGAATGCAAGGAAAACAATATACATGAAAAATGGATAAATCAACATGAAGATTGGTCGTGGGTGAGATGTAAAGATAAGAGAGAGTGGATAAAATTTTAATCCAAGTAGTGAAGCTAGTTGGGTATTCAACTCCCACTAACTAATATAGGTGGTGATTTAACTCCCTAAATACTCACAAGAGGTGGTGATCTAACTTTCATTAATATGGACACCTAGGTAGGCTTAATGCCATGTCTATATATCCATGTACATAGTACATGAAATAATATATACATTAAAAGTTATTTATTTATTTATATTTTATATATTAGATATTATTCATTTACTTATTTAAATTTATAATTTTAATATATAATTACAAAATTATTAACATTCAAGAGTAAAATATAAATTTAAAAATTAATTATTATTTTTATTTCTCACATGGGTCATGGCCCCTAATGAGCTTGTAGCCTCTTGAGACTCATGGCCCCCAAAAGGGTGTAGTCTCAAGGCATGTGGCTTTCTTTGCACAAGCCTCGACCTCTAAAGGCCTACAAAACTTGTGCAAGACAAGTCACATAGGCTTGTATCTTTTTTGAATTGATTTAAAATAATAGAAATAAAATTAATGCATTGTATGGTGTATATATTTTTATGTATACTAAAATATTTAGTAAAAAAAGTAAATAAATGGGGTTATGGTCCCTCTACCAAACTATGACATAGTAGTTCTCAAAGTTAGTGGAACCTAAAAATATTCTATCTAGACCTTAGGTAGATAGTCTATGGGGGTTCTTAGGATTGATTGTGTACTATAACAAGTTTGTTTGGAATTGTGATAAATTACACAATCTTTGACAATATTTCTCAAAAGAATTATTTTGTATAAATTTCTACCATACATGGTCTTCCACTCCATCAAAGTCACTAGGTGTTCCAACCTCATTTTAGCAATGCTTGATTTGATGCAAGAGGGTCAACCACTTTCTCTCATCAACAACTAACAATATTTTTTTTAGTTAAATCCACCTACAAAAAATAGATAGAGGATATTATTCATGTTATTTAATAATGACATCCTTAATGGCTATTCTCCATGAAAGGGTGAAATCAAATGACATCTCTCATGTCTCCTCTAAAAACCCTAATGCCTAATTTGAATATTTTTCCTTGTCACATTCAAGTGTCCCTTGTATGATCAATGTTGATAGTGTGTGTTTAGGAGTTGTGTTTCTCTTGGTTGACAACTTTTATAATAGGTATTTCATGCCACCTACACCTATTATCAGTTTTTTGCCACTCCCTATATGTGCTAACCTTGGAAATGACATAGGTTTGTCCAACATTCCTAATCCTAATGGTGGTGGTCTAGTTTATGGGGCTAATATTGGTGTCATGACCATGCAATATTTTGTTTTTATTACAATTATTCCTCCTAGTTGTGTTGTTAGTGGTGCAAAGATTAGTGTTTCAAGGTCAGGTCGCCAATGGTGTTATACAACCATAGTTGGTTTGAGTGTTCCTACCTAACTTTCACTATGAGATAAAAAATAAAGCCCTTTCCCTATTTGCAATACTCTCCTATCATGGTTTGTGGATAGGACATGGTTGAAAATGAATAATTTAATCTTCAATGAGGCTTGATCTATAAATTCAATAATTTTTGGACTTTTTTCTTGACTTATGCAACTAGGTTTTGGAATCTTGAAGGCTCTCATTGATGGTAAGATCAATCCATTTCTCTATGCCAAGGACTTCTTTATAGTGACTTTTACCTCTTCAAAGGGAAGGGATTTGGTGCTTGACAGTAGGTTATGGATGTGAGGAGAGCACTCTCTCTTAGTCAAATCTTGGTCTATCTCCTTCAACCCCCTCTTTGAACCTTTTGATATTAGACCAATTTTGGTTTGGATTCTAAATATTCCTCTCCAATTATGGGGAGATTCCTTCTTTAAGTCCATAAGAAATGTAGTTGATCATCTTGGAGGTTAACTCTACTATTTCCTACATTGGTGTTCTACATTTTCCCTTATTCTAGTGGACATATATATCTCCAAGACTCTTCATGAGGATATTGTTTTGATGGTGGGGAATAGACCTTGGACTCAACCAATTGACTATGAGGATCTCCCCTTCATATGTAGATAATTTTTTCATCGACACCCTAGGTTTAGATTATCCACTCTCTCGATACAATTGCATAACTACATAATAGTGGAATACCCACAAAGATCACTTGATTATTAATGATTGACTCTCTAATTGATGGTTCCTCTCAAGAAAAGTACTCTCAAGATGTTGGGTCTTCTCTTCCCATTCCCTCTATGGTGAGTCATGTTCTTGAGGGGGTTTCTCATGTGGTTTTCATCACTCTAGAAAGTCCCACTCCTTTGACTCCTATTGGTGAGTTTCACCCAACTTCTTATTTTAGTTGCCCAAAGTCCCATTTCTACTACCATTGTCATCTTTGATTCTACATCTACCTACTCCTAAGGTGATTTATTGATGATTAGCAGCACCAACTAGACATTCCTCTATTTGTCTTATGTCCATGGGTGGGACCTCTAAGGGGGAATCCCCCCTTCTCGTAGGTTTGAGGACTTGGATGATAAAATCTATTAGAAAATTGTTCAAAGGTAGATGAAATATCTTCCTAAATTTGTTTCCCAATTGTACACTAGAGTGAATGGCGTGAGGTTGAATAGGGTGGGGTTTAGCATTGTTTAGGTTGGATCCATGGGCACTCTTTTTTTGAAGCAATTTGGTTGTAGTTGTGTTGTTTCTTTCTTGGTAGCTTGGTTGTGATTGTTGTGTTTATGTCCCATTTGGAAGATTGTTGTGTATGCTTTGAGCTATTCTATATGTTTTATAGGGTTTATGGTCCCTTTAAAACCAAGTAGAAATTGATCATCATAAATTGAAAATATTTCTTATAGCAAAGGGTGTCCTCCCTAGAATAATAGAAGTGGGTGACTAGGGCGCTAGATAAATTAAAAAGACAGAAAATGTGGTGGTCAATGCAATTTCACATAAGTATGAGGATGAAAGTTCATTATTTTCTCTTATAGTTTTAATACCCACTTGGATGAAAGCAATTCATCTATAATGGGATGCTAATATTAAAATTTTGCATATTATTTGATATTTGGAACAAGATCCTTAGTCAATGTTAGGGTTTCTATGGCTTGGATGAGTGCTAAAATATCATGACCACATTTAATTATCTAACAACTACTAGCTCACGGTTCAATTATTTGTACAACTTCACTAAACCCACATGGTGGGTCACTTTTGTTTCTTGAAGATGTATGAGTGTGTTAAGAAAAAAATGATTTGGGACAGAATATAGGATGCCAAGACTTTTGTGGCCAAGTGCAATGTATGTCAACACAAGAAAGGGGAGATGGTCAAACTAGTAGGATCTTTATAGCCTATCCTATTTTGGGCATGGCTTGGGTAGATACTTCTATGAATTTCTTTGTAGAGCTTCCCAAGTCTGGTGGTAATCAAGTCATTTTGAACACTATTGACCATTTGACCAAGTATGCTCATTTTTGTGTCCCACCCTACCCTTACACAACATAGCCATGGCATGACACTTCTTGGACGTAGTTGGTGAGTCCTAGAATTGTCCTCATTTCCTTGTTTTAAGTTTCAAATTTCTCATGACATTTATGATAATTTCAAGAAATTATCCAAAATTTCCTAATTATCCTAAGTATTAAAGCATTAAGGATGATATATGTTATATTGCTAAAATATTTTATGTATTTGTGAATGTCTATGAAATATGATAAATTTTTGTGTTAATTATGATTATTAATTTGGTGAAGAGATGATTTTGAAGTAAACTAACCCCTACAAAAGAGGACCAACCACTTGTAGCAAAGGATGTCTATCAACTTGCAACAAAGGGATGATCACCTACAACACATGCAGTCTCTTGCAATTGATGGAGGTAGTGGTCGAAGATTGTAGAAATGGTTTATTTATAAATCATTCTATTTTTATTGATGTTATAATTAGGAATAAAGATAATCATGGGAATTAGATATTTGTAATAATGGTAGATCATGGTTCATAAATAGTTGCGCCTTGTTCTATGTGTTTCCATTTATAATTGCCTTCTTTGTGATGCAAAGTCATAATGGGGTTATGACACTCACACTTTTGCATGATTAGTTTCCTATTATTGTTTAGGATAAGAATAAGTCATCTCCCTATGTTTTTGGAGGAGTTGAAATTTGTTTGCAAGTTGTTTTGAGTCCAAGAATAATTAGACTCTCAAGATCTTATATATATGTTAGATCTTGTGAGAATTCGAAGATCTAGTGTTAGTAGATTTGGTTATCAACGCTTTTGTCAATCAATACTTCCTTATCAATTTGTGTTATCCTTTCTGAAATGTAATAAAAATGGATTCTTTCAATGGAATTTTGAGTTAAGATTTGATAGAGATACTATGGAATTGCAACTACTCGAGCAAGGGTTACTTGAGGTAATTGTAACACTCCACAAATTTTAGATTGTTGTTAATATTAGCATAAATTATTAAGCTACATTTCTTGATTTGAGTTAATTTGATTTGATAAGCAGTAAATTAATTGTTATTGACAGTCTTTTAAAAAGGAGTTGTATACAAGTAGTTACAACATAGTTGAAGTTATTAGTCATTGTTCTTACATGAGAATATACTTATAGCAACTATTATACAATTAGGTTTGTTTCCACATAAATATGCTTTATGTTAATTTTCATTGCAAATAAGGTTAATTTTATTTAAGTCTTCTATACACAATTAATAGTACAACTTATAATCCTTAAATATACATTTAGTACCAGCATCATCCAAGAAATTATGATTTGTTGGTTGATAAATTAAATGTAACACATCTAATTCAGTGTGTTGCTTAATAAAATATTTGTTGGTCCATTGAGTTGTATGCATGCCCTCTTTACATCAATTTATTAAACATGGATGGATTTAGATAGTAGTGTTCAAGTTTTATATTATGCCTCGCTCCATGGTTGATTTTTGTGATCTTGTCTTCATGAGAAAATTTTGGTAAGACATTTAAGTTGTAGTGCACTTAATTCAACATGAGTTCAACCTATCATACCTAGACTATTCATCAAACAAAGGTTGTTATAAATTCTTAGAAACTTATTTGAGATGTTGTGTCTATGAATTACAAGGGAAATGGCTTGGTGGTTGCCACTAGTAGAATGGCGGTACAATACCACTTATCACAAAGGATCAAACATGAACTTGTATGGGGCTTTCAATTCTTAGCCCCGCATTCTTTAGCTATTTATGTTCTAGGTTCTTCTAGGTTCTAGACTATTTATAGTTCCCTATTTGACAAGGAGAAATTTATTAAGGTTATTTAGAGAAATTTCTAGTAGGTACATAATTGTATGAAGTAGAGAGTAGATCAACAAAATATGAGTGTATTTTGAAGTTCACTATTTATTCTATCTATGACTATAAACTTACAAGTAGTCCTCCTTGCATAAAAAGGTGGCTCATAAGTTGGATCCAACATGTTGTGTCCCTTATTAGGCGTTACAATGAATAGGGCCAATAGATTTATTGGGTAGGGTGCATGAGTATTGAATTAGCTTCCTTTATCACTCTAAGATTGCGCCCTAGAAGCTTGAAGCCTAGTCTCAACTACAACATTGAATTATCCTTCATTTGGGACATGCAAGATAGAGATAACTCTCCAAAGAGGGTCGGTTCCCTTTAAAGCAACCTAATTCAGTCTCAAGGGACTAATCCTAATGCTAAGTTGTTGATTAAGATGAAAAGAGGAAAATAATTTTTTAAAAATGAAATGATGGTGATGCACCAATGACAGGAGAACCTACGGATCTTCTTATCAAGCATAAAAAACATCAAGGTTCTAATCTGCATTCGCATAAACTCATGGACTAGTATCAGAAAGGTTGGGAGAAGAAAGGTGTAGCTGCAAAAGGGATTGATATCTACAAGAGAAATTTGCAATCCTTAAAGAAATAATATTTTGCCTAATTACAACAAGATATAAGAGAATATTAATTGAGTGTGTGAGAAATAAGAAAGATGTCTTCAAAAGGAGAACACAGAGTTCAATTGCCTCTTCAATGTTTTAGTTGGATTCACCTTCTTCTAGGAGTAGAAGGGACAAACATGTTGATTTCTCTCATTGAAACTCCTTGATAATCTCAATTGATGTATTGGAGTATTTAACTAGATCTTATTGCATAAAAATCTCCTAGAAGTGATGTCACTACTCATTTAAACATATTCTTGTATGTTCTTCATAATTCATGCAATTTTTGATGGCATAGAAGGATATTTCTCGTTGCTAAATTTTTTACATTGAAATCACCTTCAACTATCATACTCACCTAAACCTCATGATGCCACTAGAAGTCAACATTTTGGAAACCTCCATTGGTTGCTTTTTTGATAATGCAAGCAAAACTCAACTATTTGACTCCTTTAACTTCCCTCCAAAATAGATGCCCCAGACCATTAAGGATATCTAGGAATAAATGCATTTAGCTAAGAGAATTCAACTATAGTAATAACTAGTGGGTGAGATTCGTGGTGGAAAATGGTGTGAATTTCATATTGTCCAAGGTTGAGGGTACCATATACCACATGCCAAGGATCATAGCACCAAGGAATCAGGGTTCATCAGAGGTGATAGGAAAGTGAAAGGTGTCAAAATAGTTGAGTTTCACTTGCATTAGTAGATAAGCAACCCATGCAAATTTCCAAAATGTTGACTTCTAGTGGCATAATGAGGTATGGATAAGTATGACAACTAGAGGTGATTTTAGTGTAAAAGATTAAGCAAGTACCAAGATCCTGTTTCAATTAAAAAAAAGTACCAAGATCCTTCTACACCACCAAGGAGTTCATGAAATGATGAAGGATAGAAAAAAACATGTTTGAAAGAGTAGTGGCAATTATTAAGAACTTCAAAGAGATTTTCATGCAAGAAGATCTAGTTAACTACTTCAAGACATTAGTTGAGATTGTCAAGGTGTTTTAATTAGAGAAATCAACATGTTTGTTCCTTCTACACCTAGAAGAAGTTGAAGCCAACTAAAGAATTGAAGAGGCAATTAAACTCCTTATTCTCCTTTTGAAGGCATCTTTCTTATTTCTCTCACACAATTAGTTACTCCTCTTTGATATCTTGTTTTAATTGCACAAAAAGTAGAGGGACTTAAGACTTTTAGTATCACTTTTCTGCATATTGAATTTGTAACACATGCTTGAGCCTTCACAATCAATAAAAGAATTGATTATTTCCTTTCTCTTATACTATTCTATTATTTTTTCTTGAATAATTGCAGGTTTCTCTTGTGGATATCAATCCCCTTTGCAGCTACACCTTTCTTCTCCTAACCTTTGTGATATTTTCCATGAGATTGTGTGAATGAAAATTAGGACCTTGAGTTTTTTGTGTGTGTGATAAGCAGGTCCAAGGGTTTTGCTTCCATTGGTGCATCACCATCATTTCATTCTTAAAAATATATTTTCCTCTTATTATCTTAATCAATAACTTAGCATTAGGATTAAGCCATTGAGAGTGAGACAAGCCTAGTTTCAAAGGGAACTATCTTTCTCTATAGAGTTATCTCTATCTTGTAGGTCCCACATTGAAGGATAACTCAATGTGGTAGTTGAGACTAGGCTTCAAGCTTCCAAGGTGTAGTCTCATAGTGATAATAGTTTTTGGTAGACCAAGTGGAGAAAGTTTAATGAGCCTTAGATCATTCAACTAAGAAAATTGGTGTCATTCTTAGCAAATTTCAACTATTTGACATATTCTACAAGTACCTAGCAACTCCAAAATTTATTGGTTTCAAGATAGTGTTGACTTTTCATGTCAAAGATACAAACAAGAGCACCTTCAAAAGGTAAGTGTTTATTTTTTTTGGAATTTCCTTTATCTTCATTGAAAAGGAAAATTCGTAATAAGTAGCCCTCACCATATCCAAGAGTTGATCCAAGAGTACAACCTATACCTACTTCTAGTAGGTTCTCCCAACAAAACATAAGACTATTCCATGTCTCTTATATGGTTTTTCAAAGGAATCAAGTATTTGTCACTTTTGATGGAGGAAGTTCTCTTGTCATTGCTAACCATAATGACAATCCAATAGCAGCCCTAAAATGTATACCTTATTTTATTGGTAAATTTGGTACTACTCCCATAGAACACACACTAACATCGACAATATATACTCACTTCATAATATTACAAAAGACAATATAGATATTAGACTCATTTCCACTTCCTTAAAAGGTGAGGTATTACAATGGTGTAAGAGGTTGTTGCCAAATTCAATACATGCCTAGGATGAATTGAGTGAGAAGCTTTGTAAAAATATTGAAGAGTGCCCATATATGCCTAGGGGAACAACTAACTACTATAAAGAGGGCCCCTCATAAATTCATGGGAGAACTCAACATTAGGTTCTAAAAGATGTGGGATAGAATTCTACCTTTAATCAAGCCTTCTCCAAACAATGTATTCTTGAACTAATTGAGGGATTTAAATAGTGATATGGCTATCATGTGATATAGTCAATGGGAGTAATTACCTTTCCTAATGCTCATGATATAGCTAGAGCTGAAAACTGCCTAATCCAAGTTGGGAAGATAACTCCAAGACCCCCAATGACTTTGTTTCCCAAGATGCCACCTACTCAAGCGAATTGACACCTCTTCCTATTGCAACCAGCCAACTAACAACTCATGTTACTCCTTCCAATGAGTTGTATAAATTCAAAACCTTGTTAAAAATATTTGAGAATAAATTAGTAACTTTAAAAAGACAACAAGCCTAGCATAATATACCTTAACAACCTTTTAATCAAGCATACCAACCCAATAGGCAATCTTATCAAGGAAATTTTCAAGGACGAGGTAAAATGAGCTATGTTAGGCTTTTGAGTGCCTTGAATCCAACTATTGCAAGGTCTTCCAAAGCCACTGTTCCAATGCAAAATAAATCGGTTCATGATCATTAATGGTTACCCACATAATCGGTCCCATAAATAAATGATGTAACTATAATAGACCAATACTTAAATTAATACATCAAAGAATTCAAATATGAAATTTAGAAAACAATCTAATTACAAAATTAGAGAAATATTCAAATATTTGAAAGTGTTTATACAATCAGTATATTGTATTTTTGTCATCAAATCAAATCAAATCAAAATTTGATTAGATTCACATACACGTATACAACAAGATTGATTAAATCATTACAATTAATATCTCTAAGTCACAAGATTGAAACCTTTTATCAAACCAATACAAAAAAAATATCAATAATTTACATAGGACCCAAATATCTTATCTCATCCTAGCTACATTAAATGCTTCAAACCTTTGAACCTACAATTTGTAAGTCTACAACCTTACTAACTCACCTATAGATGCATATACTAGCAATTGCATCTAAAGGAGGTTCAAGGATTATGTCTTTAGAAAACTATATGTATGTCGAATGAAATAAACTTAGACAAATCTAGAATTTGTCCTTAAAAGAAATTAAGTATTATCTAATTTTGAAATATTTGCATACAGATTTAAACATAAAGCAATGCAAACAAAAAAAAAGTTACCATCAAATTGACAAAAAGCATTGCAAATGAAAATAGAATGTTCCACCCAATTGAAAAATCAATATTTATTTGTTTTTATGTGATAAGTGAGGTTTTGGAGGCTTTCACCTTATATTTTGGAGGCTTTTACCATTAAATGGCAGCTGGTTTACCATTAAACGACAGCTAAAACTTGTTTTCCGACTCAAGACCGATTTGCAGCTGTGAGACTTGTTTCAGACTCAAATCTCACACTATATATAACCTATGGACAAATAAAAAGATTCTACTATAAAAATTAGAAATCACAAACATCAAATCATTGAATACCAAATCTGATATGTGGAACAGTGGAAGATCAAAATCCATGGAGCATATCACCCAAATGAAAAACTGTGTATAGAACAGTTGAGGTATGCATTCTATTTAAAATAGAAATCATTTTGAAAATAACCGTGTATAGAACAGTTGAGAAGTTCATTCTATTTAAAAAAAATATCTTTTTGAAAATCTTCATGATGTAGACATGCGGAGAGCTTGTAAGAGCAGCATTATTGTTCTGTTTTACTTTTATTTATTGCTGTAAGTTTTGTGCTTGAAATTTTGTGCAGCTTCTAGATGCATGCCCATAATGTCAAACCCAAGAATAATGTTATCAAGCTCATCCATTTACAGCTGTTTGGCCTGTTGTCCACTAGCTCTCAGATTTCAAATTGAGCAAATTATTTTAAGATTACAGTGTGAAATCAAAATTGGGTATGTATGTATTTGATTGAGACTTGAATTACACTCACGGGCTTGCCAGAATGGAGGGCTCCACAGTTCTATTCACACTCTAAAGCCAAAGAGTCACATCATTATGGCTTATTTTATGGATGCCTCAGGTGCATATTTTTCTTGAGAAGTTTTACAACTAGTAATTGTAGTTAATGTGTAATAGGTGGGTTATTATGAGTGTAACTCTTAATTAATTTAGAAATTGCAAAGTAAAATAATATGTTTTAATGAAAGAATGTATTTCATTCCAAGGTATTTAATTGATGGAATGAATTTTATGGAGTTTAGATTGTTAGTTTATATTGGTAGTTGATTGTGTAAAGTCTTTTCTATGGACAATCAAATTCTTTTCAATGGTCATTATGTCATCCTCATTCTTGATTTGGATCAATTATCATCTGTCAAAGACATTCCTATATTTGTTGGGACATCTTATGGAATAACGCTATGGCACAACTTTAAAACAATTGAGTAGGAAAGCTTTTGGATTAAACTATGTAAATTTTTAATCCGAAAAATTTATACAATTGAATCCAAAAGCTCTCATACTCATTTTCATGGATTATATAAAATTTGTGCCTACTTTTAACCTAGTTGTTCCATTTAATGATATTTTTGTCAACTTGGATTTCATTACCTTCTTGCTAATATCAAATTTGCAAAGGCAATTTTTTTTTACTAGGAACTATTTATGCCACTTTATTCCTTTCCTAAAGAATGCGAGTATGCTCCATTCCAATCCTTTATACATTTGTTTAAATAAAATGACTTGGTCGTTATGATTAATAAATGTAAGCTAAAGTTTTTGGGAGTGTTGGTTATATAGTGTAATGCAAAACAAATGATGGGGAGATTCTCCTCAAATCTCAAGGATAAAAGACTACCTTGCACAATGATATTATGCATTGGCTGGGTCAAGACTCACATTTTCTATGTTGTGCATTTGTTCCAGTGTGTTTATCAAAATGATACCTACAAGGAGGTGGGATGGTAGATGCACTCTTATTGTGGTTGTTGTCAATCACAATAGCAAGGAAAATTATATCAAGTGAACATTGAAGTCAACTGAAACACTCAGTTAGAGAATAGATAGGAGTTGCCACTCTTCAAGCTCATATATATCCAATCAATATAGTTCATCAAGGGAAGTTCATCATTGGAAATGGTAGAAAAATCTACAAGTATGTGGTGAACATACCATGGATTATATAAGTTCCCTACATCTCTCTTAATGCTCTTCAATATCATCCCCAAATGATTCAATGTCAATGGAAATAATATGAAGAACACTTCATAATTCACCAATTTTCATGACAAAAGACATCTTCAATTATTGATACACCTACAAATGATGGATAAAAAACATGCTTAAAGTCTTTAGGAGTGCTCTTTGCATCGTGTCATGTAGGAAAAATGATGGGGAGATCCTCTTCAAATCTCAAGGACAAAAAACAACCTTGCATGGTGTTGGTGTGCATTGTTGGTCAATGGTCACATTTTCCTCACTCTATGTTGATTGATGTGTTTATCAAAGGGTTTCTATGGTATCAATAACTCATACCTATAAGAAAGGGGTAGTAGATGCACTCTCATTGTGGTTGTTATCAATCATGATGACCAAGAATGTCATGTGATAATTGAATTCAATTGAAACACCCAATTAGAGATGAGATAGGAGTTGCCACTCTTTAGCCCCATCTACATTTAATTAATTTAGTTCATCAATGAGATTTCATCATTAGAAATCATATCTTCAATTAATATATGATAAAATACGCTCACGACTATTAGGGTCCTTTCCCTAGTAATCATGAATAAGCTATGCTACATTTTCCATCTATCAACTATCCTATATTAAACAATAAAGTAAATCATTTTTATTCAAGCGATATTCTTGAGTCATTTGTGAATTGTCAAGATTCAAGTATTTTAAAATGTGTATTCAAATTACATTTAATATTATCCAATACTACCTACTTTTTCACAAAAGAAATTAGTGTCTATTGTAAATCAAAATCAATTCTAGTTATATGCACTCACGACTATTAGGGTCCTTTCCCTAGTAATCATGAATAAGTTATGCTACATTTTCCATCTATCAACTATCCTATATTAAACAATAAAGTAAATCATTTTTATTCAAGCGATATTCTTTAGTCATTTGTGAATTGTCAAGATTCAAGTATTTTAAAATGTGTATTCAAATTACATTTAATATTATCCAATACTACCTACTTTTTCACAAAAGAAATTAATGTCTATTGTAAATCAAAATCAATTCTAGTTATATTGCTTTCTTGGTATAAAATAAAATTTTGGATAAGGCACTACACCAAAACCAATTTATATGAATATTTTTTATATTATAGAAATCACCAATATTATAACATTTTTTTAAATTATTGGATGATTCTACAACAATCAACATAAAAGAATAAACAGTGCCCATAAATTATTAATGGAGCTCTTAAAATTTTTAAAAAATAAGAATCCAACCATAAATTAGATATGTAATTACTTTTGAGATAATCATTATCTAGTATGATGCTTGCAACTACAATGGTGATAATGTAGCATATTTCCTTTACGAGATCTTTCGTCTAGTGGGTCTCTCATTTCTTCTAATGCAACCAACCCACTACCAATACATTTGCCACATTTATGGTATCCAACACCAACTACAATATGTTTTTCATCAAGTAATGATCCATAATGTCTATCACATTTTCTTCATGTTTTTCAACCATGTAGACAACCATGTTCACATAATCAAAATACCTATTGAAGTCAAATGCCTTCTCCTATATCATGAGTTTGAGTAGCACCATGCCAAAACCATGGACTCCCCCATCCACTAATGGTCCTAACCCTAGTAAATTTTCTTCTAAAGACCCTTTAAAATCTCTAAATTTCAATCACATCAACATTGCACTCTCAACGAAATTCCCTCTACCCTTCTCATGAAAAGCCTTTCCTCTCACCAAACCTATTCTCCCCTAGTTCCCTATCCTACAAAGAAGTTGTTCTTGAATGAAGAGTTCCCAAATAATGTAAGTAACCCCTTACCCCCTTGTTAATAACTTGCATGACCTTACCTCTTCTTCTCAACCCTCAAGCTCAATGAAGACCCACTTCTAATCTTTCTATTGGGAGTGTCTTACCTAAATATTTTTCATGAATTTCACCATCTTTAGCTTTGAAAATTATTTTAGTGTACTTCAATCATACAAGGACACCTTGCATACCCTTCCCTAATGAAGTGGCATGCACGATCATTGAACTTGAGAGGCCTTTTCATTGCCTCCATAGGCATTAGGTGAGACATTTTATTTCAAATAACCTCGTGGATATTCTCATGCCTTGAGAAGTGAATCAATTTTGTCTAGTTGGTTGTATCTAGTTTCCATTTGGCTTTAAATCCAATTCTTCCATATTAATCACCTTGAGGGTAGGAGTGGAACCATGTTGAACATGTGCCTTAGATTGCTAAAACTATTGTTGCTTTTGGTACTAACCCAAACAATTGCCACACCTGGGCTATCATGTTATACCATGGTGGGTTGTGTGGGTTTTGTTATTTATATACCCTGACTTCCCACAAGATAGAACTCAACTGTAGGAATGGATGAATTTACACCTACCTATTATAGATTGGGTTGTTGGGGAAGACTCCAACATGGTATAACATCACTCCAATCATAACTAGGAGAGTCATTCCCACCTATCTCAGTCAAAATTTGACCTATGAACCGTAGCACACAACACTCTAGAAGTATGATGATGATGGATCATGAAGTATGATCCAAAATATTGATTTGAAAAAAATATTAAATTAATATAATATAACTATACAAATGTTATACAATGTTTGACCCCCTCATAGGCAAAATGGATCTTCATAAACCACATTGATTTACTTGGAACAACTCTCACAAAGCATTTCTAAAGAAAATGAACAAGACCCACTATGGTAGTCTAAACCAACACATATCAACACCAAGTTAAATCCACATTCACACACAAACATCGAGGCCAATGTAGACTCATGAAAATATATCTCCAAAGACGAAAACCATCAAACTTATAAACAAGCAAAATAGTAGCTCAAAAACCAAAAGAAAAAAAGAAAAAAACACAATCACAAACAAACTAAAAGCATGGCATATTCTAACTCTAATATAGAAGGATTCGCTCAAGTGTTGTTAAAATAGAGTGACAAAATCTTGAACAACACAATTCAAATGCTTTCATTTTCTTATCTATCCTCCTTCTTGACAAGCTAAAATCTAGGTGTCGTATCGTGTTGTGAATTTGATGGTTGTCTAGCCATATTTAGACATTTTTACTATAAAATACAATTAAATTTCTAAAAAGACCACGACAAGGGAAATTTAGATAAAGAATAAAAAATTATATAAAATATATCAATAAATATACTTAACTTATATATAATTTTATTTATATAAAAGTATCTCTTAGCATTTTAAAGACACCTTGTCATAAAAATCTTCTTTGAAAAATAAGATAGACCTAGAACCTCCCATTAACAATCCCCCATTCTACTATTTAGACCTAGAATCTCCTATTAAAAATCTTCTTATTCGAAAAACCATAATTTTCACCAGAACTTCCCCACCCATGTTTAGAGCCTTTAAAAACTTGTGAGTCCCATATTATATGTCAAAGTACCTATGCTAGGGGATTCAAACCATCGACCACTCACAATACAATTAAGCATCCTCTGAGGCATATTCCACGTAAACAATGAAGTGAAATATTTTAATAACGTCTACAAGGCCAGAGCAGCCTATGGGATCCAGCACAAGGCAGCCAGTGAAAAGAAAAGACCCTAAACAGTTCGGGATCGTTGCTCGAGGTCAGCCCTACGACAGTGAATTTTGATGATGTAGTTTGTTGATTTGACCAACCTTTCTTGTTCAAACAAGGTATTTAAGTTATCAACTTGTAAGGTGCCCTCATAACTGGCCCAAATATCTTTATACACTGAGCACTCCGTAACAAAGTGCCATTCTGTCTCCACTAGTCCCATGTCACAAAATCAACATATTCTTCTTTCCCACTCTTCTTTAAGAACCATCCATCTGCCCATCTCACATCTAAGATGATGTGAGCTAATACTAAGCTGAGCTAAATAGGTATGTCTGCACCACACTTTGGTTTTAAGTACCAATCTGATTTCTTTCTTCACGAGATATAAAGCTTTTTCCCGTCTGTTGTCGTAGCTGCCAGAAGACCTTAACAGGGCTCGGATGCAGTGCAAAAAAGCTTAAACAAGTACACATTTGCAAAAAAGCTTATCATTTCGTCTCTCAACCGATCTCGATTCGTCTCCTTTAGATTGAAACATTGCCGCAGGTGCCTCTGTAATGTGACGGAAAATGTACGGCCTTTGGAGAACTGAGCAGTATTAGAAGAAAAATGGTTCAGAAAATGTTCATTTTCTTAAATAGAGGTCTGCTTTTGTGTTTTCCTTTAGCTTCTTTACAATATTTTCTTTGTGCGGTGGAATTTACTGTCTTTGTTGCAGAGCTTTACAACAGCACATGGTTGTCAGGCTCCCAATTGTAAATACATACAAAACAAAGGTGTGGTACAGGAATGTAATAGAATGCCTATGAATGTGCAGTACTTTAGCGTGAGGGGGCAGTCTTTGAGCCCTCAGTTAATCACTGTTCCTGATTTTGACATTAATGACTCAGATCTTTCCCAATGCCTATTTTGCATTTGAAACTTTGGATTCTCAATTGTAAATGTATGGGAGCTTGTGGCCTCCCACAGGGGAATTCCTAAAAATATTTTTACTGATTTTGTAATTTCTATGATTTTAGGTTAACAATTAAGGATTGAGAGTATCTATTCTATTGAAGTTCTCAGGAACAAGATCTGGTTCTATCTATTACACTTAAACAAGATTTAATTTCAGAGACATTCTTTGTAAGTCATTTAACTTCTCTACAAATCAAAGATCATGGGACTTCTTTTATTTTGGTTTCTAAATATGTGTAGATATCTAAATCTGTTTAAAATGCAAACATATAAGGGAAAGGGACCCATAGTGGGCAGGGGTCTAATGGTGGGTATAGAAATAGGCCTGAGTGGGCCCCATACTAGGTAGGCTTAATATCCAATAAATTTACAATTAATACCCAATTGCAAAACACTGTTATCCATAAAGTACACAAACTGACGAATCATGTGATGCCACATCAACACACCAATAATACATGACTTAGTGACCCACTATTGGTCTCAATTTTTTTTTGGGCTGTTTTGAATGCCTTGACAAAAAACATGCTGATGTGGCATCATATTTGATGATGTGGCCTTGAAACCAATTTCTATAAGTAGGGGACTTGCCAAATAAGCTGCTACACAAATTTGGGAGTGATTTGAAATTTTCACAAAGGACTTTGAGAAGTGTGAAGTTAGAGTGGCCCACTATAGACCCCTCTCCCTTAAAGGATATGTCTTACTAATTGTATATTTTTTAGCATTTTGTTCAGGCGATGCTAGATTTGTAAAGGATTATTAGTGTATACAAAAATATCATATTTTATATAAATATTTAGATAATTTGATTTTATTAAATGAGTTTTGATTGATTTTAAATAATAGAAATAAATGTCAAATTAAATATAAAGTAACATAGTTTATTTCAATGAAGATTGCACAATATAAATGTTAGGAATTCACTTGTTACAGTGTTAAAAATAAATAAAAAATTGTCAAACAATTGTTAAACTTCACTATTCACTATCCTAGTTCACTTATGTGGGTGTGGAAGTGCTTTTTGCAATTGTGGACCTAAAATTAGGCATGAAATTGAACCCATGACTTGATGATCTAATCTAATTGAATTCTACTATTTGAAACTTGTTTGCCTTTGTGTATGTGCTCCAAATTCAATAAGAAACAAGCAATGTTTAGGAAAACCTTTGGGGAATTCATTGAATTGTGAGGGTCATGTTCTCCTTAATTAGAATCCCTAGATTGGTCAATTTAAGACTAATGAACCAAGCTCTAGAACAACAAGCAAGCATGCAACTTACGCTCCTAGGATGATGATGTGATGCTAATACAATTATGCTATATTTGTTGTATTCATTGATGTTCTTTTGATTCTCCCTACTAGTTCATCAATGATAAATAATTCATTTGAATTAGGATTGGTCTTTAAATACACCACCCTAGCATGCCATTTGAAATAATTCATACTTTAGTCAACTCATAATAACTAGTAGAAATAGAGGGAATGGGGCCCAATTTAAAATTTTGAATTTAAAAGTTTGGTGTTCAAACCCGCAAGTGCAAAGATGATTGAGATCGAATTTACAATTGTGAACTTGAACTGGGGTGATTAATGGTAGATTTAAGGATGTGAATTGAATTGTAGGGGTAATTAATGTTGGGATCAAGGTAGGGCAATGTCGTTTTCCAACTCCCATGTGAAATACACCATCTTACAAACTATCATGGGCCAAAAACATAAGATAAAGGGGCATGGGTATTCAATTTTAACCATTAGTTTCTCCCACAATGACTTGTATGTGAGCTAGCATGAGAATACATATCAAAGTAAAATCAAGCATCCAACATGGAAAATAAATTTGTCTTCCAACATTCAAAGGATATATGTGTGAAGTATGCAAATCATGGATGTCGATCATCTGTACATTTTTTTATTACCATGAGTGCTATATCAAGAACCAACAAACACAAAAGAAAAATTGTGATGAGTAGCATCTATCAAGCATTTGAAGATGAGCATAACCAAAAAAAATAAATTAGCATAATCAAAACTTGATAAAATTATTTAAAGAAAAGTTAAAAAAAAAGTAAGGTGGCCTATTATGGTACAAATCTAACTAAGTAGAAAAAGGCTCTGACCAAGAAAACAAATGTAAAGGAATGTGTCATGATACAAAACAAAATTTGACTCTACAAATAGCACAATATCTCTAACTATGCAAAAGCATACTCTATACTAGGTATGTTAGTGAAGCTCTATCATGTAACAAAAAATGATCATATTTGTCATAACTACATCAATACAATCAAACTCATGAAGAAACATTAGTGACAATGTATGTAGTGTCCCTCTAGTTGCTACTATGTGTTTCAGTTTGCTTATGTTCGCTTGTTAGTCGTTTAGCTGTTTTGGATACTATATTATATTTCTTTTAGTTATGACATATGTTATGTTAGTTGTTATACTATGTGGATGATCATTTGGTTATGTTCATGTGATGACATTATGATTGACACGTGTATGTGTTGTGGTATATGTTGTTTTTGAGTTTTAATGAGGTTATCATAATGTAATTGTTGTTTGTGATATAATGATGTTTATTAGTCCTTGTCAAAAAGACAATATAGTACTACTCACTCGTGAGTACCCTGCTACGCTACGATTCTTCTTCACGGTGTGTTTGCTGATATATGATGATATATTTAACAGTGTTGTTTTATGCAGTTGCAGGTACCGGGTATCAGCTCCACCTGCTTGTCGGGTTTGAGCGTTCCCTAACCCAATAGAAATATGTTGTTTTGGAGATAGTGTCAAGTTCGTCATTAGCCATCGTTCTTCATTGAACGAGTATCTGTTTGTCACCCATTGTTGTCATTTTGTCATTTGTTTCTGTCATGTCATTCTTGTCTTTGTCATGTTGGAAATTCACAGTTTGGTTAGTTTAATGGTTAATGGATTAGTCATTGATTTTATTGATAATGTTGAAATGTTAAATTAAAATATTGATGTTTAGATATTTTAATAATTGAAATTGTAATGTTGTTTTTAAAAGAGTTTAATTAATTAAATTAATTAAACGATATATTTATTTAAATATAAATTGTTAGTTTTTCATAATAGAAAATTTATTTATTTATTGTGCAAGTTTAAAATGTTTGAAAAATAAGATATTAATGAACGGTTGCTTCAACTGAAGATGTGAAAATATCTTAAAACTTGACTAAAGAAGTTATCTTGAGTGCCTAATTAGTTGAACTGTTTGATCAATTTGATTTGCATGCTAACTTTGAGTTAAGTTTGGCAATCATGAGTTAATTAGATTAGAATTAAAAGCTTTTGCTTGTGCAATTTGATACACGGGGAATTTGATTTTGGATTGCTGGGAAGAAAACTTTCACGGAAGTTTTGGAAAAGCTTCTTCTCTATATTTTTTGGTTTAAAGTTTTAAAGACAATGGTTTTTGAAGGAATCAGTGTTTTTGGAAAATAAAGATTTGCAAGTTTACTGTATTTGGCTTCTATCTTCAATTGGATTCCGGATTATAAACCAGGTTTTCTTCTTGTTTTGCAATTTCTGAAATAATAAATCTGAATGTTGTTATTGTGTTTGACTCCATTGCTAAATCGTCTGCACAAACACTAGTAATGAAATTATTATAGATTAGCATTGAAATGAATTGAAGAAAATTAGTAGAGAAGTGAAAGTTATTTAAACCCAGCTATAAGTCTCTTTGAATTTATCAGTCTTCAGCCCTTTTCATTGATTCAGATCACCATGGGATTTTATCATTTGAGCCTTATCATCGACATTCCTTGTATTCCTAAATTTCTCTGAGAATTTTCTCAATCTAAATATTGGTATGCAGTTAGCTTTATCCTTGAATCGCTGTTTGAAAATTTGCTTTCCACCGAATCTGATACTATTTAAAAACTTAAAATCCCTTATACTAGATAATGGCACTGGCCGATGGGTTGATGGAATCATCTGGTTGTGGTTATATAGTAAAAGCTCCTTTTTGAGGATGGATGAAAGAGTCATTCCCATCACTTATACCCTGCGGCCTATGGTCTTACTCATTTCTCATCCTTTACCAAGCCTTGCGCGCGGCCTAATTGCTATAGATGCCTGATATTTTACCATTTACTATTATAGCAAAATTATTTAATTTTTTGTAGCTCTTGGCAGCAATGACATCGAAAGCCTAGTTAATTTGCTTCCAAATTAGAATATATGAGATATGAATAAAATTGTATAACCTTCGATTATTTGGGAATAGTATCCTGCAATTATGAAATCCATAAGATGACACTAATATTAAATATTGTGCCAAACTGTTACACACCTTGTCTGTGCGCATTCACTTTATATATATCTATCATCTCAACAGATTACTTTTGCATGGCGCGTAATCTCTTTAGTATTTTGGCTTTAAAAGTAAATCTTATCTTTCGATATTTATGCATGCTAATTTAGTGAGTGTCATGCATGGCGTGTTATTTCCCTGTGCATGCATGGCAGTAGCAAATTAGTTTTGCATCACTTTCATTGGGCTATTAACAACAGATTAAGAAAAGAGTATTCAAATACTTTTATTCATATATTTGATTAACATATATGTGCATATGCATGTGAGATGCCTGATTCTCCTCCATTTACTTCAGCCTTGGGTTTTTGTTTCACTTTTTCACCTTCATCATTGGCGTTAAATGAGTTTGTAACATCTGTTTATTGTTAATTTATGTAGCTTAGACAGGTGTCTCCATTCCCAAGAAGTGTTTATTTAATTATTTAATTGATTTCTAGAGACTTCTAGAAAAGGCTGAGTTGTCTAGATAATTATGTAATTAAATAATTGTTTATTTTAGAGACTTCTAGAATCCAGTTAGTTAGGGTTGTTAGAGTCTATTTAATCTTAGTCATTGATTGAGATTAAATCATGGCCATTGGTTTTCCAATGAGAAAAGTATAAAAGGGGATCAATGGGCATTTGGAGAACACACAAGTATAGACTTGAGATGACTTGCAGTGTTAGCAAGTAAATTTGCAGTGAGAACAAATAGTCTTGCAATGTTAGCAAGGGCGCAGTGATAGCATTGGGGATAGCAGCTGTGGAATTTCAGCAGGAGAAATTGAGGGAAGAATTTCCAGAGAAGAATATTACCAGAGCTTTTCCAGTAAGAGGCAAGCAGTTTATGTATTCCTTAATTTGCTAAAGTTTAATATAATTCCTCATCTGTAGTAGTACTTTTTCCCTTCGGGGTTTTTCCACGGACAATTTGTCCAAAAATATTGTGTTCATTATTGTGAATGTTTTCTTCTCTATTCCTGTGAGTTTATTGGTGAAGTTGCAGTTGTGTTATTTTTCAATGTTTGCTGTGAATTAATTTTTCAGAGTCAAATAATCTATGTATTAGATAGGAGATTAATAATCAGTAACTGCAATAGAATTTTCACATGGTATCAGAGCAGATCTGAGGGTAGACAAAACTCAGCGTAGGAAAGAGGGTCTATAAAACCCAATTCTACCTCTTCAGAATTATTTTTATTATTTTTGCTTTTATCTTTTGAGATGGCCTCAACAGGTTTAAGAGATCAGGACAGATTGGATGGAGCCTCAAATTTTGGTGTTTGGAAAGCCAAAATTTCTTTGTTGCTGGAAGAGAATGGGATCAAGGAATATGTGACCAGTGTTGTACCTGTACCTACAGATCCAACACAACTCTTAGCACATAAGAAGGAAGATGCCAAGGCGAGGAAGCTGATCCTTGATGGTGTCAAGGACCATATTGTTCCACATGTTGCAGAGTTAGATATAGCGAAGAAGATGTGGGATGCCATTCTGAATCTGTCCCAGAATGCTACCACTAACCGGAAGCTGATTCTCAGAGAAAAGCTGAGGAATATTCGGATGAACAAGGGAGAAGATGTGACAAGTTACCTCACCAGACTCAGACTTGTCAAGGATGAGTTGGCAGTTGTTGGAGATAAACCAGATGATGACGAGCTAGTGCGGATAGCCCTAAATGGGTTTACTAAGCAGTGGGATTTCTTTGTTCAAGTTATTAATGGACGAGACACCTTGCCGAGTTGGGATCGACTCTGGAGTGACTTCACTCAGGAGGAGCTTAGACTTAGTCTTGTCAGTGGTACCAATAGCAAGAGTCAGAAAAGTGAGGCGGAACAAGAGAACGTTGCCCTTGCAGGAAAAGGGAAAGTGAAGAAGGGGTCAAGCAAATGATCAAATTCACAAGGTGAGAAGAAGAAGGACTTGTCTAAAGTCAAGTACTATGGCTTTCATGAGTTTGGCCACTATGTCTGCAATTGCCCGCAAAGGAAGAAAGGAAAGAAGCAGACAACAGCTTCAGCAAGTGCAAATGAGCTCTCTAGTAGAATGGAGGATGAGTTCGCTCTCATAGCTTGTATGGCTAGCTCAACCTCATAGGGTGTTTGGTATATAGATAGTGGGGCATCATTTCATATGACAGGAGTTAGAGAGTACTTCTCTAGCTATAAGGAGGAGTACATCAGAATGCAGATTTCTATGGGGAACATGTCCAAACTCAATCCAGTTGGGAAAGGGACTATTCTATTTTAGAGGGAGAATGGTAAGCGGATTCCCATTCATAATGTGTTGCATGTGCCAGGCTTGGGTATGAATTTGATTTCCATATATGTCCTTCAGGATAAAGGTTACAATGTACTCTTTAGAGGGGCGATTGTGTTAATCAAGCACAAGGATTGGAAATCACCCACAGCTATTGGAGTTAGGAGCGGCCGGCTTTATAGGTTGCAGTTTGATACTGTGATCCTAAGAATTTTATCTTACTCTAATATGCAAAATACCTAAAAATGAAAGTGATAAAAGACTAAGGACACTTCAAGATTAGCCTAAAGAGTGATAAAACAAGAAGGAAAGTGGATAAAACAAGATGCAAATGATTTCACCTTCCTTGCTATTGAAGACTCCTTGGTTGGCCCTTGCTTGGGATGATTTTGTGTGCTCCTTAGATGATTTCTTGAGTGACTAGATGCAAGATCCACTTATGCAAAATGATTAGAATGGATAGCTAGATGATAGTGGATGATTGAGAATGCAAATTGGCAGCATGTAGTTATAAAAATCAGAAGTGTTGAAAATGCCCTTGAGGAGGGGGTATTTATAGAAGAATTTGAATTCTCTAGAGAATTCAACGGTTGAGATGCATCCAACAAGGCCAAGATGAAGGGCTATGGTGGGTTGAGAACCCACAAGCCCTCACATCTTGACATGTGGAGGGTGAAGTGGCCAAGGGGATATGAGATGGAGGTGAGGTGTCAAGAAGGTACATGAGGTGAGGCAGCACGCACCCAAGTACTGGGGAGATGGGAAGAATCTTGGTGAATAAAAGTGAATTTTAAATTCAATAAATG
>VDFB02000017.1:432494137-432545231 GCA_007258455.2 Sequoia sempervirens
TTATGAGCATATTTTGAGCTCATCATTTGCCCCCTACTTATCCTAATGATGGTCCTCCAGCATTAAGCTTTCTAGTTGTTTCTCTAAAATCAGTAGTAATATGGCCCTATAATGAAGTTCCGAATTTGTAGTAGAAACCTCTGAAACTTTTCCATCTCTCATACTTGCGGGTTTCTTTATCCTCATTAACATCTGTAGCCCAATAAGGATAAAGTGGCCACATCAAAACTGGAGGTCGAAATGTTAATGGTAACCATAACTCAAACCTTATCTAGAGACCAAACTGCATATACTTCTCTGTCCTTCTGATAGCTGCCTTAAAGTTCAAAGGACTATGAGGCTCAGATTTCCTGAGACCAACAGTCAGTTTTTCCATCTTGTTTCAATTCTGGAAGATGAAAGCTTCCAAAATAGATATGTTTGGTCTTTGAACTCATCATACACCTGCTTCCTGATATCAAATATTTTCATTCTTTCTGTCTGATCATTGAATCCATACACAATAGTAAGCCAAGTTCTCAGAATTGTATGGGGAGCTGAGCTTCCAGGTTGCTGTGGAATAGGTTCATTCCTTTCAGCCTCTTCATAAGCCTCTAATTGTCTTCCATAGTTAGTTTCATTGGCCTCCTAAGACATGAGTGACCTCAGATGAATGTCACCAATGTAGAGAAGCGGATTCCACTTTGTTTCAGAGGGAATTAGAAAACCATGCAAATAAAACTCACATAAGGAATTTTTCAGCCAACTGGGTGCTACCTGATATGCATCATAAAATTCCTTAGCTGTGTGAATGACAAGGTCTAAATTTCTTGAAATTCTCATCAATTGGAACCAAAGAAATTACTCTTTAAGGCACATAGCATATACCCTAGGTGGTGGTCTACATTCCATAATTTTACCAGTTATCTTCATCATTTCATCCATTTTCTCTTTCATTTCCTGAATTTCCTATTTTTGTCTTTCAATTTCTCTTTTCAATTTCTTCTTTTCTTCTTCTCAAAGACTTTGTTGAATTTTAGTTCTAGCTAAATGGCGGAAACTCAAAGTTTGAAATGTAACAGGCCTCCATGTAGTCCTAAGATATTCCAAATATTCAATCAACAATGTCCTTTTATAAACAACCAATGCTCGACAAGTTTCAAGGGGTAATGGGGTTTCATTGGACACTTCAGATTGTTCAAGTTGTTCTTCCTCTTGCTGCAGGATGGACTCTTGTTGCTGCTAAGGAGGAGATTGTGTTTCTTCTGAAACCTTCCTAACTACTTCAACCAAGTCATCAAGACTTGGCATCCCCCTTTCATTACCACTACCATGTTGTGCTTCCTCAACTTCCACTGTCTCAATTTGCACTTCCCCATGAATAACAGATGGACTTTGTGGAACATTCTCATATACATTCTAAGAAACATCATGACTGAATTCTTCAGATTCCTCAGGAATTATTATAATTTAAGGTTGAATGGAGGTTGAGCTAACTTTACATTGTTTCCTTGATGAAACTCTTTTTGGAAATGTTTCTAAAGTAACTGCTATAGGAGACACTTTCATGGATTTCCTCTTTCTAACTTGTCTAGCAGATTCAAACTCAATAGGAGAAGATGAAAGTGAAACTATAGTGGCAACAGGAATTGTTGCAGGAGAAACTGCTAAAGGGGAAGATGCTGCAGGAAAGAGTGGAGTAGAATGTTTTCGCTTTTGAACATGAGGGTCAGATTTTGGTGTTTGTTCTGCCATAGATGACTCTCCTACCTTCATTTTCCCTTTTTATTTTCTACCAACAGACCTACTTTGTACTTGGGTAGAGGGCTCTGGTGTGGAGGCTGCAGGAGCAGATGATTCTTACTCTGCTTCCCTACTTGTACATTCTACTCTCTTTTTCTTATTCTTGTGTTGTGTAGGGAGTGCTCTAGGAGGCTCTGGAGGTTGCAGACCCTTCTAAGCAACAAATTGTTGCCAAGAAAGGGGTGATACATCCCTCAGGGAACGCTCGATCAAGAATTTAATGAGGGCATGATAGGCGATAGAGTTGTCCCTACCCCTCTGGGTTTCATGGGCACAATGTTTCAAAAGGTTTAACAAAAAATTTGGAACATTGACAGCTAAACCGTGCCTCATATGACTCAATAGTTTAAAATGATAGGAATGCAAATAGGAAAAACATCCCTCACAAGTCAAGTACTTGATTATGAAGGTGGCATATTCTGAGTATGGAGGAGGCAGTGACACCCTTTTGCATCCTTGTTTGGAAACCTCCAAGGGTCCATCTATTGGTATTGTGAATTTTTCCCTAGCAGAGACAACATCTCTCCTTGAAGAAAAATTTTCTCCTATTGCCGGAAGCCCAGTTACTTCTACAATCCGCTCATTTGTAATGGCTACTACCAAACCCCACACTGTAGCTTCTCCATCTAAAAGAGTTCTCAAAAACTCGCCTACAGCTTCCTCATTATAGGAATCTATCCTCAGAAAATAATTCAGCCAACCACAATTGTTGAATTTCTGAACCGCTTGAGGATTTTGCGTCAAGGGTTCATGAGCTACAGGCTCATGTCTTACTAACTGGCCACCCATATTCACAAATTATCCCTACTGAGATTCCTAAAACTCAAACTTCTTCTGAAAATTCAAAAAACTTCTTATGCCCTGCCGTCACTTTTCTTTACTTTTCAAAGAATGACACAAAGGATAATTGCATGAAATGATTGTTAAAAACTACTTAAATCATGCAGTTAATTGTTGTTTAGGATGGAAGCACGTAGTCGTACTTGGTAAGTACAAGAAAATAAAAATATCTTAACAATTGTGACAGTGGCATAAGAAAAAGTTAAAATGGATTATCCCCGCCCCTACTAAAAATTTGGCATGTGTCCACACATGTGCAAAAGGATAGGCGAAGAACATGCAATAATGATTGATATGTACATAGCAATTAATGAATAAATGAAATAAATAAACGATGTGAAAATAAAAGATATCGCGTACCTTATAATAAGTGCTCGTACATACTGGGAAAGATCACAACTCAGCATGAAATGACGGCTGGATTTGAAACCATAAATGAGGGTAGTACAGCATGATGGATGTCATGGATGGGTGTCATGGAAGAAGAGGAAATGAATGGTGGCGATGGATGAAAAATGGAGAAAGTGGCTTCCTTAAAAAGGAAACTTTTATTATGGGCATGCAGCATAGAATTTTAAAGAGATGTTGTAGGAGAAAGGCCAAAGCCTTTTGTTGTAGGAAGATCAGTGGCAACATCTGAAACAAACTACTTCATAAATTCTTCTTTGGATGGTGGCTTATGATACAACCTAAAATGGTGTTCATTAACCAGTAGCTTGAATCAGACAAGATCTATTGTAGCTAACTGAACTGAACCATTATCAAACACATTTTCTATTTCATAAGGACCAAGCCATCTTGTGTTGAGTCTACCTTGATTTTCCTTGTACCTGGAGTCATAGAGCAGCGCCCAATCACCGACAGAGAATTGTTTAGTTTTGATATGGTGGTCATGCCATTTTTTTCTTTGTTGCTAGATAGCTTCAGTATGCTTTAGGGAAACTTTCCTTATCTCATCCAATGCATTTAGCTGCAGGAGGCGTTCCTTTTGGGCTTCTAAAATATCAATGTTAAGCTGGAGAGTAGTCATTAAGGTCTTATGCTCAAACTCTATTGGCAACATGGCAGTTTTTCCATAGAGTAACTCAAAAGGAGTGAACCCTGTAGCTATTTTCCATGTTGTCCTATAAGCCCAGACTACTTCAGGAAGGCAGCTGCTCCAATCCTTCTTGTGTAATTGTACTGTCTTAGTAAAGATTGCCTCAATTTCTCTGTTGGTAACCTCTACCTGACCATTGGCTTGAGGGTGATAGGGACTAGAATTTTTGTGCCTGATATTGTAATCATTCATCAATGCAGTGATTAAGTTTGATGTAAACTAAGCTCCTTGATCAGTAACAAGTTCCTTTGGGACTCCAAACCGAGTAAAAATCTGCTCATACAGAAACTCAGTAACTTTATTGTCATGGGCATGTGTCATTTCTTTCACTTCCACCCACTTGGTTACATAATCAGTGCAAACCAAAATGTATGATTTCCCATTGGATGGAGGATCAATAGGCCCAACAAAATCCATGCCCCACTTGTCAAAGGGACTAACTACCACTTGAGGATATATGGGCATTTCATCAGACCTTGGTCTCCCCATGCATTGACATCTGTCATATTTTCTGGTGTAGGCTACAACATCTTTGTGTAGTGTGGGCCAATAGTATCCTATAGCAAGCACTTTCATAGATGTTCTCTTGGCTGCAAAGTGCCCACCACATGGCTGATCATGACAAGCATTCAAAATGTCATAGGTCTCATCTTCCCTAACACATCATCTCATGACTTGGTCAGGTCCTGTGTAAAATAAACAGTCTGCAATCCATGAAAAGTTAAAACTTTTCTCTACCAACAATTATTTTTCCTTTGGTGAGAAGTGGGCTTGGATCTTGTTGGCTGCTAAATAATTTGCAATATCTGCATACCATGGAGTTTGAGCAATAATAGAAAATAGATGTTCATCGAGAAAGCTATCATCAATTACCTCAGGGGTGGCAGGTGTAGTTGTTTGAAGTCTTGACAAGAAATCAACCACCACATTAGCCCGTCCTGACTTATCAATAATTGTGATATCAAATTCCTGCAACAATAGGAGCCATCTTGCTAATCTACCAGATATGGTAGGCTTATTCATGAGGTACCTTATTGATGCATGATTTGTATGGATAAATATTTGGTAACCAGTGACATAATGTCGAAACTTGTTCAGGGCATACAAAACTACTAGCAATTCTTTCTCGATGACAGTATAGTTTAATTCAAGGCCTTAAAGGTTTTTGCTAATGAAATATATGGCATGCTCTATGGAATTCTCTTTCTATCCTAAAACTGCCCCTATGGCATAATCAGAAGCATCTGTGTGTATATGAAAGGACAGACTCCACTTTAGTCCTTGAAGAACAGGTGCCTGAGTAAGTAAGTTCTTAAGCTGTAGGAAAGATTTGTCACAGGCCTCAGTCCAGTTAAATTCAGAATCCTTAGTCAATAAGGCATATAATGGACTGGCTATTTTGTTGAAATCTTTGATAAATCTTCTATAATATCCAGCATGTCCTAGGAAGCTTCTAACATCCTTTTGTTTCATAGGTGTTTGCAAAGTTAGAATGACTTCTATTTTTACAGGATCAACTTGAATTCCTACTTGAGAGATATGATGGTCTAAAACAATTCCCTCTTGCATCATCATAAAACACTTCTCACTATTCAAAGACAAATTTTTCTCCTTACATCTTTTAAACACTTTCTCCAAATTTGCTAATACTTCTTCATAAGTAACTCCATAAGTGGTGAAGTCATCCATGTAGATCTCCATAGAATCATGAGAGATGTTAGCAAAAATACTGATCACTGCCCTTTGAAATGTTGTAGGTGCATTACACAGGCCAAATGGTAAGACAGAGTAGGAAAAAGTGCCCCATGGACTGGTAAAAGTTGTTTTGTCTTGATCCTAAGGGGCAATTCTAATTTGATTATACCCACTATATCCATCCAAAAAGGAGAAATACTTTTTACTAGACAATGATTCTAACACTTGGTCAACAAATGGCAATGGAAAGTAATCCTTTTTAGTTGTTTTGTTCAGCTCCCTATAATCTACACAAACTCTCCATTTTCCACCTTTTTTAGGAACAATCACCAATGGAGATACCCATTGACTGTCTAAAATAGGGTAGATAAAACTAGCATCAAGCAATTTTTGGAGCTCATTTTTAACTATTTCCTTGAGTGCTAGGTTTATCCTTCTTTGAGGCTGCCTAACAGGTGAACAGTCTTCCTTAATATAGATCCTATGAGTATAGAGTTGAGAATCTATTCCCTTCATATCCCCATAGTCCCATGCAAAAGCTCTATGTTGATCTTGCAGCATTGTGACTAGGGCGGATTGTTGAGATTGAGGCAGCTTATTTTTTATGTTTAGATAGCAGCCTGGAGACACTTCTACTTACTTGGTAAGATCATTCATAGAGGCTGCTGATAAAGGTGGCATATGTATTTCATGTGGAAGAAAATTGTGATAAACTGCAGGAAATTTAGGTGGCAGACTCTCAGGATTCAGTTGTTGCAGGAAACACTGCTGAAGACAGCTATCTGGAACAAATGGGCTACTTAGATTAGAGTTAGACTACAAAATGTGTAAAAGCAGGCCATCCTCACTTTGAAGCTGGGAAAATAGATTAGTTTGCAACATCATTAGCTGAGCCAATGAATTGACTTCTTCAGTTTCCTCTCCTAAATCTGGCCAAATTGGTTGAGACAAGTCTGGCTGAGGCTGGGTAGGTGGGTATAAAGCCAATTTCTTTCTTGACTGACCATAAAAAATTGTCATGTCTCCTAAATGAAATCCTATAAAAGTATCAGTTGTGGCTAACCATGGTTTACCTAGGATGATAGGATATCCTCCCAAAGTTGCCTTACTGGACAATATAGTGAAATTTGTTGGGTATTCCCAAGACTCAAGGATGACAATGACATCTTTTACCACTCCATCAGGTGTTACTGTGGAACTATCAGCAAGTTGCAAGACAGTAGGTGTAGACCGAATGGTTACGAGATTCAAATACTCCATAGTATGCTTGGTCATTACATTGATGGTTGCACCAAAGTCAATCAAAACATTCTTTACTATCTGGCCATTAATATTTAGTTTTACCACAAGACTCCCAGGGTCAGTATATTTTGGAATGACTACCTTCCCTAACATAATATCTGCCAACTGTCCTAAAACATGGATAGTTTGGGGATCCTTTTTCTTTCTTCCTGGTTTCTTTAAATAGGTCTTCTTAATGGCTTTTCCATAAATTGGGATATCTTTAATGGCTTGAAAAAGGGGAATTTGAATGTGTACATTCTTTAGCTGATCCAAAATATCAAAGGTAGGCTCTTCTATAGAATTGGATGTAGTAATTTGCAATCTCTGAGGAAAAGGTGGTTTGGCCTGATGCTGCCGGACAGGCTCCTTAGAAATAGTATTTGATACAGGTATATGTTCTTCAAGATCAGTAGGTTGTTTAGAGGCAGAGTCTGGAATCTTTGTAATTACAGGCGGCTGTGGAGTAGGGAGAGTGGTTCCAGACCTAAGATGGATATCATTAATATTCATGGCATAAGTTGGATACTGATTGGCTTCTGCAAAATACATAGGTTGTTGTTGATGTTGCTGCTTATTATTAGGATTTGGCAATGGTTGAGCAGACATAGGCGTTTGTTTTGGAGGTCCAATATTTGCTACAGGTGTTGCAGGAGGTGGCATGAGGGTCGGAGGTTGTGGCTACTGAAGCTGCAGGGATCCAGGGGATTGGTTCTGCCATTGCTGAGAACCTCTCCATTGAGGATTCTGCTGCCAATTACCTTGGGGTGGAGTCCATTGTCCTTTTGGCTGCTCCCAACCTCCTTCAGGAGATTACCATTGAGGACTTTGATAGTTAGGCCAGTGTGGTTGAAAATTATTCCAAGGTGGTGATGGGCCATATGTAGGTTTCCATTGGTTACTGTAATTAGAATAAGGATTTCCAAAATTCAAAGGGTCTTGAGGCATACCTTTTCTTTGAGCCCATGGTCGCCTTTGTGCAACGAAGAATACTTGGTCATCATCACCCTCTACTATCTTAACATTAGTAGGTAATTGCTTAGCCTCTAGGTTAGCCACCATCTTACATCTGCAGTCATATTTCTTTTGTCTGCAATGTGGATAGAACTCAGCCAAGATTGCTTCAGCTTCCTCATGTTTCTTCTGAGCTTGCATAGTATCCAACTATGTAGCCATGTTGTTTATGATATCCTGCTTGAAATCAGACAGCAAATGTGTGATCTCCATCTATTAAACTCCATTAGTAGAAGACTTTCCCACTATGGATTGATGACCTCTACCCTTCTTAACAATTGCTTGAGAGTAGTTGCGACATATTTTCTTGATATCATCCCAAGGCACTTGGGTTATATCTCCTCCTTCCATCAGATCCAGGGCATCTATATAGGTGTCATTGATTCCTCTTAGATAAATTAGTTTATGAGATTTTTCATTGAGAGTATGGTCTGAATTCTTTTTTAGGGAAAACAAAAATCTTGAGATATAGTCTTCTAGGCTTTCATCCTCCTTTTGTTGAATTCTTAATATATCATCACCCTTACTACCACTCTTACAATATTCCTTGTATTTCTCAAGAAATTTTATTTGCATAGCTGCCCAACTATTAACAACACCCCTTCCCAAACTCATAAACCATCTAAGAGCTCCCTCCTTCAAAGTAGTAGGAAACAACTTCAGTATGTGAGCATATGGAGTGTAATTATAGCTGTGACAGAGGATGTCAAACTCAAACAAGAAAGTGTTTGGGTCCTCTGTAACTAGTCCATAGAACTTGGGAAGTAATGAAGAAGGAATATTTTTAAGGTTATCATTATCTTGTTGAAAAATGATGGGGAATTTAAAAGAAGGAGGTTGATTAGGTGGATTATGCGCTATATTTTTTTGATGGAGTATCAAAGCAAATGGATTTTCTTGAGGTTCTTCGACAGCTGGGTCAAATGGCAATTCAGCAAGTAGGTTTTCAGCAAATGGATTGATATCTTGGTCTCCTCCTTCCTCAAATAGATTATAAGCTGGTTCAAAATTGTTATCAATGAATGGAAGGTCAGGGAAGAATCTTCCTAGAGCATCTCTTCTTCTATGCATGCAATAGAATTAACCATAAATTGAAGGAATTTGAAAATGTTTGAATAAAAACACTAAACTACTACTAACAATGACTATGACAGGTTCTTAGCTTGACACCATCCCCAGCAACAGCGACAAAAATGGTCGATTCCACAAAAGGATTATAAAGTCATGGAAAATCCTAACCTAGGAATTGGACATTCCAGCAGGTGACTAACATCTTCTTATGGTCGTTCATTTACATTGTCAAACCAAGGAACGTATACTTGAAATGGAGTAGCACTGTATGTGCACTAAGAACCAGTTTCAGTCACAATTTACCATAAATAAATGCTTGGAAGGAATTCTACTTATGCTGTAGGAATATAATGTAAAGTCTTCTTAACTTAAGCATAACTTAATCAAATCAGAAATCGTGACAACTATGACTAAGAAACAAACTATGAACTGGCCTTATGCTACAGGAACAAACACAGGGATGGATTCCCGATGCTGCAGGAACAATCTAAGACTGAGTTTGCGCTGAAACCTTCAAGAATGAAATCTAACTTATAATCAATAGGAGATAAATAACTAACTACATATACTCACTAAGTGGGCCCCCTTAGCAAGCATCAACTAGTTTATGCAAGAATTGAACTCAAAACTTCATCAGCTTTTATTCATAAACTTGAAATCATATAAATTGATTGTTCTACTTGTAAGAAAACTAACACAAAACACTGTTTCTCATTATAATACTAACTTTTACACACTTTGTTGCTCACTCATATAGGAGGAACACTTATTTATATTAGAAAAACAACTAACTACCTAACTCTAACAAGGAAATATGTGGACACAAATGCATCCTAAAACTGAGGGACAGACTTCTCATAAATGAAGGCATATCTGTTCAACACAATTCAGAGAGAATTTAGTATTCCACTCTTCCTAGATTAATGATCATTTAGATTTCATCCCAATGACCCGGTCAGAGATTCTTTGCTAGAACAACTTCCTCGATGCCATGTTGGAAATAGACTTTACTACAAGGCTGAGATCTGTTGTGCTTTGACTCGTTCATGCTTCCTTCAACAACCTACGATGCACATGGCGACATAAGTGAAAGAAAGCACACATGGAAAATAACATGATACACATTCATTAATCACATATTAAATCCATTTTATTATCCAAAAACCACATGTATTATATCAGTCATTCGAGAGGTCAAACAGAGCAATTAATACAGACACATAGAGATGTTAAGCTGCAGGAATATAAGAATGTGTTGCTATAGGATACTACTCGATTTTAAATAAAAAGCCTTTAATCAAAGAGTTAAAACAACTATCAGCAATAAGAGTAAGGGTATTAAAAATACATCATAATATTCAAATTATGTGCATATTCCGAGCTCATCAAGTCCATTATATAGGGTTGAGGTTCCATTGTATAGGGTTGAGTGTTGAGAATTAAACCATAAACCCTACACCCTCAAACCTCATCCCTATACCCTATACCCTAAACCCTAAACATTATCCCTGAGCCCTTAACCCTATAATTAAATGCTAAACCCTATATTAAACTTTATACCCTAAACCTTGAACCCTAAACCCAATACCCTCAACCCTATGCCCAATATCCTAAACCCTAATACCCATACCCTATACACTTAACCCTACACCCCCAACCTTGAAAACTATACCTCAACCCTCAACCCTATACCTTAAACCCTAAACCCTACGCCTTCAACACTCATCCCTATACCCTATACCCTCAACCTTATAACCTAAGCCCTAAAAATCATCTCTCAACCCTGTACTTAACCCATAAACCCTACACTCAACCTTGTACACTAAACCCTAAACCCCAAAACTCAATCCCAAACCCAATACCCTCAACCCTATACCTACTATTCTAAACCCTAATCCCTATACCCTATACACTTAGCCCTTTGCCCCCAACCTTGAACACTATCCCTCAACCGTCAACCCTATACCTTAAACCCTAAACCCTACACCCTCAACCCTCATCTCTATACCCTACACCCTCAGCCTTATACCCAAAACACTAAATATTATCCCTTGAAACCTATACTTAAATGGAAAACCCTACACTCTCAAGCCTTAACCCTTTACCTTATACCCTTAACCCTAGACCCTAGACCCTAGACCCTAGACCCTAATCCCTATACCCTATACACTTAACCTCATTTCCTCAACCCTGAACATTATACCTCAACCCTCAACCCTCAAACTTATAAATACATCCTAAACCCTAAACCTAATATCCTCAACCCAATACCCTCTACTATATACTCAATATCCTAAACCATAATCCATATACCCTATACAGTTAACCTTATACCCTCAACCCTAAATACTATCCCTCAACCCTCAAACCTATACCTTAAACTCTAAACCCTAAACCCTCATCCCTCTTCCTTATACCCTATATCCTCAACTTTATACCTAATATCCTAAACCCTAATCCCTATTCCCTATACACTTAACCCTATACCTTAAACACTAAACTTTACACCCTCAACCCTCATAGGGGGAGAGAGAGAGAGAGGTTGGGAAGGGAAAGAGGATATAAAGATAAGTAGAGAGGGAAGGAGAGGTAGAGAGACATGAGAGATAAAGACTAGATAAGTAAGGATAGATGGAGGGAGAGAGAGGGAGGTGAGATAGAGAGTAGTAGTGGAGGAGGGAAGGGGAAGGGATAGGTGGACAGGAGAATGGACATATAGGAAGGAGAGAATGGACAGGAGAGGGAGGACCAAGATATTTTATTACATAGCAGATGTGATGATGATATGACAGAGCATTGGCAGGATGATCCAGCGATAACAGTGACAAAGACGCAACCAGGATAAGCAGATCCAATGGCGAACGGGCCGGGATGGTTGTTCAGCGAGAGACGGCGGTATTTCACTTGGATCTTATGACAGACCAGTGATGATATGATGGAATGGAAGACGCACGGATGAACAACAGCATGAAAGATGCGGCGTGATGACGGATAATGGATTAGGCGAGAAGATGAACAGATGATGGAATATGGCATTGAGGAAGGAATGGATAAAGAGGGACAGGACAAAGATTTAATGGAAACGCTTTATTTATGCATGAAAAGCCAGACCATGATGATGATGATGATGATTATGATAAGATGCCAGCAGCGTAATGACGATCCGGTACCGAAGTGACAACCGATGAAGTCGATGATATTATTACAGCCATGGAATTAACGCCTGACGATATGCCGCTGGCGGTTTCATAAGATGATGTCCGAGTGATGACGGTTATACCTGACCTGGAGTGATGCTTTATTAAACGCAGGTCAGTATCAACGGAGCACCAGATGGCGATCGCGATGCATGATGACGATGAAAACGATGGGGTTGTCGTGGAGTGTGGATGAATCTGAGACAAAAGATAACAGAGGATAAAATGAGATAGTAGAGATAGAAGATAGAGGAGGAGGAAATGGAGGGATGAGGGAGGGAGGAATGGAGGAAGAAGAGGAGGAATGGATGGGAAGGAGAGAATGGAGAGAGAGATAGAGAAAGAGTTCTTGAGATCAAGGGAGAAAGAGTCAGATAAAAGGATGGAGATAGTGAGAGAGTGGTCTAGAGTGTGAGGGATAAAAATGTGTGAGGGATAAAAATGAGAGAGAAATAATAAAAATTGTTGATTACTGAAATTTGACTATCTAAAATTTGTGAGATCTTCCAAAAATTATAATTTGCATTACAACTCCTAGAGATCTGAAACCACTCTCAAACATCTTGAAACTATATACATGAAATATAACTTAAAGTATAAGAAAGTAAACGTCCATATGTAACTGTCCACTTATACTTAAATGTTTGTCAATGCATTTGCAAAACACAAAAGCCATGTCAAAACTGAGATATAACGCGAGCACGTTATATCTTGCTTTAGGAATCCCCAAGCCTTGGGATTGGTATTTTCCTTGGAATACCAACCCAAAGGCTTGGAGGGCATTCCCAATGACCAGAGATGTGTTTTTGCAATTCTACAATATTTCACATAATCGGGTTCGTGCTCATCGTCAAGATTGCACGAGGTTCAATGTCGAATAAATCCAACACCTAGGTAATGTTAGGTTCTCTCTTAGCTATGCAACGATGCAATTTTTTTCACTTTTTGACAATGTTAAGTCTTTCATCCATAATTTCTTTTGTTTGAATGTCTCTTTTTTGGAAAAAAGCAGTGTTTGGTGTTTTTTTGTTATAAATTAACTGTTCATCAAAATTTCAAATAAATTACATTTTTAGAAACTAGACTCCATTCTATTATTTATTTATTTTTTAAAAAAATCAATTAGTTTTCAAAATTTGTAGGGGTAGCATGGCCAAAATTATGTTTTACAAGAAGTGTCCACTTCGAAAATTAGTAAAAAATTAAATATTCATTAAAAAATTATCAAAAAAATCATGCATCAACTACATACTGTTAGCTAATTTTTGACCATAGCGATTTTAAAAATACTAAAAAAAATTTCACCATATAAGGGTCATACAAGAGTTTCTATGTTATGTTTTTCTGACAAAAACAACACCAATTTATGTACGCACCTTGTTTGAACCCCTTAATCTCAACCATTTTCAAAATAAATTAGTAGCTTAGAAAGTAGACTCGAAACACTTCAATCCTTGTTTTTATTCCATTTCAAAATTTTGAGTGTAACTATCCTCAATTTCATGTCCAAGGTCGGTATTTCCTGATTTCACAAAAAAAGTGGCCACTTAAGTCCCCTTTTTGGGAACCATCTTTGTGCACTTACCCAAGGGATCGAGTCAATTGAACGTAGCTCTGAGTGATTTGACGTGTTTGGGTGTGAAAGAGGACCATGCCTAGCATAAACGTATGTAGTTTTTGCTTGCGGTTTCAGGAAACAATTTATGGGAATTGAAAGCATGTATGTTCAAAATATCTCGTGCTTCGGTGCTCATATGGTGTATTGGAATTATTCTGTTGATTACCTTTTGCAATTAAGTCTATTTCTTGTTGTCTTCATGAATAATTGTGATATGGTGTATCAGTTTTGTTATGCAGATATATGTGCAACCTATCTTAGGTCTATGCTGACATGATATAGTGTGCTACACGTTTTGATCTGTTGGTTGGAAAGATTTTGTAAATTCTCGAGGAACCAAAAGGAGAACACTTCTAGGTAGCTAGTGTTTCATTTTAATGAGAGGAAGACCTAAATTTTATATTTTAATGATTTAAGTTCATCTCAAATGTGTAGTAAAATAATTATAATCTTTGAAGAAACAATTTAAAGTGTGGAATCAACTTTAATTGAGTGTATCCATTGTATTGTTCTTATTTCTCGATTTATAAGTGATATACCTCAATAGATATACTCAATGGAGATATAATGCCAATGAAGACATCAAATTTGCTATGAGTTCTGAGGGATATAGTGTTTAGTGTAACTTTCATTAAGGTATAGCACCAATATTTCAATCATTGTATATTTTGAATGAATTCATGACTATTCCCCTATTGGAATTGGCACCACTATGTGATTAACTCTACTTTCCATCACCCCAACACATTAAATTAAATCGATTATAACCATTTTCTTTCAAGTTGTGTTGTTTTGATTTTTCCAAATTTCAAGTGTAAAAGCATAACAACAATATGGGTTGTTATATCCATAACATAAAACTTTGTGCTTGGTGAGATTTTTTTGTATAAAAAGTTGTAGAGCCTTCATTTTCAAACTAACACATAGATATATTGTGACACCAATTTAATGATATACTATGTAGTGGGGATGGTTTGTAGCAAGGTAATTATCTAATCCCTGTAATATCGTACAAATTAACACCTTAGAGAAACCCCATTGATCTTGTAGAACCAAAGGTGAAGAAGATCCTACTTACCTCAATAATTGATTTTAAGTTACCCAACCTAAAGATAGGTTTCATGCTACTCTTCCCAAGTTTGACATCCCTAACACTTGGGAGACTATTCAACCTTAGGGATTTGGGGTTCAAAATATTTTTGCTAGCAACTTTATAATTTTTTAAAACCACTAGAAAATTTGTTTGATAATTTATTTTATCTTTTCAAAGTCAATCAATCATTCAATAACTAAAATATTTAACATTTTCTAATATATAGACAGTTCACTAAATAAAATATTTTATATTGCAATCACATCTATAATTTTCCAACAAATATTAACAATGTTGAGAAATATAAAAAAAATTAGTATGATTTTTTTCTAAAATAAATATACATTCACCACAAAAGTTAATACATTGGGCTAGGATTTGCCAATATTTTATATATTTTTTAGAGGGGGTTTTTTAAAATTATCATTGGTTCTTGTTTTTCTAACCTTTAAGACTTCATTTGAGCTCATACTAGATTCTTTTTAACTACCATTTTTTAATAGTGAATGATTTTTCAAACTCTTTGTAGTGATATTATTGGTTCATTTTTATTCGTCTCTTAATCTTTAGTTTCAACAATGTAGCCTTAATTTGGAATTTTTAAATTATTAATATTTACTCCACTTTTTAATTTCTACATGTGAAAATTATATATGCATTCAATATAAAGTGTCCAACATTTTATGTTTGAGGTTTTATTGATAGAGCGATTTTCAAGTGCTCTTAGGGTTGTGCATTATGTTTGACTATCTTTAAGGCTTTATCATGTTTTCTTGTCATTGTGAATGTTATTATGTTATCTTGGACTATAAGAACTATGAGTACTTAAAATAGAGCTCATGGATCACTACAACATGCATGGCCTAGTTCCTTATCTTCATAGGCTCATTCTTAACCCACATTATGTAGATTTGAATGTAACTAGTTTAACAATAGGATCATATCCTTAGAAGCACTTATACCAACACTCTCAAGCATATGTTAGATGTCCTTGATCACTTTGAGTGCCCTTTCACCACTTGGGAAATTCATTAGGAAGTTGAATGGAGATTTTGAACCCCCATTTAAAAGATGTTTTCTTAGAGACTCCTTCACATATAATTGATTCTAAGACTTATTAATACCCATTCTATATTCATTTATACACATGTACTTGTTGTGTACTCATTATGGGACGAAAAAAGTAATTTGATGACAAGTATTAAGGTTCCGCCACCATCACCTATTTCCTTATATTTCAAATTTGATGTAGAGAAAGCTATGGCAAACACATTGGAATGTCAAGAACAATGAGAATATGATTTCTACAACTTTCTACAAAAGGTTCTCTAATCTTTTCACTTGTGACAAGAAATAAGCACCATACAAGCAACCCTACAAGCTTAGTTGATAGACTCAAACCAACAAAAGGTTCATTAAAGTCCACTTTTCCTTTTCATTCTCAAGATCTTTACTCTTAAACACACTCTAAACAATTCACTCTAACCATTCTTGGCAGAAACTAACTCCAAACTATATTATCTCCATAAAACCCTCAAAGAGGGTAGGGTTTAATTCCCTCTTGACAAGGTTTTCCTTTTAACAGTTGTCTATAACTCCTTGTGGCCAAGAGATATTGGGCTAAGATCTTGGAATCTATTAGAAGATGTAAAAACAGAGGTTTACTAAAAAATTTAGCATTTTCCACCATGCCAATCAAGAGAAATGGATTTTTTTCTCAAAACTAGAAACCCTAGTTCCGTCATTAACCCATATGCACTAATTTCCTCATAACTTGCTAATTTTAGCATGAAATTCAACCAAATAAAAAGCATCTAACCATTTTTTTGTAAATTTTGCATCTAACCATCAAAATGAACCTACATGACCCCAAATGGTCCAAAATGACCTTATTGGCACAAAACAACCTAAATCAACCCAAAACCAAAACATTTACCAAACAACAACAAATGCACGCAAATGGATGCTCCTGCATCATACTCCCTAGGGGAAAGAAATTTGAGTTCCATCTCAAATGATGATCAACTAATTTTTTCACTTCCTCCAATTGTGTTGTAGTTGTACACGTCCTCTGACCTACTCTCGATCTTATCCATGCTTGGCTTGATCTGCTCCTTGTTTCTTGGTGTGCACTCTTTTCTTTCTCTCTTTCTTTTTGCATCTTCTCTTGCTCACCAGCTTCTCTACTTGAAGACTCCAAGATTTGATTACTCTATCATACACCTCATTGTTGTTTTCCATTTCTTCCTCCTCTTCATTTGCTCCTTGTTCTGCACTTTAATTTTTCTTGTGTTCTCCTCAAGGTTCTTTCAAGGTTTTCTTGGGCATCTTTCAATCTTCTTGGGATCTTCTTCATAATTTTTAGTTTGTTGTCTTGGAATATCATGCTACAATATCACCTTTGCATCCTTGGATGGTTTAATCATGATCTCTTGGTCATTGTTCTTGACCTTTTTTGCATATCTTATCCTCTCTTGTAGTGTTTCCTAATCATTATGCCCTGCAACACCATTTTCCTCTATCTCTTTCATGTTCTTGACCAACCACTCTTTGCTCTTCTCCATATCAACTTGTATATCTACATTCTCTTTTTCATATTCATGATAAAAACCATGATTTGTACTTCCATTTACCTATTCAATGGCCTGTTGCATGGATTTTATTTATTCCCTAACTTCATTGCTTGCAAACTCCTCCTTTTTGTATGCTTCATTTCCTTCTTTTGTAGCATTCTCCAAGGCTTCATGAAATTGTAGTTCACCTACAATTTTCAAAGCAATCATCTTTTTCCTTGTTTCTCATTGGCCAATACCAACATTTGGTATTCTTCCTCAAGACACTACTGTAATACAAGCTTAATATTTTTTTCCAACTCTACCATTTTCCTATCAAACTCCACAACTTGGCTTATCTTGTTGTCTTTCATCTTGTCCTTCTTTTCTTGTCTTCTTAATACCTTACATTAGGCTTCCTTCTTTTCCCTTGGCCTAGACTTTTGGTATCTAGGTTCTTCACTACAACTTGTCAAAAACAATACACAAACTTCCAAGACTTCCCTTGCCCAGATCTTTGGGTTCTAATACCAAAAATGATGCAGAGAAAGCTATGGAAAACACATTGGAATTTCAAGAACAATTAGAATATGATATCTACAACTTTCTACACAAGGTTCTCTAATATTTTCACTTGTGGCAAGAAATAAGCACCATACAAGCAACCCTACAAACTTAGTTGATAGACTCAAACAAACAAAAGGAATTAAAATTCACTTTTCTTTTTCATTCTCGGGCTCTTTAATTTTAAACACACTCTAAATACTTCACTATAAAAATTCTTGGCAATAACTAACTCCAAAGCACAATATTTCCATAAAACCCTCAAAAAGAGTAGGGTTTAATTCCCTTTTGATAGGGTTTTCCTTATAACGGTCATCTATAAGTCCTTGTGGCCAAGAGATATCGGGCTAAGATCTTGGAATCCATTAGAGGATGTAAAAACAGAGGTTTACTAAAAAAAATAGCATTTTCCTCCTTGTCAATCAAGAGAAATGGATTTTTTCTCAAAACTGGAAATCTTAGTTTTGTCATTAACCCATGTGCACTAATTTCCTCATAACTTGCTCATTTTAGCATGAAATTAAACCAAATAAAAAGAATTAAAATATTAAGATAGATATCTACACAACCATCCACTTTCAGACCCTGCAGCAAGCTGTACAAAAGCATAACAAGCAAACACTAGCTGTTTTTTCTAGAAAAATCACTATTTTGCATTGTTTTTGCTATAACTTTTACAAAATGTAATCAAAATTCATGAAACAAAAATATTTTGGAAGATTAAACATTCCTTCAACTTGTACAAGAAATTTCAAGTCTGTACCAATCCGTACAGGCCTGTATAATGAATATTACTGTCTATTTCACCAAGAAAACACCTAGGAAATTCTGCAAAAATGAGTTCCTTTCATTCAAATCTCCTCTCCCTCATTGGTTCACATGATAGTATTTATTTTATATCCCATTCATTCACAACGCCCAAACTATTTTCTAACTACCAAAAACCAACATTGCAAAAGTGTATGCACTTTTGGGTGACAACAATGACAAGGTTTTGCAACTTTTGCATCTAACTATCAAAATGAACCTACATGACCCCAAATGGTCCAAAATGGTCCAAAATGACCTTATTGGCACAAAACAACCTAAATCAACCCAAAACCAAAATATTTACCAAATGACAACAAATGCACCCAAATGGATGCCACTGCATCATACTCCCTAGGGGAAAGAAATTTGAGTTTCATCTCAAATGATGATTAGCTACTTTTTTGGCTTCCTCTAATTGTTGTAGTCGTAGATGTCCTCTGACCTCCTCTCGATCTTCTCCATGCTTGGCTTGATCTGCTTTGTATTTCTTGGTGTGCACTCTTTTCTTTCTCTCTTTCTTCTTGCATCTTCTCTTGCTCACCAACTTCTCTGCTTGAAGACTCCAAGATTTGATTGCTCTATCATACACCTCATTGTTGTTGTCCATTTCTTCTCCTCTTCATTTTCTCCTTGTTTTGCACCTTTAATTTTTCTTGTGTTCTCCTCAAGGATCTTCCAAGGTTTTGTTGGGCTCTTCTTCATAATTTTCAATTTGTTTTCTTGGACTATCATGTTGCAATATCACCTTTGCATCCTTGAATGGTTCAATCATGATCTCTTAGTCATTGTTCTTGACCTTTTCTACATATCTTATCCTCTCTTGAAGTGTTTCCTCATCATTATGCCTCGTGACACCATTTCCTCTACATCATTCATGTTCTTGACCAACCACTCTTTTCTCTTCTCCCTATCAACATGTATATCTACATTCTCTTGTTCATATTCATGATCAAAACCAATATTTGTACTTTTTTTTACTTGTTCAATGGCCTACTGCATGGATTTTCTTTCTTCCCTAACTTCATTGCTTGCAAACTCCTCCTTTTTGTATGCTTCATTTCCGTCTTTTGTAGCATTCTCCAAGGGTTCATGAAACTATAGTTCACCTGCAATTTTCAAAGCAGTCATTCTTTACCTTCATCTTTTCTGAATGATCATCTTTATGGGCCACTTCACCTTCTTTCTCATTGGCCAATACCCAACATTTCCTTGGTATTCTTCCTCAAGACACTATTGCAATACAAGCTTAATATTTTTTTTCCAACTCTATCATTTTCCTATCAAACTCTACAACTTGGTTTATCTTGTTGACTTTCATCTTGTCCTTTTCTTCTTGTCTTCTTGATACCTCATCTTAGACTTCTTTCTTTTCCCTTGGCCTACTCTTTTGGTATCCAGGTTATTCACTTCAACCTGTCAAAAACAATACACAAACTTCCAAAATTTCCCATGCCCAAATCTTTGGGCTCTGATACCAAAAATGATGTAGAGAAAGCTATGGAAAACACATTGGAATCTCAAGAACAATGAGAATATGATTTCTACAACTTTCTACACAAGCTTCTTTGATATTTTCACTTGTGACAAGAAATAAGCACCATACAAGCAAAACCCTACAAACTTAGTTGATAGACTCAAACCAACAAAAGGAATTAAAATTCACTTTTCTTTTTCATTCTTAGGATCTTTACTCTTAAATACACTCTAAATACTTCACTCTAACAATTCTTGGCAGTAACTAACTCCAGACCAAAGTATTTCCATAAAACCCTCAAAAAGAGTAGGGTTTCATTCCCTTTTGACAAGGTTTTCCTGATAACAGTCATCTATAAATCCTTGTGGCCAAGAGATATCAAGTTAAGATCTTGGAATCCATTAGAAGATGTAAAAATAGAGGTTTACTAAAAAATTTAGCATTTTCCACCATGCCAATCAAAAGAAATGGATTTTTTTTCTCAAAACTGGAAACCCTAGTTTTGTCATTAACCCATGTGCACTAATTTCCTCATAACTTGCTCATTTTAGCATGAAATTCAACCAAATAAAAAGAACTAGAATCTTAAGATAGAGCCCTACAAGACCATCCACTTTCACACCTTGTAGCAGGTCGTACAAAATCATACCAAGCAAATACTTGCTTTTTTTTTAAGGAAAAATCACTATTTTTGCATTGTTTTTACTATAACTTCTACAAAACATAATGAAAATTCATGAAACAAAAATAATTTGGAAGAGTAAACATTCCTTCAACTTCTACAATCAATTTTAGGTCTGTACCAATCCTTACAGGGCCATACAATGAAGGTTACAGTCTATTTTACCTAAGAAACACCCAAAAAAAAGTGCAAAAAAAAGTTCTTTTCATTCAAATCTCCTCTCCCTCCTTGGTTCACATGAGAGTATGTGTTTAACATCCCATTCCATCCATTCATAATGCCCAAACTATTTTATAACTACCAAAAACCAACATTGTAAATGTGGATGTGTATGCACTTTTGGGTGACAATAATGACAACTTTTTCCGACTTTTGCATCTAACCATCAAAATAAAATAGTATGACCCCAAATGGTCCAAAATGACCTTATTGGCACAAAAAAACCTAAATCAACCAAAACCAAAATATTTACCAAATGACAACAAATGCACCCAAAGGGATTCCCTTGCATAAGAAGTTTCTTTAATAGAGGTTCTAGTGATTCAATATACTAAGACCATCCTCATTTTCTAGAGGTAGTCTATTGGAATGAATATTTCATAGATATTTTTTATTTTCTTTATGAATCCTATCTAGTAAATCTAAAGGAAATGATTGAATATATTTACTTTTTCTTTTATGACACTTGCACAATAGTTGTTGTCTCATCTTCTTTGGATATCATGAAGGAACATTCAAACACTCATTTTTTCTCCACCCACACATACTTCTAAATTATGGTATATTATATAGTTCTTATGTCCTCATATTTAACTATCACTATTAAGACCTTCTATAGGATTATTAGGTTCTCATTAGTTCATAGAGCACATTTTTATCAATCTTTTTGATAGTACTCGATTTCCCTCATTGACATATTTTATAGTTTAATAATGGCTTGGAGAGTCTTGTGAAGTTTCCAAAGAGTTCATCTTAATAATTGTAACTTGTTCCACACCAATTGTAATATTGTTAGATTTGTCACCTTCTTTATTAAGATTGGGACTCCTAAGAGAATTGTGACATCTTTCAATATTGATATGGAAATAGATGAGCAACATCTATAGATATTTGTGATAGAGAGAACACTAGAAATCTTCATATTATGTTTTCTTCCTTCATATTCATCTTAAGAAAGAAAAAAAAAATGTTTAATTTTTTCAAATACACACAAACACATAATGAGTGTTAAATTTCACTCAAGAATAGATAAACACACACAATAAATGTGAGACTAAAATTTCAAACCTTGCTCCCCTCACCCACACACAACACACTACAACAAATGATTTTATTTTTATTTGAGTTTTAAGTATACTATACATACACTTCACTGGCATTATAGTTGAACTACATTCATACACAAAAAATGAATGTCAAATTCCTTTCAAACATACATACACAATGAAAGGAAACATCAACTTTCAAAAACCACTCCTCTTGCCTACACAACATACTAAATATAAAGTCACTTGGAACAAAGTGAACACTAAAGTTTGAAAGTGTTTTTTGTACATAAAATCAACATAAAATGATAATTTAGAAATAACAGGATCTTTCGTGAATCTAAACTTAAGGTTGATAGTCTTTTGATCAAGATCCGACAAGTGATTTTGGAGAACTTTGCTCTTATTCATTTTGATTCTACACGGTGTATCCCTTTTGCTTGCCTTGCTGGCTACGAGCTCCTGGTAACTTCTAAATGGAAGATTATTTCAATTCCTATTTTGAAATCTAAGTCAAGCTCTTTTGCCAGATTGAACACTAAATGGCAGCCTCCTCCCTTTGGTTGGGTTAAAGTTAACTTTGATGGGGCAACAAAGGGTAATCTCGGGCCTGCAAGATGTGGGGTTTTGCTAAGAAATGATGTTGGCAGACTCCTTGGTGTGGTGGCACTCCCATTGGGAACTTAGACCAATCACTATGCGGAGGCAGAGGTTGTGTTCATAAGTGTTAGATTTGCAATTAGTAAGGGCTACTCCAAATTATGGGTTGAAGGCGACTCTTTGAACATAATAAATTATCTATGTGGTACCCATCCTCTGAGTTGGAATGTCGATCAGCTCATTAAGGATATGATAATCATGTTACAATCTTGTGAGGAGACCTGTATCTCTCATGTTTACCGAGAAGGAAACTCATTGGCAGATTTTTTGTCAACGAGGCTAGCAGGTTAAATAATTTTCGTTCGTGGGAGGAGGGATCAATCCTTCCTAAGAAAGCTAGGAGTTTATTGAGGAATGATGGTGTTGGTTGAGTTGATGTGGCATTCATGGTCTAGTACCTTCCTCCATTTCACACGCTTTGTGGGTTTTTTTTGCTCTCTGGTCTTCAGCTGAGTGTTATTCACAAGGATTTGGTGTTTCTGGTGTTGCTAGCCATGGGCGATGACAGCAGTAGAATCGAGCCACATACCTATGGGGACATTCTAAGAAACAAGAAGCTATGGAATATTTTACACCATGGAAATTTTACTCCATTCTTGGAGAGGCTACATGGGCATGACCCCAATGCCTCGACGCAATTTGTTTTGTTCTAGCACAATCGCAAGCTCAAGGTTGATGGTCTGGAAGTGGAGGTAAACGAGGATTTAATTGCTACTATTTCTAGGATTCCAACGGTTGGTCATAAGTTCTTTAAGGATAAAAAGAGTAATGAGTAGGTGATGGCCCAATTTTTTAAAGATGATGAGTGAAAGAAATTAGTTAAACTGGAGACCTGGGGCTATGAGAGAAAATAACTCATGAAAAATTGGGCGAGTGTTGTTGAGGTGCTTATGCATTATGTGACTTTGGAGGGGAGGTTTACGATTATTCTCAATCACCATTTTACTCTCCTCAACCATTTTAGACATGGTTTGTTCATTTCATTCCTTTCTTTCTGCTTTTGTCTTTAGAGGTCTTTGTATATGCCCATCTGAAGAATAGGAGGGCTCTCATCCTCCATGAAGGGCTTATTTTATTGATTATGGAGCATGTTAAGTCTCTTACCCTTGCTCCTACCATCAAGGGCGAGGAGAATAATTTTAAGTGATGTGTCATCAGGCTCTGAGTCCACTTCAGATGAGGAATAGAATGAAGAGGAGTACTTATCTCCAATGATTGTGGCTACTTCGAAGAAGAGGAAGGTGGGTGGTTCTAAGAGTAACAAGGCTACTAAGTGGCCTACCCTTTCTAAGAGTGAGAACACGGTAGTGGGGTTGGATGATTCCTCTCCCAAAACTATGGAGGTGGTTGTTGGTAAGGATGTTGGTGGTGGCCATGAGGTGGGAACACAGGATATTGCTATGGGTTTGGTGGACAAGCCACAGAGGCTATCGAAGCATATTGTGAACTTGAAGAACAAGGCCTCGAATATTCCAGCTAAAGACCCCAATGTGTCTAGTGATACCAAGGATTCTAGCAATAAGACGGTGGCCATTGAGGATTCCCTAATGTAGGTCATGCCCAAGATGGAGTAGGACAAGGAGATAAGGAGTCATAATGAGGAGGATGCGAAGAAGAAAAAAGCTAAACAGGAGCCCTTGAAGGTAAGTCATCTTTCTGAGGATTTTTCTTACCTTGATGATGATACTACCTCCATTTATGATTTGCTAGATATGGCTAGGGTTGGGGCCACTGGTACCTTTAAGTTTGCTAAGTGGACTTTGCAGGAGTTCAATAAGATTAATATTAAAATCAGAGCCCTGAAGGAGAATCTGAAGAATGTTCCCAAGGGTTCGGTTCCTAACATTCTTATTGATAGCATAGTGGACCTTGAAGGTTCCTATCATGACTTCAATTCTCTGTGTGAGGAAAATTTGGTTGCTCTAGAAGCCAAGGTTTTGGGTACAAATGTTGATATCAAAAAACTAATATAGGCTTGTCATATCTCTATGAAGAACAACGCAAACTCCTTGGAAGTCCTTTTCAAAAAAAATAGTGAGCTCAGGGAGGATCATATTTATTTCTCTGAGCTTATGGATAAAGAGCATGCAACTAAGGGAAAAGGTAAAAAGACTGCTAAGGATGATGACAAAGGACCTGCTGTTAGAGGGTCGGTTGATTGGAAGAGATCCTTTGATGCTGAGAAGGAGCTACTGGATATGGTCGAAAGACATAGGAACCAAAAAATTGAGGTGGCCAAGACCCTGAGTAGCTTGGACTAGCGCCTAGTCTTCTTCTTTGTTGCTTTCTATTTCCTGTTGGGTGTAGTTTCTTTTCAGTTGTTTTATTGTTTTGTTGCTGCTGGGTGTTGTGGGTAGTTATTTGTTATATTTTTGTTTAGCACCCGTTTTGCTGTGTTTTTTGGCTGTTTAGATGTTGTTGGTAGCTTTTAGAAAATCTTTTCTAGCAACATTTTGTGTCATTTATTGTAAAGGGTTTCAGGTCCCTTCAAAACCTATTTTTCCCATATAATCAAAGCATAAAATGATAATTTAAGTACATTCATACATAAGCATATGAATGCCAAGGTGAGTTTCAAACATGTAGTCAAACATATCACACAAAGTGAACAAAATATTTTTATACATACACTCCACAGAGTGAAAAATTATTATTCTACATAAACTCCACACAAAACGATAATTAAACTACAATCATAAAAAAAAAAGAACGCCAAATTTAAAAATATAATCACAAGAAAGTGAATAACAAAGTTAACTTTCAATTGGGTATGGAGAGACTTATAATCACTTAGTAGTTATGACCAGTGGTATGGAGAGACTTATCTTCTTTAGTAACCGACATGCTATGGCCTAGCTTTTGTAGGTTTTTCTCTTGGGTTTAAGGTCCCCGCCAAAACTTGGTTTAATGGGTTGTTGGTCCCATCAAAACCAATGGGCTCAAGATCCATGTAATATCTTGGTTCTGTGTTGGGCAGCTGGTTTTGGCTGTTGGTTTGTCTTTTTTTTGCTACGGGGCTTTTTGACTTCTTTTTAGGCAACTTGGACATCCTTGTTTGGGTTTCGGATCCCTTCAAAACTTGATGGTTTCAAGTCCATTCAAAACCTGTTGTATATGGTTTCGAGTCCATCCAAAACCTATTTTTTCCCAATTATCAAAAACAAAGTTAACTTTCAATTACACACACATGTAATCCACATTAAGTGAATATGATAGTTAACTTTCAAATATGCACATATTGAATGTTGAATTTCAAAGTTCATTTACAAGAAGAAATACAAATGCACACAAACTAACAACAAATGGAATGCACTTGGTGAAAGGCCAAGTTTATTTCAAACACACACAACTAAAGCCAAACATTATTCAAAGTAAGTTTCTACACATATTCCACACAAATTAAACATCAAAGATCATTCATACACCACATAAAACGGTAATTAAACTTCAATCATGCTTAGAAGAAAAGAAACATGGTAATTCTTTCAAATACAATCCACAAAAAATGAACATCAAAGTTCATTCATACACCACATAAAACGGTAATTAAACTTCAATCATGCAAAGGAGAAAAGAAACATGTTAATTTTTTCAAATACAATCCACAAAAAATGAACATCAAAGTTCATTCATGTACATACAACAAAAAATAGAAACTTTATTCAAAGTAAGTTTGTACACACATTTCACACAAGGTGAACATCAAAGTATATTCATACACCACATAAAATGATAAACTTCAATCACAAACATAAGAAATAATTTTAATTATTTCAAGCACATTCCACAAAAAAAAGAACTTCAAATTTCATTCATACATTACACAAAAAATAATAACTAAACTCCATTTGTACACTAAAAGGAATGTCAATTATTTGAAGCACATTATGCATAAATTGAACATCAAAGTTATTTCATACTCAAGCCACACAAAATATCTAAATTTCATTTGTACAGAAACAAAGAAGAATTCCAAATCTCTAATCACAATGCACACAAAGTAAAGGTAAAAGTTTGTTTGTGTGTGCTCCACAACAATGATAATTAAAGTTCATTTGTACACAAAAAACTAAAAGTCAAAGTTCCTTCAAGTACACATACATGCAATGCAAAAGTTATTTCAAATACACCACACAAAATACAAAATTTAGATCAAACATACACCATGCTAAGTAAATATCAAAATTAACTTTGAAACACATAGACCAAACAAAATAAATGCTAAAATTAACATTCAAACACAAAATTCAAAATACTTCATTCACATAAAATTAGTTCAAACACACACACACAAAATTCAAACATACTTTATTCACACAAAGTTAGTACAAACATGCATGAAGTAAATACTTTAGTTTAAACACACACATAAAGTGAATTCCAAAGTTATAAAACAAGTTAAAAGTGCACTTCACTTGGATTTGTTCAAGCACACACCACATAAAGTGAACACAATATTTAAATTTCAAAGAACAATACTTCATGCAAAGTGAATTCCAAAGTTAAAACATATTTCACACATAGAAAACATGTGCCAAAATTCAAAAACCTACTTCACACAATGTTAGTACAACCACATGCAATGTAAACACTTAGTTCATGTATGCTAAATTACAAAACAAAGACAAAATGAATGAAAATGTTGGTGAATCACACTATTCAAATAAAGTTGGTCCAAGCACACAAAAAATGAGTACCATAATTCACTCAAAAAAATTAAGGGTATGGTGATTTAGAAACATATGCTTCACATAATCAAAGTGGATGCCAATATGCAATCAACAATTAGATCTCAAACTAGATGCCAATACAAAAAAAATAATTGAATCAATTCAAAGTGAATGCCAAGGTTAGTTCAATCTCTCCCCCTCTCCCTAGCCCCCATCCCACACACACAAGGTTTACTCAAATAATATGGGGATGCTAAAGTTCAAGCAGACACCCACACAAATAATAAGTGGCTACCAATACACATAAACAATAAATGACTCAAATCCAAGTGAATGTCAAAGTTAGATCACTCTCTCACACACAAGTGAATGTCAAAGTTATTTCATACACATTTCATGCACACAAAATGAATACCAAAAGCTCAAACAAATGATTGGATGCCAATTTCAAACCTCACACAAATAATAAGTGGCTACCAATACACACACAAACTATAAATGGATCAAACCCAAGTGAATGTCTAAGTTTGATCACTCTCAGACACACAAGTGAATGTTAAAGTTAGTTCATACACATTTCACACACAAAAAAATTTACCAAAAGCTCTTTCAAACAATAAAGGAATGCCAAAGCTCAAGCAAATGATTGGATGCCGAGTTCAAACCTCACACAAATAATAAGTGGTGACTAATAAACACACAAGCTATAAATGACTCAAATCCAAGTGAATGTCAAAGTTAGATCACTCTCTCACACACGTGTGAATGTCAAAGTTGGTTCATACACATTTCACACACACAAAATGAATACCAAAAGCTCACTCAAACAATAAAGGGATGCCAAAGCTCAAACATATGTTTGGATGCCAAGTTCAAACAATAAGTGCACACAAAGTTACAAATATCTAAAGATCAAACACACTTCAAACAAATAATTAGTGAATGCTAAAATGAAACAACACTAAACAAACAAAATTCAATGGCACTTCAAACAAACAATCAACGGATGTTTAACTTTAAACACACATAAAGTAAACACAAAAAATTAAACTCTCATTTCATACAAATGATAAACACAAGCAAAAAGAATTCAATTTCAATGTCAAAATTCAAACCCATGCTTCACACAAACAATAAATATATCAAAATAGAGTGCATGTCAAAGTTCAAATGCAAGCTGCACACAAATAATAAGTTTTATCAAAGTAGAATGAATGTAAAAACTCAAAAACATATTTCACTCAAACAATAAATACATTCCAAAAAAACTAACACAATGTCAATTATTACAATATTACTAAATTATATTGTGATCAAAGAATATTGTGATGCTTGATATTTATAATGCACCATTTGAAATATTGTCTTTAAATGTGATGACAAATACATAAAATCTTTAAAAAGTAATATGTAAATTTCATGAAATAAAAAATTACACCAAAACTAGAAAAGACCAAACACAAACAAGGCTTAAAGAATAAGCAATTGAACATTCCTTTCTACTTTTAGAAAGACACTAGGCCTAATAGAATGGTCATGGCCAATTGCTATTCCTCACAACCTTAGGAAGGGGGGCAATTCAACCCCTTCCAAATAAAAAAATGTTTGCATTAAACAACAAATCAGTTTACATATTGCATTTATTTAAGTAAATCAACTTCAATAACCAACTCAAAAATCAGTTTACATATTACATTTATTGAAGTAAATCAACTTCAATAACCATTTCAAAAATGCAAACGTTTTCTCAAACTTTAGATTCCACACATTTTCTAAAAATTTTAATAGCATGTTCATTGAAAACTATTTTAATTCAATTGCTCATTCAAGCTTCTCAATATTTCTAGGCGCTAGCACCATGCCAAACAACCAACATGAAGTATGGTTTAAATTTATATGAATTTCCCTATCAATAAAATATACAACAATTAAACATAGTATTATTAAAATAAAGCTATGACAGAAAGATTAAATAAATGATGTTAATAAAACTATCCCAATACTTGCCCAATATTGCAGAATCTTTTAGAAGCACCAAACCTTCAAAGAAAAATAAATAAATTAGATCATAAATCTACCTAATATACAAATATATCAATTAAAACAAAAAATTAGACCCTAATTCTGATATACAAATATACACAATAATAGTCTAGACAAAATATCCTCTACTATAAATTTATCAGAAAAAGTAGAAATAGATGGTTAGCCATAAACATACGATATCATTTTCTATTCTTTATTCGATCTATTGTTGATAAACATGATGATCCTAGGATATGATTGATTAGTTCATACTACCATACAACGATACACCTACCTAAGCATTTCTGATATTTTATCTTTTCAAATAAAGTAAACTAGCACGTGCACGACTAAGAGCAGATTTGGCTTGAAATAACGTTTTTTAAACCAAACTATTTTGGGCTTGAAAGCCCACATGAAAAAAGTTATCAGCTAAAAATATTGTTCACAAACTAAAACAAGTCAAGTTATTTTGTGAATAAAAAACCGACTTATGAATGAAAATCTACTCACATGCAACTGATCTTTGACCTCATGCAATGCCTCATACTGCAGTTGCACTAAAGTTTAGTTGATGACAAGTAAAGTACCATTTAGTACTGGAAAACTACTTTATGATCAAATAAAACTTTATTTTGTGAGGCATGAAATTATGGTGTTCAATTATTGAATCTTCTTTTCTATTCATTTCAAGGTGGAAACAACTCTATCAATAGAAATTATGTGGGTGTAAAAAAAAATTAATGTAAAAGATGAAAACTATAATGTAATTGAATTCGTACTTTCAAGATGCCTTATAGGCTTGGAATTAGTTGATGTTATATATGATATTGTTTTAATCATTATTATTCACACTCTACAGCCAAGCTTTTCATGTTCGGTTTACATTCACCTATTCTATTTCCTCTCAATTTTATCTGCAATCGAGTAGTAGCAGCTATTCTATTCCCTAGGAGGTAGAATTCTCAATCCCAAGAAAAAACTTGAAGATGGCGTCTATATTTGTAGAGGTTGTTGCTGGAAAGGCTTGTGACATGGCCATTCAACAAGTGGCTAATGAGGTGCGCATAGTGTGGAACTTCATGAAAGACTTTTGAATGGTAGAATAAAATAGAGAAAATAAATTATTTTCTAAATGAAATTGATGAGCAGTAGACAAAAGGAGTTTGAAAAAATGGCTGCAGAGAGTTTGCAGCATTGCCTGAGAGGTAGAAGACATACTTCAAAAATGTGTTGTGGATTCTATGTATACTACTAACACTTAGTTTTGCACTTTGAGTTGTAATCAATTGATTAATCGCCATCAAATGCATAGAAGAAATCTCAGAAATTCCAATTATTGTAGTGGTTGGAATGGAGAAATGGGCAAGAGAAGGTATGCGATATCTATATGGTTTTCAGTTTTTTAGTTCTATTCTTTTCCCAAGTTGCTCAGTGACTTAGCCTTCCAAGTGAGTACAGATTAAAGGGAATTAAGGAGGGTGGAGTAAGTGAAGAGGTGGCAGCACAGTTGAATCATAGCTTTATACTAGAAAAGACATGTCTTATTGTTTTAGATGATGTCTAGAAGGCTACTAGAGAAGGTAATTTGTTAACTAAACTTGGTAACCCAACTTGAGGTAATTAGTTGATGCAAAATTTTGGTTAGCACAAGAAGCAGAGAGGTTTCTATAAATCTTAAAGCTAAGATATATGATTGACACAACTTGAATCAACATGCAGTTAAAAATATGGGTAAAATCACTTAAACCATACTTTACAGAGAAAAAGCAACTGAAACATATGTTTTAGGAACATAAATTTGATAAGATCTGGCATTATTTTTCATAAAATAAACTAGTTGATGATAAAGCAAATAAACCAAACAACAGTCTGATGCACAGATATATGGTAGATTTAATTTTGAAACAAGGATTTAGAAATTCTACAAATATATTTGAAGAAAGAAGTTGGAAAAGAATTACACTAAAACTAAAACAGGGCAATAAGACTCAAAGCTAATGATCCAAGCATCCAAAGCACTAACATCAACATTATCCTGAACCTGAAAAGGGTTGTAACTGCGAGCTCAATCCTTGACTTAAATCAATGGCTCTACAAAATAAGCACTGTTGCAAAATCTGTTGGAATGGTCATAGAGTTATTTTTTCTCAAGGGTATGCTCTGTATATCCTTTGAAACATATGTCATGAACATACAGAAACAATTTCTATGTCTTCTCATAGGAAAAATCCTTTATGTTGCAGATAAAATATGAATTACTATAGACCATTATAGCACATTGCTTCCCCTTCCAACCCAAGAAGGGCAAGCTAGGTTTTCCAATTTTGAATTTTACAAGGCACAATATACTTCCTATATAGCAAGAATTAAGTAATGCAATATATACTTCTAAAACCCTTAAGAAGTAAAACATTGCATTTCACTTTCCCAAGCTAAGGAATGTCCCATCCCTAAGATGTGTGCACAAAAATAAGTAGAATTAATTAAACGATATTTTTGGCTGGTAAGTTTGGGGTAGACGAAGAATTAAAAGAGGAAGCTGGAGAGTGAAGGACAATAGAGCCCTAAAGTATAAGAATTTCATTGAAATTTGAATTCTTCCCTAATCTACAGCCCTTCGGATTCCTACTTTCGTCACTGCCATGCCCCATAGGAAACCCTCATAAATCCTGTTCAACTTTTCTCCTCCACCGCCGACCCAGTTTGAAACTAGAGGTTCAATATGTATTCCCTAGGATTGTACAGAGGTAGAGGTTAGAAACTTAGAGGATGAACTTCAGTACTCAAACACGTTTTAGAGGGAAAGGTTAGAAACATAGAAGTTTCCATAGTGAAGTGCTTTGGGATTGTACAAAAGGGACAAGGATGTGCAGAGAGGAGTTTAGAAATAAGAGGAATAGGAAAGATTTAAATCAGATGCAACACAACACTCCATACTATCTAAATCCTTGCACATCCACCCATGCTTAACGCCCCTCATACTGCAGGGCACCCTGTCTTGCCAACAATGGATTATCCTCATAACCAGAGCTTCGATATTCATGCTCAAATGCTAGTAAGACTTGTTAGAGGATTTTTTTTAAGGGAATATAGACTAGGGCTAGAGATAGATGAGGTTCATAACGTAGGGCTTCCCTTTAAATGGTGAAAGCATGATAGTCTCCCTCAGAAACTCTAAAGGTAAAAGCACATTAGAGACTAGTATATTCTACACAGGTATAGTGGTGCAGCTACACAGGTATATCTAATTTTTCCCTTCATATACAATTGTCGAGCAACAAAAGAAAACGTTTAGTAAAGATTTAAGATTAGGAGTACCTTTTCTATTAATTTGCATGTTCCTCTGCATCTCCACTGCCCATTCAAATGCCTTCAAACTGTCAGGACTCCATGCTGGTTATCAAGTCTTCAGCCTTGATCTGGCACAACCCAGTTGCGCACGAGGAATAGATTTCAGGTGATTGCTTGCAATTGCACATTTTATGCACATAAAAAAGCATTCCCATTGAAAGCAGTCATTTGGTTGGATATGCACCAATCTGTTTGTTCTTTTTGTCCATTTAAAAAACTATTCCCATTGAAGGGAACGACCTATTAATAGGAGACATCTGCTCCAACCTCCATGGAATGAATATGCACTCCACATAGCCTTAATATCATATTAATACAATGTTTGAAGTTTAAAGGCTGTTAATTTGTAGAAATGGGAAAATTGTAAAAAAAATTCACTCATCTTTAAATTTATGGAAAATATTAATTAGTTATAATTTTTAGTTATTTAAATTTGCATAAAAGAATTTAGTTTCATTTGTATTTGTAATAAAAAATGGTGATTTTTTATGAAGTTAGTCTCATTCTATAACATTAAAGGAGCAATTAGTAGCAAAATATTTGCATTTGGTACACTAAAATGAGTAAAAAATATACACAAATCAATCTATCGTCATTGAATTTTTATAGTATTTGAATTATTATTTCTTTTCTTTTAAAATTCTATTTTAATTAGAGGCAACAAATAGTTAAAACTCATAAATGACATATGTTTCTTATACATTAATGTTGAATCTTTAGCTCATTTATAAATTATAAATCATTGAGGGTCTTCTTGCTTGTTATTGCATATGTTTTTACCTTATTGATCGTGTTCATTTTATTCGATAAGACCCTTATTGTATTTGATATTTGTGTGCATGTGCCAATATATTTAAGACCATTGGAAAGAAATTCATATATTAGATAAGACCTAGATTAGACTTTCATTTTATTATTCTACATGTGCCCTCTAGGATCAATGGTGTGAATTATAAAATAATATAAGTTCTTAGATGGTAGAGATTGGTTGTCATATATTGCAAGCATATGTTGATTGAAATATTATTTTGGTGCAGGAGCACCCAAGGCCTTCAAGGAGCACTTCAAGAACCAGGAGAGTGCAAGGGTTAGGAGGACCTTCCAAACAAGTCAAAGCATCAATTATGACCTTTTGGAGCCTATAATGGCATTTGGGATGAATAAATGTAATGGGAATGTTAAAAGTTATAAGGTTCCTGATAAGGATCCTAGGTTAAAAATGCAATGTAAAGGGAAATTCATGTTCTAGGGGTTTGATTAATGATATAATCCTTTGGGTAGGTCAAATAAACTTGCATATTGAAGATCCAATAGTTTTTAGGTGGTGGTTTTTAATAAATTTCAAGTTTGCAATTTCAAATTTTTGAATTTTAGTTTAGGCGGGAAAAGGGGTTTTGAGAGTTTTGGAGTTAATTAAGCAATGTAATCAATCCAATTCGGTTGGATCAGTTAGGGAATGGGTTTATAACCCTAAAATATTCATTTTTACGGAGGTTAGGCGTTTGGAGAAAGTACTGTATGGACTGTTTTATGGAAATAGTGAAAAACACAGTTTTTTGGCATTTTTATGGTGTTCTTTTGTTAAATACTTGATCTCTATTGAATCTATGTCCAGTAGGATACTTTAGGAGTTTTTGTTTACATATTTTAACACCATTGAAGGCTCTGAAAGCAGTGATAATTAATTTCTTTGCATTTTATATTGACTATCCTAAAAAAGAGCACATAATTTACACTAGTTTGAGGGTTTTTCATGGATAAATGATCCATTTCATGGGATTTTATGACTCTATCTTGTGAAATGGATCATATTTAACATGTATCATACTGGACTAACAATATAAAGTGCAGGAAAGAAGAATCAAATGGTGTACACCAAAATTTCATTGTGAAAAATGCTTGAAGATGGAGGCTAGGGTGTAGCAGCAGAAGATCTGCCTTAATGAGGGGCATGTTTTTGAGTTTGGATCGACTAAATATGTTGTCCTAGTGGTTTAGAGTCAATGAGCAAGTTCTGGAAGTGATTGGAAGGTTAGTTTTCAAGAAGCCCTAGTTTTTGAGGCAAGTTGAGGAAGGGTTTGTGCTGGAGCATGTTAGAGGTGTCATAGAGGTCTAAAAACTTGGATTCCTTAGTTTTGAGTCATTTTAGGATATTTCTGAAAGTTTCATGGTCAAGGGTTTAGTTTAAAGAGGGGTTGCTTTGAAAAAGAGGGCTAATTAGGCCTAAATTTGAGGAAACAGCAGATTTTTGATTGGTGTGCTCCAAAACAAGTGCCATCAAGAATCTAGTATGTTATGTATCATCACAAACCACATCTATTTCAATCATTATTTTGGAGGTTCCTTTGGAAATTTTGAGTGCAAAGTCAAAAATCCTTCGCTAGAGGCCTAGTTGGGCCAGTAGCCTAGTTAAGGTGAAAAATTGGTTTTGTGTCTAAGTCAAAGGGTTGGGCTTTGAAATCATTCAAAACAAGTTTTTTTGGGTCTCTTAAGATTTTTCCTAGGGTTTGGGTCCATAAGTAAGGCAAATAAGTCATGAATGCAAAGTTGAGGCCTTATCTCCATGTTGGTGCCTAGTTGAAAGGTTGAGAGTGAATCATTATTAGTCTTGTAACTTGGTGTTTCTTTCAAAGCCCCTGAACCTCTGCATCATATTAGATTTTATTATTGAATTTTTTAATTAAGGTAAATTTTTTTACCAAAGCTATTAACCATCTAAACAATTATGAAAGGAACCCAAAACCTTAGCACAACAAAAAAATCAAGGAGAAAGGAACAACCATCAAAGGAATGAGCCTAAAAAGACCCTTAAATTTTGGCAATAGGCTAGAAGTAGAGATTATAATTAATAGGTATTAAGAATAATATACTCAAGAGGATCTTTCAAGGTATTAATCCTTCATATTGATGGAACCTTAGAACTCTAACTATTTGACCTAACCCATGCTAAACTCCACAAATTTTTATGTCTACTATATATTGTTCAAATGCCTAATTTTGATGAACATGCACATAAACATCTTGACTGGAATTTTAAATTAACCTCATATTAAAAACTTTCCAACCAAGCATATGAAATGCCAACTAGCAAATGAGGGATTCCCTTTTTCATCCTCTTTGCATTGTAAGTGCGTGTCTTTTTAATTATCATAATTCAAATATCTAAATCTATTTCCTTTATTTGTAAGACCCATATGCAATGTCTAATCAAATTACTTGAAATTTGTAATTTAATTAGAGTAATTTAGAAATATTAAATTAATTATACCCCTTTAATAGTAAGGAAGCTTAAAATTTATCTTTCAAATTGTTCTTATTCTTCACCTTCTAATGGCCACCTTAATAGATTTCATGGATATATCTATGCCTCATGATAATCAATATACTATGTGTATATGAGGAAAATGCTTTGGATGCATTTATATTTTATATGATGACACTTTGAAAAATTATAGAGCATCTTCTTTTAAATATCATATTAAATAGACATATGATGTAAACATTCATAAAGAAGACGAATTTGAGCGTCTCTTATCGTTTTTACTTGATTTTGTGAGGAAAATGCTTAAAAAATCCTTTGAATGATTTACATGCAACCCCCTTTTCAAATCTACTCTTTCAATTTATTTATTTTCAAAAATATTGAAATTCACTCAATTAATCTCTTCTGGACTTTCTTCCTATTAAGTTTTTCCTTCTTGATTATTTCTTCTTAAATCTTTTTCCTTGTACACAAAAATTGAAAGAAATAAATCTTTCTTAAAACCCCCTTGGATTTAATTTATTGTTCTAAACATAGAGTCTTAACAAATATTAAGCTTTTTTTTCATTCTTTTCTTAAAATTTTAATAAATGACATTCCGTAAATAATTTTTTAATTAAACTCTAAATTTCTATGCAAACAAATCTCTCAAAATCCAATGAATTTATTTTCTAATTATTAATTTATTCTTAAATGCTATTTTATACATTTAAATTATTTTAAAACAAATATTGTATTTGTTACTTAAAATTTATTTTAAATTTTATAAAATAATAGTATATAGGTGACCTGTTTGTACAAGCGCGAACTGTGTAAATAGGTCGTAGGCCTTTCCCTTATAAAAGGATGCTACAACTTCAATCATAGATTCCCCAACAAACAAAATTTTATTTTGAATATTATTAATTATAATTCCTTAATATATATATATATATATATATATAATAAATGTATTTAAAGAATTTCAAATTCAATCTTGACATGAAGTTGGAATTTTAAATTTTAGTGTTTTAGGGGATGTGATATTAGAATAATTGATTTTATGGGGATGTGACACTAGGTTAATTTATTTCTCACCAAGGTAGCTAATAATGACATCTATAACCCTTAATTTAAAATTTTTAATCGTCAACATTACCTCATCAATTATTAATCTAGGAAAACAAGTGTCAGCCCCATCTAATCAAGGGATACCTCTTTCGAGCGCCTAAGTAATTTAATTCTTATCATAATTATGTTTTAACTCATGATCTATTTGATATGTTTCATTTTGATTCACTCATCCAAAAGGCTTATACATGTATTCTATTATTTGAATTCAATAATCAATCAAGTAATGAATATGAATACTATTATGCATTTCTAGTTTTGTATGTAATTCATAGGAATTAGGTCCTTGGTTTATTTTTTTATCGTAAAATCTAAATTCAAATGAATGTTTAAAATAAAGTATTTACTTCATGAACATGTACCTATTCTAGCATATGTTTTGAAAATAACAATTCATGTTATCTTAGGAATATAACCAAGGAATCTTAAAATGATTTCACATATTCATTTATTAAATTAGTCTAACACTACATCAACCTAGACAACATTTTTCCACACAATATCAAATCCTTTTAGATTTCAAGTAATTCTAGATATTCCTATGTTTGAATGTTAAATTGATGCCAAATGTTGGATTATATATTCAAACTAGATTGATGATTGAGGCCCTATAGAATGGGTGAGCGATCATCATTTCTATTTGCTTAGATAGGGACCATCTCTAGTAGTGACTTTGTCTCTCTTGTGTTTGCATCCTCATCACTATGACCTATAGCCTCTAATGGGTCATTTATAGCTACAGCCTCGTTTCTTCCCTACCCTTGCTACAATCTCATCCTCCTTATCATGATTAATCATCTATGGGTATATATGTCACAATTTAGCTAACAATTATGTATCTTATGGTCAAAATGGAAATATCAAATATCTCTTCTATATTAAATATTGTGGAGCTATTGGATTGTATAATCAAAAATAAAAAATGCACATACTTTTAGGAGAATATCTACATCACAATGGTGTGCCTCTTTATGAACTACTGGATCCATCTATCATTTGGTCATTTTCATATGCCTCTATAGGGTGTCCAAGTCACTACATCTAGAACTAATTTTTCAAATTTCCGCATCCTCTCCTCCAATATCCTCCCCTAGTACTATCACCTTAATCAACTAATATCCCATTTGAAAGTGTGATGAAAAAAAAAAACTCTCATAGAAAACACACCCCAACAAAACACAAATTTCACAAATACTTTGCCTCACATTTTAAAACTTTAAGTCAAATTGAAGACTGCTAAAGGCACAATACAATTATTTTAATTTCTTTATATCTTAGGAAAAAAATACAATTTACAATTTTCCAATTAGTTAAGATTCAATGCACAAATTCTCTATTGAAAATTCTCCCTTAATTCTTTTACTTTGTAATTCATTTTCTACTATCCTCCAATATGTGCCTGCACATGTTTTCAAATTCATGTTTGTTCTTTATTCTTTATTCTCCTTATCTCCTCACACTATCTGCAACCTATACACTCATTTTAGAATATTATTTTATTGGTTTTCTTCATCTCTTCACCTACTCGACCCTCTTATCATTTGAGTTTACACATCTTATTGTGGCACTGGTTACTCCCTTAATTCTACATTGTTAATGTATGAACAAGCACATTATGTACACTATAGGATTTTCATGCAACCTTCAAAAAAAACCCATACAACTCAATGATATATCCATTAGATCCTTCACACAAGATCCATGCAATCACCATTCAAAATATTTAGTTTCAATCAACCATGATGTGTGAACAATCACACTAGGCACACCATATAATTTTTTTTATTTTTTATTTTTAATTTATTGGAAGACCATATAATTTTGATGCAACCTTAAAATAAAAATCATACAACTCAATGCCATATATTCCATTAAACCCTTCATGTATAATCCATACAATCATCATGCACAAGAGTGAAACTTATTGAACCATGTTGTATGAATAAGGACTCTACAAAAACACATACAATCTAATAGAAAATATGCTATGTTCCTTCACACAATAGTCATGCAGTCATCATACACAGGAGACATTGATGTATGAACATACATGCTATGCACACTATATGATTTGATACAACCTTCAAACAAAACCTATACAACTTGATGACATATATACCATTAAAACCATCAAAATAAAATTCATACAACTTAAATGGCATTTATGTAATTTTTCCCTTAATTCAAGATCCATATAATTAACATACACAAGTCAATGTCACTCAACCATGATTCATGAACAAGCACACTAGGCACACTATAGGATTTTGATGCAACCTTACAATAAAACTCATACAACCCAATGATATGTGTGTCATTAGACCCTTTATACAAAAGCCATATGATCATCATGCACAAGAGTCAATGTTACTAAAGCATAATGCATGAATGAACACATTACAAACAAAATCCAAACATATGAATGACACATCTATCATTGTACCATTCACATAAATGTCTTACAATCAATACACAAGAAGAAATTAGGCATGAACATTCACACTATGCTACACACTATAAGAGTTTGGTTTAACAACCATTATACACGAATAAACACATTATAAACAAACCCATACAATTAAATGATATATATCATTAGAATCAATTCACATAAAAGTCATAAAATTATCTTGCACAAGATGCAATGATGTGTAAACATGCATGCTATGCACACCATGGGAGTTTGTTGCAACCTCCAAACAAAACCCACATACTTAAATGAAATATATGTATTACAACATTCAATAAAATCTCATACAACTCAAATACATATATGCTATTATAACCTTCAATCAAATGTCATACAACTACATGAAAAGGGTCATTAGGACCTTCATGGAAATCATGCAATCACCATTCACAAGTCAATTCCACTCAATTACAATATGTGAATGAGCACACTAAACACATTATAGGATTTTGGTGCAACCTTAAAACAATCATATAAATCAATGACATATTTCACTACTCTTCATGAAATACCCATACAACCATCATACACAAGAGGCAATGATGCATGAATAAGCACACTATGTACAAAAAATGAGTTTGATGAAAATTTCAAACAAAAACCATGCAATTCAATGACATAGATGTCATTAGGATCTTAAAAAAAAGCTCATACAACCAAATGACATATACATGTCATTAACTCTTCATAAAATATCCATACAATCATCAGGCACAAGAGTCAGTATCAACCAACCATGATGCATAAATAGGCACTCTATTCACCATAAGATTATGATTCAACCTTTTAACAAAACCCATACAACTTAATGATATATGTGTCATTAGATAAATTAAATAAAACCCATAGAACACAAAGGAAAATATGTTATTAGACCCTTCATTCACAAGACATTAATTATGCATAGGAGTTAAAGTCATTCAGCCATGATGCATAAACATAAACATAATAGGCACACCATGGTATTTTAATTCAAGTTTTAATCAAAACCAATATAGATCAATAATATATAAGTTCATATGTAATCATCATGCACAACAATCAATAGGAACTAGCCATGTCATAGGAATTTGATGTAACCTTCCAATAAAACATATACAACTCAATAGCTTGCACCCTAAGAGACCCTCAAATAAAACCAACAAAAAATGGCATATATCTCCTTAGACCCTTCACGCAAAAGTTCTAACTCATCATGCACGTGATTCAATGTCACTTGACCATGATTCATGAGAAAGCTCATTAGCCACACCTTAATATTTTGATACAACCTTAAAAAATCCATAAAATTTAATAATATATGTTTTAGATGTATCAAACAAAACCCATGCAACCTAATGAAATATGTCATTAAGTCCTTCATGCAAAAGCCATATTCATCACGTGTAGGATTCAAATTCACTCAACCATGATGTATGAACACGAATACAATAGGTACCATGGGAGTTTGATGCAACTTTAAAATAACCCATACAAATCAATAACATATATCATGTATAAAATTCAATGCTACTCAATCATAAGGCATGAAAAGGAACTAGCCACATAATTGAAGTTTGATGTAAACTTGAAAAAAAATCCAGATAATTCAATAAAATATGTCATTAGAACCTTTAGAAGGAACCTTAGAATTCAATGAAATATATCGCATTATCTCATTTATATAAAAGTTAGAAACTCATCATGAAAAAGAGAATGTCATTAAACCATGATGCACAGACAAGCTTACTAGCAACACCATAGGAGTTTGATGCAATCTTCAAACAAAACCTGCACAACTTGAATGCCATATATGCTAGTATACCTTTCAAAAAAGCTCTCCAACTCATTAACATACGCCATTAAACCCCTTTCCAGAAAACACTCTAACATCATCATGCATGAGAATCATTATCATTGAACTATGATGCATGAACAAACACATTATGTACAACATAGAAATTTGATGCAACTCTAAAAAACCCCATACAAGTCAATTAAATTATATTAATTAAAATCTTCAAAAAAAATCCATACAAGTAAATGATATGTCATTAGAGTGTTCATGTAAATTTCATATAATCATCATGATAAAAAATAATCACACAAAAATGGTGCACAAACAACACTCTATGCACACCATAGGTATTTGATGCAACAATCAAATAAACCTAACACAAGTCAATGAAATATACACCATTTAACCCTTCACAAAAAAATTGTATAATCATCATGCACAACAATGAGTGTCACTAACCATTTGGCATGAATAAGCACTCCATAGGAGCTTGATGTAGACTATTCATGATGCACACCACACAAAAGCAATGAAACTAGTAGGATACATTCCATTAGAACCATCACATATAGAGTCAATGCTACATAACCATGATGCATAAATAAGCACACCATATAAGTTTGATACAACTTTCAAACAAAACTCATATAACTCAAGGGAATCTATGTAAATAGTACTTTCAAACCAAATCCATCATGTAGAAGAATCAATATCACTCAACAATGATGCATAAGCAAACATTCTAAGAACATCATACAATTTGATGCAAGCTTAAAAAAACCAATATAATGACATTTATATAATTATTACCTTCAAATGAAACCCATCATACAATTGAATGATATATGTAACTGGACCCTCCATGCAAATTTCGTACAATCATTATGCCATAATATCAATGTCACTAAACCATGATGCATAAACATGAAAAATTTCAAACAAAATCCATGCAAAATCATTTGTAACCTTCCATAAAAAAATGTATACAACTTAATGACATATATTTCATTGGGACTTACACTCAAAAGTTCATAGAATAATTATGCATGAATAAGCACACTAGTCACAACACATACTCAACACAAAAGAAAAAAAAAATATAGGATATATGCCATATATGTCATTAAACCATAGTGCACACCATGTATGCCACATTCCATTAAAACCTTCCAACATAAGAGTTAGTGTCACTCAACCATGATGCACATACAAACACATTAGGCATGGCATATGATTTTTTATGTATAATGGGAATATAATCAATGTCATTTAACACTGATGCATATGCATGCTAAGACCCATCATAAAACTCAATGACATACCTATCAATAGACCCTTGACAAAAAAGCAATATAGTTAGTTATACTTGATCAATGCCATCAACCTTAATGTGCAAGAACACCAAATATTCCATAATGGTTAGATGCAAATTAGCTACGATAATTTATATAATTCCCATAAGGCTCAACTAATCATTAAACTGTTTACATGCAATCATCAACCTTACTACACAAGTAAGCACCCTACACACATGATATGAGTTTCATGTGGAAACCATACAACTTAATCTCATATACACCACTGTAAATATAAACAAAATCCATACAACTTAATGATTTTTTATTATACCCTTCACACAAAAGCCATATAGTCATAATGCACAAGAGTGAATGCCACTAACTGTTATGTGTGTTTAGTTTTATTGTGTATTAAAGTTAATGACAATAAGATCCATACAAGTGTCATGCACAAAAGTAAATCTCACTCAATCATGATGTATGCATAAGCACACTAGACACACCATAGGAATTTGATTTGAATTTTAAACAAAAAAAATATAACTAAATGATATATGGTTAGAACCTACAAAATAAACCTATACAATTAAATTAATGACACATATACCATTAGACTCATCATAGAAATTCATACAATAATCATGCACAAGAGTCAATGTTACTCAACCATGATGCATGGACACACACTAGACACACCAAAGGAGTTTGATGCAACCTTTAAACAAAACCCATTCAACACAATGACATATATGTTGTTAAAACATTCAAACAAATCCATACAATTTTAAATTACATGTCATTAAAAAATCTTCTTGCAAAATCCATTCAATCATCATGTAGAAGAGTAAATGTCACTCGAGCATGATGAATAAATAAGTGCACTAAGAACACATGGTAGGAGTTTGATACAACCTTCAAACAAAACCCATAAAACTCAATGACATATATGTCATTAGAAATTCAAGTAAAACCTATACAACTCCAGTAAGCCATACAACATCAAAGCGAAAATGGAAACCCATGCAAATGGAGCCACAAACATAAGTAATGCTTGTAATTTTCATATATTTTTTATTCAAATGAGAGATTCCATAAAATATACAACATTCTAAGTAACATCAATTATAAAATAATGAATTTAAGTGGGTGAATTAGATCATGTCTTCTTTAGCTCTCTTATCAAATTTTCAGAAATATAGAAGTCAGTAGTGATTATTTTTACAAATTTTCATTAATCATACCTATAAGAATATATTTATAATTTGTTTAATTAGCAATAAATAGATTTCTTCAATTAAATTTTAAAATATATATTTGAAGTTTAACTAAATAATTTAATTAAATAAAATTTAAAATGAAAAACTAAAATAACATAAAAAAGGAGACCTATTGAAGGGATGTCCATATGGCCATCTGTAAGATTTTATTAATTTCTACCCTCTATAAAAAGTACATTGTTTATTAATTATAATTGTTAAACAATGTTTACAAGTAAAATTTTTTTTCTAGTCTCTCGATAAATTTGAGAGAGCCTTGTATAAGTTAACCTAAGCATTCGAAATTTGACCATAAGGTCTTTATATATGACTTCACACTTCATAATAAAGCGGGGAGGGGAAAAGGAGAGATCTACACTGATGAAAGCAAGTTAACGAATGAATTCTTTAGGATCTTGGAGGAGAAGGGAGAAGGAAGGAAGAATGTGGGTACAAATAATTTAGGAGTAGATGAGACAAATAATTTGAAGAGTGAGGAACAATAAAAAAATTAGTGTGGAATTGCAACAAAATTCAACTAATAGGATTATAGTTATGCCACATGAGATAGATGTTGAAGTTTTAGTTGACTGTAGTTTTTAGTCTCATTGGATTGAAAGGGATAGTGAGTTGTGGGAGTATAAGCATGATCATGGAAGATCTTTCAAGAATGTGGTCAAGAGTTTGGTCAAAAGTGATTGCATAACTCTGTCTGAGAGTAGTGATATGAAGTATGATTGGGACAAGGGGGAAAATTTAAAGTCTATTGGTGATAACAGCAATGGTTATTTTGTTGGCTTTGTATTGGAGACTTTACCTAGTTTTTATTGCCCAATTGAATGGTGGAATCAACACTGGAATCTTGAACTTGGGTTGGAAACTTTAGCAATGGCTCGGATTGCACCAAGGAATCCCAAGAGAATACCTTAATGACAAGCCTATTGAAAGGTTTTTACACTCATACTAGTGGCAACGTAGTCCAGTTCTTCTAACCAAGGAGGTTCAGACTTTTTGAAGGTGGGGAAGATCATGTAACAACTGTTTAATTGATAGGTCCCTAATACCTATCAATTTTGTTGCTTTGTAGGTTTGTGGATTTTGGGTTGTAACTCCTATTTCTAGCAGTTCCTACTTTTGGGGCTTTTGTGACTCCTTAAAATATCATCAAAATAAAAAACTATAAGCTATTACCATATACGAGATGGTGTCTTAAATAAAATCAATAAACAATACCATGAGACAGAACCCTTGCACCATCTCGTTCTTTAATTCAAAAAGAAAAATTAACCAAAAAAGTTAAAATACTTATAAGCTCTCATTATAAGTCTAGAAAAGGTCTTTTATTTAATAAAAACTGCAATACATTTAACAATGGTTGTTATTTATATTTATTTCTAGTTATAAGAAGAAGGAACCTTGATTTAATTACATAGATATTGAAGTAGATTAAATATTTTTTTCATAAAAGTTTTTAAAATTTTGAATAGATTAAAATTATAGTTATCGTCATGTAATTTGGATCTCTTGACCATCTACATTTCCAATACTTCCCTCCCTCCTTTTAGGTAATAAGTTTAATCAAGTTAAATGCCTCATTGTATTTTATTATCCGGTCGAATAACTTAGTGCCGCGTGTAAAGTGAAACGGTTACCATAATATATGGTCCCTTTGGAAACGTCTGGAACAGATTTGAGCAATATATATATACACCTCAATCTGGCGTTTTTGAATGAACAAGAGAGATCGTGAACCCTTTTCTGTAATAGATTGATAGATTTAGTGTGTGTTACGAAATGTCTGACCCGTACGAGCAATATCTTCGATCATATGGATTGCATAACTTTATAAGAGCCGAGATATACGTGGATTGCAAGGAAACTCGTGATGCTCATATCTTCAAGGCCGACCTTCCTGGTATTTATTTATTCACTGTTTGATTGTCGATTTTTGCTTGAACAAATTTTACCTTTTTATCTTTGTTGTTCTTGCAGGATTAAAGAAAGAGGAGGTGAAAATAGAAGTGTTAGACGGTCGAATTCTTCAAATAAGCGGAGAAGGCAGGAAAGAAGAGGAGGTGGAGGAGGAGAAATATCACTGTGTTGAACGGTGGAGAGGGAGCTTCAAGAGGCTTATCAGGCTACCTGAGAATGCAAATCTGGATGAGGTGAAAGCTGGCATGGAGAATGGAGTGCTGACTGTGACAGTGCCGAAGCACCCTCAACCACTACTCAAAATCATTGAAATTTCTGGCTAAATTCTCAAACTGCCATCGAATATATCTGGAGCGCTGATTAATAATGTTCTGGTTTACCCTAAACAGTCTTATTATGAAGAGACTAAGTGCATGCAATTCTGGAAAAAACATTTTAATATAAAAAGCAGTTGAAAATGCTTTTCTTCTTTTATGTTTATTACCCTAGTTCATCGTATCGTTTTGAAAAAAAAGTTTTGCAGTAAATTTGTCTTGGCTAGTTAACTGTGTAATTTTTCTGGAAGCTTTTTCTCATCACCGTGAAAACTACATGTTTAAAATTAGGCCTATTCAAGCAGATTTTAAATTTTTAAATTAATTGAATGGATTAAATTTTAGAACGTGGTTTTCATGGATACATAATATTGTAGAAGAATTAATATGCAATTGTAAGAGAGAAAAGAAAAGAAAATATTTAGTTTTACCACCTTCAAATTTAAAAGTAAAAATTGTTTTACTGTAATGAGATTTGAAGGTTGGATCTTTTGAATGAAGCAGTTTGTCAATTCATGGGGCTAATTTATCTTATGCTATTGTAATGTGCGACCAATATTACATCTTGAGAACGTAGTTTCCGTCACTTATGGAACGGCCTTTAAATTCGTTTTAATCTGAGCAATTGATATTCGTTATGTCTAAGTCGCAAAAAGGTTGGCCTTTTCAATATGTATGCCCTAGGATTGTGCAGAGGTAGAGGTTAGAAACTTGAGGATGAACTTCAGTACTCAAACATGTTTTAGAGGGAAAGGTTAGAAACATAGAAGTTGCCATAGTGAAGTGCTTTGGGATTGTACAGAAGGGACAGGGATGTGCAGAGAGGAGTTTAGAAATAAGAGGAATAGGCAAGATTTAAATCCAATACAACACAACACTCCATACTATCTAAATCCTTGCACAGCTACCCATCCTTACTGCAGGGCACCCTGTCTTGCCGACAATTTGTCTTACCCACAATGGATTCTCCTCTTACTGCATTTGAAAGGAATGCAAGAAAAAAGAAAGAGGATAGAGCCCTATGAAGAGGTGGGAGAAATAACCAGAGCTTCAGTATTCATGCTAGCCTGTCAATGTAGAACCGTAGTGCTGTTCTTTTTAATTCTGGTGAGACAAAGGGCTCAAATGCTAGTCCACGTTTAGTAAGACTTGTCAGAGGAATTTTTTTAAGGGAATATAGACTAGGGCTAGAGATAGAAGAGCTTGATAACGTAGGGCTTCCCTTTAAATGGTGAAAGCATGATAGTCTCCCTCAGAAACTCTTAAGGTAAAAGCACATTAGAGACTAATTTTTCAAGCGTGGCATTAAATTTAAGGTTCTGTATAATTTTCAATCCAAAAACAAGAATACATGTTCATAATAGCTCAGGCAATTGATTCAAATACTATATTTATGTTAAAAATGAAAGTAGTTCTTCCTGTTGATCATTGAACGGTTTAGTGGTGCAGTTACACAGGTATATTCTAATTTTTCCCTACATGTACCATTGTCACAAAAGAAAACGTTTAGCAAAGATTTAAGAATTGGAGTAACATACATAACCTTGTCTATTAATTTGCATGTTCCTCTGCGTGACCTTCAAATGCCTTCAAACTGTCAGGACTCCATGCTGGTTATCAAGTCCTCAGCCTTGATCTGGCACAGCCCAGTTGCGCAGGAGGAATAGATTTCAGACATGTATATCTTCATAGCAGCCGATGACAATCGATTGCTTGCAATTGCACATTTTATGCATCTGGATAAACATACACAAGACAATTAAAAGAGCATTCCCGTTGAAAGCAGCCGTTTGGTTGGATATTTCTTTTGAATAAATCTATTTATTTTTATTTAAAATTTACAATTATAAATTAAATTTATAACAATTTCTAATTTCCAATTTAGAGGGCAAGTAGAAAATGACAAATACCTGTGCATATTTAATATTACCGTTTCTGTGCTTCTTTTCTAAACTATCCGGAACAGTTAAGATAATTTCAAAAAAGGAAAAAAGCAAAAAGCATGAGGCGCGCTTTAAATTATACAGCCGTTAACCAACGGCGCTCAAATGAAACCATAAAAGCAGCCTTGCGTAGAGGTTAAATCTAATTTCTGTTTCTGTTTATTTTGGGCTTATGTGTCTATGTTTCTTCTGAGTTCTTGTGTTCTTTTAATTTTTGGTAGGTGAGGAAAGAGATTGATGTTTGGTCTGCATGCTCTGCTTTCTTCAAGCAATCCCTGGTATGGTATGTGTTCTGTTTGTTTGTTTTGTGGTTTCACTGCTTTCTTTTGTGGGGGAAATGACTCAATAGTTTGTTTTCACCTTCATTTTGCGGGAAATGATTCAAATAGTTTGTTTTCACCTTCATTCTCCCAATACAACAGAGTATTTAATATAATGTCCTGCATTTAGTCTAAATATGGGTCAGGGTAATAGATTTTCTTGAATGGTTTAAATCTATTTCCATACTTTTCTATTATGGTTTTATTTTCATGTTTTCTCTCGACGTGAAGCTACTCTTGAAAAGGAATCAGAGCATCCTTATGGCTCTTGGATTGATTCCACTAAAAATTATTCTACACAATTTAAATCTAGAAAAAAATATCATTGTCATATGTTGTGGGTCTTTGGAGGTTTATAAAGGTGAATCATCATATTGTTTGTGACTTTTGCAAGATGGGGTGGAAATAAAGGAGGAGATAGAAGTCTTATCATAGAAACCTTGTAGGGTTGATGGGTTTTTGCAGATGCTCGTCTATGAATATCTCTCTGGTGAGTTGCCCTAAACAGCCATTTCTTGTTTATCCAAGTCCATTTCTTCTATCAATAAAGGCTAACAGTACATTCTAAAAAAACAGAGCAATGAGTAAATTTATTTGCATGTTGAATTGAGTTGGCAAAGAACTATTAGTCCTCTTCCTTTTGATGGGCTGGTTTTCTGTGAATCCCTTCTGCCATTAATGCAGTCTCTAGGTGGCAGGCAAGAATTTATTCATGAGAGCTGATAACTAAATTTATCCAATCTTTTTCAGGGAGGCTGGAAGACAGCGAGGGGGTTGGCTTACCTGCATAACCATGCAAACCCACCCATAATCCAAATTCATTCCAGACGGTAAAGGTGAAAGGGACACTGGTAACAACATGCATTCACTTGGGTTTAGTTTTGACATTATTCCATTGTCAATATTCAATGTGTACAGAAATGGTGGATTTCATTTGCAAAGCTACCTTGACCCAGAATAATATATTTTCATCTGACGGACCTTGATTTAGGTTGGTCTCCTCATCTTTTTCACTGTATTTCCATTCAAATTATCAAGTGGGTTTAAATTTTAGCATTTGATATTCCTAGTTGTGGTGGACTGTAATTGTTATATAATAATTCATTTTCTACATTAGTAGCCAAATTCTGATTAACAAATTGCTCAGAAGTTGTATTTTTACATTTGTAGGAATATAAATGTACAGGGAATATGTGAGCACCCATTCAAATAAGAAAAATATGGAAGGAGTATATTCATACTGGTGAAATCACTGAGAAGTCTTTTTTGAAGATCGGAATAAATTGTTGAAGACAGATAGATTTTTAGAAATGTAATAAGTAAAGGATAATTTCAGTTTTAATAAAATATATTTTTTGGGAAGGGGTCAAATTGCCCCTTCCAAAGGCTTGAGGGAATGACCATTGGCCATGACAATTCCTGAAAGACCAGTCTCTTTTGCAATGCATCTGGTAGATTTGTTTTATATTGCTTAATATTTAATGTCTTATTAGAACCAAAATATTCATAAAATATGATTAACACTAGTATGAACAGTAATATATAATAATAAAAAATGTTAACGCAATCAAATAATACTCTTAATATTAAGAAAGATATTAAGCTAATAAATTATGACAAATGACAACAGAATTAATTTTCATTATCTTATTCCTATTCTTAGCTACATTGAACTGCACTTGTAATTTTAATTTTATTACTCATAAGTTAGATCAGATACACTTACTAATTAGTTGATTTTATTGTTGATTAACTTATTCTTAATTATGTATGAGCTTTATGTTTTAACATTCTTAATTTATTCTTAATGTTTTATTTTATGGTTTTTACAAAGCCAATGATACGTTTTCCACTTATTATTTTTGTGAGCTATGTTGTCTTGTGATGTGAAATTTGGTACTTGTAGTCCACTTATTGTTTAACTAAAGTGAGTCTCACTATATATTTAGTGATTTTTGATCTTTTGATCCGCTTATTATAAAATTTTAAATCTTATTGCACTTTTTAATTTTGATTCACTTATAGATTGAAGTTTGACATTTTTAATCTACTTATTGTGATATTTTTCGATTTACAAGTGTCTTTTTTATCCACTTTTTTGTTTATTTTTCTTTAATCTTTCACATTCACTATCTATTGTTTGTGTGATGTATTTTTCTTTCATCTTTGACATTCACTACCAATTGTTTGTGTGAAGCGTGTTTTGGTCTTTGACATTTACTAGCTATCTTTTGTGTGAAGTGTAAGTTTGTATATTAATTGTTTATGTGAAGTATGTTTCTAGTTTGATATTCATGAATGCTGATTGAAGTGAGTGTTAAGATTTGTCTTTCACTAAATCCTATCAAATGAAATTTTTATTTCTATTCAATTCACTTAATGTTTGAACTTTGTATTTTGGTATTTACAAACTTTGTATGGAGAGAGATTTGAACTTTTTCTTTCATTCAGTCCACTTATGGTTGATTGTATGAAGTGTTGAACTAACTTTGGCATTCACATATTGTGTGTGAGAGTGAACATTAATTAATTTTATAATTCATTTTGTGTGAAGGTTGTTTGAAGTTTAGTATTTACATCTATGTGAAATGTTTCAAAATTATTGTAATTTGTGTGTGCCAATTATGTGTTTTTTGTGTTTGAACGTTAGCATTTACTTCATGTGT
>VDFB02000017.1:432545331-432595105 GCA_007258455.2 Sequoia sempervirens
CTTGAGGTGACCGATATTGCTCCTTTCATTTAAATTGTTATTTTTTTCTTGTGTGTTATTTTACCCATCTAGTTTTTAGACCTAATGGGGAAAATTGCACCCACGTCCATTTCCCTTACTATTTGGTCCCTTCTATTAATGTGTTTTTAATATAAAAGTAAATTAATAAGTAGTAAATTGTTGGACAAATTTTGTTTGCAATATCATTTTAGTAATCTTACTATTATTTATTTTTACAACTTTTAGATTTTTTATTTAACATTGTAGATCAAATTTATGGTTGTAAAATTGATCCATAATAATTTTGTAATTATAGATTTAAATCATAATTTTTTAAACTTTTAATATTTATATTTACATCTTGTCAATTATTGATGTTCAATCTAGTGTAGTTATTTGTGTTGATTCAAGTGTGCTACGTTATTGTATTTACCATTCATTTGCTCATTTGAAATCACTGGGAACATCTTAGGAATTTAACAATAAAAAAAAAATCAAACATCAAGAACATCATGCAACATTATTAAAAGATACATCATCTTAGGTCAATTGAATGCTTGATTATTGTCCTCGACCATTATTCTTGTTATAATCACCTCATCTAGGATTTTGACTTAGCTTAACATGATCCTCATGATTAAGTAGATTCCCCAAATGTGTGTAAGCCTGCCTATTCCTTACTAATATTTACACATCAAAAGATCAAGGTGAAGTGTTTCTAATCAACCACATTTATGTCAATTCATTCTTGTTGATATAGGTTTAAATCTATGTGTCAATTCACTTTTGTAGGCATGGATCTAAACTAGAGCAACATATAATCAATTTATAAATATTGAAATATATTTCTAATCAATACCTTAAAATTCTAGCATTTAATTGTTAATGAATTCCTAACATCTTAAATATTGCTTTTCCATCTTCAAAATTTAACTAAGTGTTGTATTTTGTTCATTTAAATTTCATATTTATAATTTCATTTTAATAGCTCTTAAATCCTTTATTTAAATAATTTGCTCTAGGTAAATTTAGTGGAATAACACTTATTTTTCATTGCATTTTTTGAGAACCTAAATTTCTTTCTCAATAATGTGTTTTTTCTACTTGATGGCTTTGATCTACTTCAAGTGCAAGTTTGGGTTACCATAAAAAAGTATCGTTTTGTAAGAGAACAATAAATGGTACCCTAGAGTCATCCTTCACAACATAGGTAGGTGATCCTTTAATGCAATGAGCTCTTCATCAATCGTGTCTTTAAACTTTTCCATGGCACTAGATTCAATGCTTACCTTGTATTAGAATTATATGAATTTTTTGATCAACCTTTCTCCTTGGGACTACAAGGTGTAGTTGTACTCACCACTCCTCCTACATAACTTTGTTGAGATCCTCTATCCATTGTTGCTAGGAGGTCTGGGTTAGTGCATTTGAGTCCACTAGGCTCATGAGGTATTCAATGCATATAGATAACTCACCTTAGTTACTAGAAATTTGGTTTTCCTAATAACATTATATCTTTTGTACTATCTTAATCAACCAAACATATTCTATCCAAATTGGAAGTGCCAACTTCAAAGCCTTACCATCCATAGTCATGGCAATAACTCTATATCATGATTTATACTTACAAGTTAAAATATGGTATTCTCATATTAATGATAGGATCATCCCTGCACCTAGACCTAAACATCGAGGACTCATTTATAATGGCCCTTCATACATATCACTTCTTAAGAATTAGAGGCTTTACAATTCATGCACCAATAACATAAAGGCACCATTCCCACATTTGAGATTAAGTCTCTAACCAAGTTTATTAAATTTAAGTTAATAATTAAACTAATGCTTCAAATCAATCCATATATGATAGTACTCTAACAAATACTTTCCAGTCAATTATTACCTTTATGCCAATATCAATGTATGAACACACAAATCTATATAGTGATTAGTTGATACATGCATCACATTTACACATTGTGATTATCTCATACATACAAAACATGTACATAATGTGATTATTAAATCATGCATACATTGTATACATTGAATGTGATAACTCGATGATGCATCAAATATACACATTGCAATTTGGTCATGCATGCATCACATAAACATAGTGTGACTAGCACATGTACCCCATGCAACTAGCTTATGCATACATCACATATACACAATGAGTAGCCCATCCATAGAAACACATACACAATGTGAATAACTCATGCATTATGACATATGCATTGTGTGGCTTGCTCATGCATACAACACACATACAGAATGTGAAACTCAATATCATTATATGTACACCTAGTGACCAACCAACAAAAAGATGTGGTTAGAACCTTACTACAAGCAACTTCCCCTTTACCTAGTTCTCTAATGTGTAATCCCTTAAATACATCCCAAACAAAAATAATAGTATAAGTTCATCCTATGCTACACTATGGGTTCCATCATTTATACCAGTTCACTACCAACTATGAAGACAAGTGAGCATCCTTACTACTTGTGGTAATCACCAAAAAGGCACAACTATAACAAAAAAAACACATTTGGCTATTAGTAATATTTTCATAGCTTGTTGAACGATGTGAGTCAATGGATCTTAATAGATATTACCTCCATATCACTAGTGAAAGTTAGTCCCACTTAGTATGAGGTAGCTCTTGCCATCTATCACCTACACAGTACTAGTGAAAGCTAGTTAAACCATGTCATACCATGGGTGAATCTTAGCATTCATCATCTACATTCCATTAGTGATAGTTAAACTCTAAGGTATGATTATTACTCCTAACATATTTCACCTACACAATACTAGTGATATTCAATAAAACTCCTCGTGTATCATAGCATACATATCTCCTAGAATATTACACCTCTATAATATTGGTGAATGACATCTAATCCTTAATATATTGTGAATAAATATATAGCATCCTTCGCTTACATAGTGTTGGTGATAGCCAACTACCCATGTACCTATATTAGACTTGACTCTAACATGTGGGTCCATCTTATAATCAAGCTAGAAAGAATACTAGGAGGGAGGAATTATTTATTTAAGTATTAACCCCAAACCTTGGATTTATTCCCTAAAAATTTCACTACCAATTTAGGTTCATGACATCCTTCACCCAAGGATTATTTACATACCCACTTCCAAATTGTATCAAAGTCACATGTAGTTCTCCTCACTTTGATCTCTCAAGGATCAAACACATAGAATTCCTAAATCTAAGCTTTGATAACCACTCAAGAATATTTTTTTCATAGAAGTGAGATACTATATGGGGAAGACCATAGAAGGGATTAAAACCATCTAGTGCAAAAAAATGCCATTTACCAATGGTCAATCCAAAATATTCATTATTCCTAAAGTTTATTAATTAATAATAAAACTCAAAATTCCTAAATTATTATTTCATATCTCAACAAGGTTCCTTTAAATGATTCCCAACAAATAAATAATTCTTACTAGTATTAAAAAAATCCAAGCATGTTCCTATTTTAGTAAGCATATCCTAAAGCATTTTCTTCCAAGGGCATCAAGATCTCAAATTAAACCTCACCCTGTTATAATTCATAACTCAACATGAATCTCCTAGAATCCCTTACAAAATCATTTCATTAACACATAGGCTAGGTTGGCTACTTATAAATAATAAACAACCAAATTGTGATCATTTTATAAAACTCATAATGCTCAAAATTATATTTAAAGTAATCACCAATTCAAGTCTCCACACATACCCATTAGGATAAATAGAGTTTCATACTAGATCTCTTTAAACCCATTCAAATTTCCTACTTGGTATGGAATGTTCCATTTATTTATGTCAAAACTTATGATAATTTTATATCATCCCATGCTAATTATAGGATTGTATACATATATATAGCTCAACTAATACTAATACCCTAATACCTACTTTGTATGAAAGTATTATTATAAAAAAAATAGGTTTCATTGTCCCACCTAATTTTATACATACAATTATTAACCTTATAACAATCAAATCCATACACAAAATTTATGCATATATTAATCAATATAATATAGGCATGGTTGTATCAAAGCACAAGGAAAAATGAAAAATTCAATATATTGTCATAATACAAAAAGTATGCAAACATACTTTTATGTCTCCAAGTGGAGTCCTAACATAATATGATTTAATGGTATCAAGTATCATAATCATATTATATTATATATCTTTCTTGACAAAGCACATCATGCATCAAGAAGGGCACATAAGAATCATCTAAGGTTCAAGGGACATACAATAGTACTTATAAAATTTCTTTAGACATTATTGATACTTAATTCATACTCAAAATAGTGGGCAACACTATATCCATTAGATCACCATATGAAGATATCTGCCCAATAATTTTACTAATAATAATATTCTTAACTTTTTAATTTTATTTCCCTACAGTGAAACCAAATTATTATGTTGGTATGATTCATCATCTAGATTGTATTTCCACTTGGTAATTATAATAAATGTGACCTTAATGGTTAGTACTCAGTAGTGATTCCATATAACAATGATATATTTATAAATCAAAACATACAATCATATTATTACAATTGAGCCCAACTCTTCATGTGCATGGTCATGTAGTAGAATACTATATAGGGATAAAGTTAGTGAAGTATTGTATAAAGATAATCCCAATTCAATTATGTACCCTAAATACATATAACTGGTCAATTTCACCAAAACCAACCTTGGCCAGGGTTTAGTGAATAAGACATAGTGATTGCATATTTAATACAATAAATTTTCAGAATGACATAATTTTATTTTATATGTTTAACTCTTATTTTGAAACAACTCACCTACGCATGTAACTACATTACATTTATACAATAGAATACAAACACAACTCACCAAATACCTAGAGTTCTTCAAAAATATCATCCCTTAATCTCAACTTCTTAACTCTCTATGAATATATCAAGGATGATAGTAAGGCTATCAAGTTATAGTTTAATGTCATGATCTTGATATAATGTATGAATTTAAATTTTCTACTAGTTATTCAACCAATATTCATAAAATTGATGCTCAAATCCATACTTAATGTCCTATAAAATATACACATTTATTTTCTTTCACTATAGAAATAGAGCACCTAGAATAAACATAAGTAGTAATTCTAATTTACAACAATAGTATACTAACATCTCTCAATTTTAAATAATAAATATAACATATTCAAATACAATCATGACAAAGATCTACTCATAATTCTAGTGAAATTCATACAAATATTGCATACATTCATACAACCAAATTCAATGAGTGTCAACTCAATAATACCCTCCATTATAGTTACAACCTAAAATATTGGTTACATAAAATGTAGAGATACCATGAACATGTAAGATGTTGAAAGGAGATCTAGCCTAAATTAATTAAACTAGATCAATTCTCTTTCACCATAGACATTAGGGAGCCAAAATTAACCAAGTAGTACTATTTGGTTGTTGTCGTTGACGGGGAGCTGAATAGGTTGGTTAGGGTTTTGGTCCCTTTTTTGTGTGTGTTGTGAATAATATGATGATTTATATTAAACTAGGTGAATTAGGATCAAATGAACTAAGTGTAACAGAATCTAGAAATTAACTAGAATAAAATGAAAGAAATAGAAAGTGGATATGGTGAAGAGATATAGAGAGGAACCTAAAATTCAAATATGAAGAAGAATTAACAAGATAGGGGAATTGGGTGCCCTAGTCTAGAAGTACTAAAATATAGGTTTTTAGGGCTTGCACAAGTGTACCAGTGTCTAAAGGTATCTGACAATAGAAATCAAAATTCAAATCTTGATAGAGCATGGGTAATTAATGTGCCCTAATTTTTTGATGATGAGTCCTTGAAACATGCATTAGGGTTTAGGAGCCTTTAGATGTTAAATCCACTTCAATTAGTAGAAAACCTCTAAGCCTACAAAATAGACAGAGAGAGAAAGGTTGTGTTGTATACGAGCTTGCCTTGGTCAAACCCTGCATTAGTTTTCTAACCTCCACAACAACTATGATGATATATGATAAAGAGTGTGTTCTCTTGAGGGATTAGAGGAAATATAAATGACAAATGATAATGCAAATATAAAAGGGGTGTCTTACCACTCATATTTGAAGCCCTTGTTGGATTGATATAGTTGTATCAATCTCATACAAGGAGGATGGAGTATCCTTAAGATACTACATCTATTAGTGCATATTATAATGATAATAAATAAGAAGCATCTTACAATACATGAATATGAAATTTTATTTAGGTTGCAAACTATAATTTACTGTAATTATGTTATGTATCTTATACTTTTCTTTCTTTTGATGTTGCATTAATTACTTTTGAGTTGCTAGTGAGAGATTAAGATTGATTAGAATTGATTAGAGGTTAAAAATGAGTGAATAACTTATATATATATATATCAATACCCCTCTAAGAAGAAGGGATGAATAATCCCTCCAAATAAGGTGATGGAGGATTTCAAAAGCTTCATAATAGATAATATATTTGATTTCCCCTTCAAAAATAGAAACTTCACTTGGTCGAATAGGAGGAGATATTTCTCCCATATTGTAGAGAGATTGGATATGTTTCTCATCTCTCAAAACTAGCTCACATATAGTTACAAATCCTGTTTTTCTATTCTCCCTTTCTCTAGATCTGATCACTTCTTGATTTAGTTATATTTATTTGAATAAAAATCCCCCAAGAAAATATCCTTCAAGTTTAGAGAAATGTGGCTTATGGATAAATATTTCTTAAGACTTATAAGGGAATGGCGGAGCACAACTCCTTATGTCAAAGGTTCCAAGATGTTCTAGCTCTATACAAAGCTAAAGTATCTAAAATCTCAAATAAATAAATAAATAAATAAGTGCCCACTTCAAAAACATCTATGCTAAGAAATTAAGGATCTAACAAGAACTTTTTGACCTAAATAAAAATATAATAAAGGGGTGGATTCCCCCTTTTCCCTAGGAGAAACTGTACCTAAAGGTGTTCTTGAAGAAATTATAGTGAGAGAATAAATCCACTAGAGGTAGAAGTTAAGAGAATCTTGGCTAAATAACGAAGATTAAACCATTAAATTATTTCATTCTTTCAATAAAATGAGAAGGATTTCAAACTAGATCACCTCAATAAAAAATTGATGGCTAGGAAGAAATTACCCTAGAGAATATCAAAAGGGAAGCTATTTTTTTCTTTGAATCCCTCCTAAATAAATATTCTCACATCACTCTTGCTCATTTTGAAAATATCTTGAATTGTATCCTAGTTATAGCAATAAAAGAACATAATAAGATGCTCCTTGTGGGATTCTCTTTGGAGGAATTTAAAAACTTTATATTTTCACTCCCAAGAGATAAGACACCAAGGCTTGAGGGTTTCTTGACATTTTTTAATATTTTATAGTATTTTTTTGGTTGAGATATCTAGAAATCCCTCAAAGAGGCAAGGAAACATAAAAGTATCCTCAAATAGTTGAATGCTACCTTCATATCTTTGATTCTCAAGTTGTTCAACACTTCCTCTTTTACAGAATTTAAAGCAATCTCTCCATGTAACTCAAATTAAAAGATATTTTCCAAATCAATCAATTTAAGGCATGGGACTCTAATAAATCTTATACTTTCTAAGGAACAAGGCACTTTTGTACCATGCAAGGAAATATCAAAAGGGGTCTTTATTTCTTACAAAACCCTTCACTCAATCCACGAAATGAAGATCCATACAATGACAAAGAAAATTGATATGGAAAAAGCTTATGACAAGGTAAGTTGGAAGTTCCTCATTCTAACTTTCTTGAGATGTTTGGTTTTCCCCCTAGCTAGTGTTAGTGGGTTATGTTCTATATCTCAAGTTCTAGATTATAATTTATCCTCAATGGAAACTCAATGGGATTATTCAAATCCAATAGTAGTTTGAGACAAGGAGATCCCATGTCAACCTTCTTCTTCATCCTCATGGTAGAAGCAATGATAAGATCAATTAAGGTGGAGAACCTTCAATAGAAATAAAAAGGAACAATTTTAGCCTAATCCCTAGCCATGATTACCCGTTTTCTCTTTATAGATGCCACTCTAATATTCATAATATTTTGGCTTTGAACTTGGCCTTGGGAGCCAAACTTTCCTATAATATATATTAAAAAGAAGAATCTAGATGGTGTGTACTAATGCAATAAAAGTATTTGGACAACTAGGAAAAGGAAGTTATCTTCACTATTTCTAACCCCCCTTTGGGCTCTAGAATGTTGAACATTATAGTCAATAGTCATGATCTCATTATTCCTCACTTATATTGGGATATCCACAATGGAGAAAATAAAAATTTATGGTAAGATTAGTGGAATAGGTATGCTCATCTATACTCATCTAAAAAGGAACACTAATTTTCAACCATTAAGTTCCTCTTTGAAAAATCATCTTGGGATCAAAATTTAAAGACTATGAAAATCAAGTCGAAAAATGGTATTCCTTTGGCAAGTTTTTTTTTTTCTTACCTGATTACCTTAGAAGACTAGAAGTCCAACCTAGAAAATATTCTAATATCAAGGAAACTTTTAAGTTCTGAGGAAGAGGAAGAGTTGCTTTGGTAGGAACCATCTAGTAGAGCTTATATAGTTTGGGTAGGTTTCAAATTTATTTTACAAGATAATAGTGAGGATGACTAGATAAATTATATTTGTTGGAACAAAGATATTCTTCCCAAATTAAGGGCCTTCTCTTGGTTGGATCTTCATAAAAAAATTCTCACTAGCAATCACCTACAAAAATTGTACATCCCCCAAGCTTTCAATTATGTTTTATGTGGCTGCAATTTGAAATACCTAGACCATCTTATCCTCAATTGTGCCTTTAGCTACCATCACTTGAAATGACTTTAAAAAATTAAAATGGAAAGGATTATTTCCCAACTCAACAAACTATCTCTTCTAGAGTTAGACAAAAATTCATCAACAATCCACTTATGCAAGTATTTGGATAATAGCCCCCATCTAAATTAATTTGTATGCTATGGAAGGAAAGAAAATTTAGAATATTTAGAAAAAATATCCTCTCAAAATTCCTTTCTAGTGCACTTCTTAGATGTTATTAATGTTTTCATCCATCAAAGGATCTACACCTAGCAATTTTCATAATTTGGGATAATAGAGTCCTAAAAAGTTGGAACCTCATTCTACCCCCCAACCAAGGGATTGTCCCATATTTCCTCAGTTAATCCATCTATTGCTTTAAAATTTGAGAATCTCCTTGTAAGTATTTTTAAAATATTAAATTTGATGAGGCATCTAGGGGAAATTTGAGGCCTTTAGGTGGTGGCATTGTCTTCAAAAATAGTGATGAATTGATTCAACTAGCAATGCCAATTTTTTTTAGGATTTCTCTAACAATGAAGCAAAGGCATAAGTGTTACTTATTGGTTTTCAAATGTCTAGAAGAGATGGATTATAATAAATTCACATATATCCTATTAGAAATGATAGTGGATCCAACTTTCATGGTGTTAGCAAATGCATTGGCTCATAGTAAACATGCTCAAAATAAATAACTCTCAGCCTTGTTTAGCACTAGTATCAACCTGCTAACCACTTTGAAAAGACCAAAATTGTATTTATGGCTTTTCTCTAAATTTTGGAGGTACAACTCCCTCGAATGACATGCAATGAATCTAACTAAACTAAATAAACATGGGTATGCTTTTAACCATAAAGTAGGAAAGGTAACAAACACTAGTTCATAAATATGATACTAACACAAATGTGTAAACAACAACCATAAATGACCAACACAAAGATTGAAACAATCTATGACTATCTAATGAAGGAAATAAAATCATACTATAATAAATGGAAACCATAAAGCTTATCTCACAAAGAAGACATAACTCTATCACATGCGTAACACAAAGATTAGTGTACTAAGCATCTCATTAAATTCACAACTCAAAGATTATGAACTCTTACAACATGAAATAAATGATCAAATCCCTATCAAAAACACCACAAAGTGTATATTTAGAGAACCCCTATCTCCTCAATTTTCAAATATATAGCAAACCAACTCCACCAAATGGTTTCTAAAGCCATTACTAAATTTGGTGGTCTTCTTGTTTCTCCACCGTCTTCTTGAAAATTGCTGAAGATCAATCAAAATAATTAATCTGGCAAATGAAAGGGAATTAGGCAAGAAAATTGATCTTTATCTCACCAACGTCTGCTAAATAACCTTTCACACAATTGAATAATTAATGCAGCTTCAAGGAGACACCATATGATAGCATGTGTATATGGCTCAATTGGAAATGTAATTTAAATTTGGTTCAAATCATCCATTAATTTGAACTGAGTTGTCATCTCATCAATCCTTAGGAGAAAGTGCCATTTTCTGACCAACCTTTTATAAATTCAGCTAGTGTCACCACTCTTCATCATTCAGAAGCATCCTTCATGGTGAGCACTCAGAGTGACGGTGATTCTGCAAATGATTTCATTGTTCTGGAGGAGATTGAATGCAACTCATTGTTCAGGCATCTATCGGATCAACTAAAGGAGGTCTTTGTGATACAAAGTGAGGTAGAAGAAGAGGTGCTTCATAGTATCTTGGGTGAAGAATTTATGGGCTAGGAACATGTACACAATATTACCATGCTAGAGTGTTTCATGTGCATGGTCATCAGGACCTCTAGCCATCATGATTAAGGTGTAAGAGTGTTAGAACGTCTAGTGAGGCCTAAATTCCATCATCATATCAATGTAGCTATAGATGGGCTCAGTCACTATCCTCAAAGTGGACTGGTAGGTGACACCATTTGTATTGCATCAATGTTTCAAAATGAGACTATGGAGGAGGCGATTGCTCTTCTTCATGCAGGAATCGTGAGGAATGATATGGGGCTCTTTGCCCAATTCTTGCAATCACATGATAATTTTCTATCCCTTGCTCAGGTTGAACACCTCTAGATTGTGATTGAGGGCATCTGAGTCTTGATGTTTTCCCTGTGTGTCTAAAAAAAAATGTCTTCTTTATCTTTTGTCATCGATATGAACTTTTGTAGCTGAGTAAAGCAACTTTTTTAGTGCCAATGAAATGTAAACACATACAAACATATATATAATAAATATCATTTTAATATCTTTGTGCTCTTGTATGCATGGATTTTTTTACTCTTGTTCATATCATATTTGAAAATGTTGGTTTCTTTTTATGCATAATGCACTGGTTTTATGAATCAACTCACAATCATTATATTAATTATTGAAAATATCTTTGGGCGGCAAAGCAGGTAGTTCGTATAACCTAGTAAAACATCGTATGGGTTCCAAACAATTAAAAGAATACCACCCACAAACATAACTTGTGAGATAAGTTACTAGGTAACTTCTGACATATGACAACTCATCATGTGGGTTATTCACATACATATCACCCCTTTTTAAGGACATGGTTGTTTAGGATAAAGTCATAAAACACCGCCTAGTCAAAGAAATAGTGATACTGACAATAAAGCAGGTAGTTTGTATAACCTATAAAAACCTTGCTTGAGTTTGAGACGTACAACAAAACACCGCTTGAACACAAATTTAAATAAAATTACTAAGACACATAAGGCAAGATAGTTGAAAAAGGGGAGGGTCATGTTTATGAGTAACAATGGCTCTGATTGGGGACAAGGACTATAAAGGACACAAATAACCCAACATGTATGATCATTCTTTTTCATTGGGCATAGAGTTGAAAGGAGAAGGATACCAAAACAAAACAACAAACCAAAAATCATCAAACCAAAATTGGCTATTTACAAGGCAGGGAAAACCTGCCAGAGGGAAAATGAAAAGAAAACTCATATGAACCCACAAACCAGATGAGAGAAGAATGAACCACTCTTGAAAAGGCCCAACTTGGTATAAAGCCTTTGAAGTAGGTCAAAGAATAAGAATACCCCAATGTAAATGTAGGGAACTTCACAACTACTACCAAACAATCTGCCAAAAAGTCATTTCTCATCAAAAATTTCATCTTGTTGCCATTTTGCTGGTACTAGACCATCCTTTATCAACCACTTTCTATAGTCGAGGCTTAGCATTCTAGGTATATCTAATTTCAATACAAAATTATGAGTTCTAAATTCTTCCCCAACACTAAATCTCCTAGGCATTCCTCCTTTTGAAAAGTCATCATCAAAAACAAAATTCTCCTTAACTTCATCACACCTTTCCTTTATCAAGTTATTTTCATGATAAATTATTATCTTTGTAAATTGAGACAAAATAAAAATTGATTCACTTCTAACCTCTGACTATGCATCAATCTATAAATTCTCACCTTCCTTCAATAAAAGGACTAGCAGTTTCCCCAACATTTCCTTGATTGTGACCATTTTCAACTATTGATATACAATACTCATCCTCAAACATAGATTGATCAACAATTCAAATGAGGATTAGTTGAATATCAGGATCCAAAGAAAAAATAAATATGTGAAACTAGATCTCCTCACTGGGCCTTTCTAGAACGATAATTCGTTGAAGCAACTAATTGAAATGGTATACAAAATCCGTCATTTTTTTGGCCTTATCCTTCATGATTTGAAAAAAAAGTTGCAGGGTGGCTGCAATGTTGACTAGGATTTTATAACATTGGAGAAACTTTGTTTTAAGGATATTCCATCCCATGATGCTTCCTTTCTCAAGTGCCCTGTACCATTTTGTTGCTTTCTGAATTAAACTGTCAATAAAGATTCTCACAAAAACATCTTCTTCTTGAATTCCCAAAACTCTGCTTATTGCAGTCATAGCCAGGATGTGTTCTTTAGGGTCTTGTTCATCGTGACTAGAAAATTTAGGAAATTATTTTCGGGAACCACTAGGTAAGTCATGATATTGTGACAAGGAAAGAGGGCCAATGTGATTACACCAAAGATTCAAGGCCATGGATGATCAGAGTCAACAACTCACAAGGGAGTAAAAGAAAAATGGAAAAGAAAATTTTTGAGTTAATTCCTGGGTGGTGGACGAGCCAAAGGTGGATTCTGAGGTTGATGAAGGGGCAGATTGTGTGGATGATGGCACGATTGATTAGGCTAATGATCGAGATGATAAGGAGGGTTGTTGTAGTACACAAATACCAACCTCGGAGGGCATTCAATTATAGGTGCAGGTGGGTGCTAGGCCAATTCTTCCTCTTCTTCCAAGGAAATATTTTCTCGCATATAATTTGTTGTGTTCCTCCTATATCTCCAAGCAATCGTATTTAATTATGAATTGATGTCTTCTTGTTCTTCTCCTACCCAATCTAAATCTAGCTACAAAACATGAAACACATCATTATGAGGAAGTACCATCTTGTTGCTTAACATGACAAATGTTGTTAGATGTTTTCAATCAATTCAATTTCCCCAACGGAGTTGCCAAAAAAAATTTAGTGAATGAATTGGCTCACGGTAAATATTCTCAAAATAAATAATGCTTAGCCTTTTTTAACACTAGTATCAACCCGCTAACAGCTCTAAAAAGACCATAATTGCATTTTTGGCTTTTCTCTAAATTTTTGAGGTACAACTCCCTCAAATGATATGCAATGAATCTAACTAAACTAAATAAACACATGCATGATTTTAACTAGAAAGTAGGAAAGGTAACAGATGCTAGTTCATAAATATGAGACTAACATGTATGTGTAAATAATAGCCATAAAAGATCAACACAAAGATTGAAAAGATCTATGACTATCTAATGAAGGAAATAAAATCATACTATAATAAATGGACACCATAAAGCTTATCTCACAAAGAATACATAACTCTATCACACACGTAACACAAAGATCGGTGTACTAAGCATCTCATTAAATTCACAACTCAAAGATTATGAACTATTACAACATGAAATAAATGATCAAATCCTTCTCGAAAAAACCACAAAGTGTATATCTAGAGAGCCCCTATCTCCTTCTCCATTTTCAAATATATAGCAAATCAAATCCACCAAACGGTTACTAAATTTGTTACTAAATTTGGCAGTCTTCTTGTTTCTCCACCATCTTCTTGAAAATTGCTGAAGATAAATCAAAATAATTAATCTGGTAAATGAAAGGGCATCGGGCAAGAAAACTAATCTTTATCTCATCAATGACCGCTAAATAACCTTTCACACAATCGAATAATTAATGCAGCTTCAAGGAGACACTATACGATAGGATGTGTATACGAACGGATTGGAAATGTAATTTAAAATTGGTTCAAATCAAACATTAATTCAAACCAAGTTTCCCAATTCCTACAATCACATGATAATTTGCTATCCCTTACTCAGGTTAAACACCTCCAAATTGTGATTGAGGGCATCTGAGTCCTCATGTTTTCCTTGTGTATCTGAACAAAAATGTCTTCTTTTGTCTTTTGTCACCGATATGAACTTTTATATTTGAGTCAAGCAATTTTGTAGTGTCGATGCAATGTAAACATGTACAAACTATATATAATAAATATCATTTTAATATCTTTGTGCTCTTGTATGCATGGATTTGTTTAGTCTTGTTCATATCATATCTGAAAATGTTGGTTTCTTTTTCTGCATTATGCATTGGTTTTATGAATCAACTCATGGTTATTTTATTAATTACTGAAAAGCTCTCTAGGCAAAAAAATAGGTAGTTTGTATGACCTAGTAAAACACCTCCTGGGTTCCAAACAATTAAAAGAATACCCCCTACAAGCATAACTTGTGAGGTAAGCTACTAGGTAACTTTTGACATATGACCACTCATCACGTGGGTTATTCACATACATATCACCCCTTTTTAAGGACATGGTGGGTTAGAATAAAGTCATAAAACACCACCTAGTTAAAGAAATAATGATATAGGTGGTAAAGTGGTTAGTTCGTATAACCTATAAAAACCCCACCTGAGTTCGAGACATACAACAAAACACCGCCTAAACATGAATTTAAATAAAATGACTAAGGCACATAAGGAAAGATAGTTGAAAAGGGGGAGGGTCATTTTTATGAGTAACACATGGAACCTATGGATATCAACCCCTATTCTATAGACAATGTGACTCATGGAGGATGGTCTTAGCCTTCTAGGCTACCTTCTTCCTCCTTTCAAAGGAATCATAATGGAGGAGCATCATGATGTTCTTAGCTAGCCTAACACTGACAATTTCCCTCTCTTGAGTTGGATATATATTGTGTCCATGCTTAGCAAACCCCAAATAACCCTCCTAAAGAATAAGGTGTTGTTACTTTCTAGGAACCAATCAATGATCTTATGCTCAAATATGATTTGGGCAATCTTGATGATAAGGACCTTCCCCCTTTGAATTTTATTTTAGTTTCTTAAACTTCATTGGGCTTGACGCTATTTGTATTTATATGTCTTTGTTATAGATTTAGTCCTATTAGACTTTGTGAGTGTGATCCTCTATTGTCTTGCCTTTTTGCGAATATTATACTATTATATTTTATTAAATATATTTAAATAAAAATCATTGAAATAAAATCATATTAATGGTGATTGTATGCTTTTCATAATGATATAAAACAAAAAAATCCCAACATGTAGAAATTGAACATTTTATGGTTGATTTGGTTGTTGATCAGTTCTTTTTGGTAGCAATTTAGTAAATATATTGAAAAATTTATTTATTGACATTTCAAAACGTAACCAAGATATAGTTTCTCTCATGCCACATCTCAAAGAAATTGTTGATGAGGATTGAAGGCATGCCACATCCCATTATGTCAACAAGCCACATCTCTCTTGTTGGTTCCATGTTTTGTTTGTTCTTGTATGACAATTCAAGAGTTGCATTAATATAGATTTTAATTTTTTAGTTTTAAGTGTGTAAATTATAACTCTAAATAGTTTTGACCTACAATTTTTTTCTCACAACTATGGAGATCTTAAGTTCTACTCTATCCATGCTTTTGGTATTCAACCTTATAACCATTGTGTACATTTTCTTAGTTGGTCTCTATAATGACAAATTATTTGTGGTCTACTTCCTCCTTAGTCATGCTCTAGTTTTTCCTACTTAGTGTTTTGACACCTTATGTTTGTGTCTTGTTTCCCATGTAGGATGACCCATATTTTAGCAATAAATGTTTGTTTTTAGGCCTCTAGGTGGTAGTGTAGCCCAAAAATACTAGCATTAATATCTCAATATCTAGGGCTCATAATAAAATCCATTTGGTATAAAGTTTAGATAATTCAATATGAGTGTGCAAAGCCATTTTTAGGGTGATTGAACAAGTTTTTGGCTCAATTTTAATGTTTAGTGTTTGTAGGTGGGTCTATTGAGCACCATCAAAATGTGAAATTTTATCAATTCTAGTGATTTTACAAGTGCTTATATACCATCATTGGTATCGAGTTCTAGTTTCATAGTCATTAGGTGTGTTTTTAGGCCAAAAAAAATGTAAGTGCTTAAGGACTAGCCCAAGTTACAAAGGAGATCCTAGAAACAAATTTTATATTCAAATTTCAGTGATAGAACAAGGATATACATCAATTATTAATACCCTTTGCATTTTTTTCATGGCCCCCAAACTTTATATGCATCTCTAATGTTGATCTTGTCATTTCACCTACAGTGAATTTAAATTACCAATTTTTAAATTTTCAAAATTGGGACCTACTTAAATCATTTTCTAAGGTTTTATTTGGTGGGGGAAGCAAAAATAATAGTTTAAAAACCTTGAATATTATCTCTCTATAAATCAAGTGAATATGCATTTGAAAAAATTATAGTCATTTTAAAAGGTCAAATTAAAAAGGTATGTATGGCTTAGTGCAAAAGTGCAGTTTAAAAGCCTTTCAATGCCCCCAAACTTGTGTTGAGATTAAAACCTATGCTAGAGTTTTTGGAGAAGGATTTAGAGTTTTATACCGTGTGCACTTTTAAATTTGGAAACCATATTATTTGTAGACCAATGTGATGTATCATATATATTATCTATAGTTTTGAAAGGTTAAAGAATCATCAATAGAGACCAAGTCAATGGAACATATATTTGCTTAATTATTCTAAAAATATCTGCTTGTTTCCTCATATACGTAAAATATATTTTTGTGCCACCTGTCTTATGATGATTAACTTGTTTCTCCCTAGACATCTTCTATTTTTGTAATGAACTCTTGTCTTGTATTCTATGAAAGGTAGTGGGATACTTAGTTTTAGGGGTAAAAAATTATTTACAAAATAGAGCTTATATTAGATATATACCAATTTAGTTTCTATTTCATGTTTTTTATTTAATTTTAGTAAATAATTATACATATTGTGAGGGTTGGTAATATTGAAGCAATTGAAGTTTATTTCTAATTGTACATATTGTGTGAGTTGTTGAGTTTATTAAAATTTCATGTTATTTAACAAGAGAAATATTTAGAACATCAATAGGCCACAATGTTAAAACAATAATTGAGCAACGAACCTTGAGTGAGCCTATAAAGTTAAGACCTAACATTCTCAAGCCATGGGATAACGAAATCCTTAATTTAATTTAGTGATTCTTTCAAGACAAGATAGGGGTTTTTGTCCATATAATAAACTATATCTGTATTTGGTGCATGTATAATAGCCACATCAATAGAAGTGTCATTAGGCAGAGGGCCTTGTGAGTATATTTTATCAAGAGATGGTAGATATCATGCTAAAATTGACATAGTAAAAGGAGATTAAAACTCTCAAAGACTTAAAATTCATGAAATGATGAAAGATTTAAGACATCAAATCTTATGAGAAATTCTCATTCAACATGGATGTCTCATATGTGTAGAGGATTTTAAATGAAAAGTTGTGGAACCCTAAAATTTATCTAAATTTGGATTAATAGAAAGATGTAGGATCCATGAAACAAGAGAGCATGATACAATAAATTGTACAATATTTTTGGTTAGAATGGATTTAGCTAGTAGAAAATTTATTTCTCTAGCGAGAGTGTTTAGATATGAAAATAGGAATTCACCAAATGTCATGCCTAAAAGACATGATCTTGAAAGACCATATAGAATTATAACAAGCATTGTTACAAGTAGCAATCAATTTTTTCAATGTGATAATGTAAACATAAGATTTTATGATATAGATAATAGTCAATAGATCATGTTATAAAGTTTTAGAAAACTTAATAATATGTTTCCTCAATGTTACCTAGCATATCGACCATTGAAAGGGTTTCACAAGAAAATTTGTGGAAGATGAATATAATTCCTTTTGTTGCAACTAGAGATCCTAATGTGTCAAAATTTGTGAGCATAAGGAGGAAAAGAAAAATTAAGTTCAAATAAAGATGATTCAAATAATTCAATACTAAATATAGAATAGGAATCCTTTCAATTTTTATTTAATGATAATTTTTCATCAAATTGCAGAAGAAAAGGATTAAAGAAGATATAAATAATAGTTTACGAATTAGTTCTTGGAAAAATGATAGGACTAATGAGGTTACACTATCTACTCAAGATAAGGAAGCATGGTAAGATTTGAGATCTTGGGAACTCAAATAGCAAAAGGGAAACACATTTCAAATCTGCATGATAATGAATTATGATAAAGTGAGGAATTCTATTTCAACAACTAAAATCTAAATGGAGAAAACACTTAGGTTGTTTCTTTCCACCTTAGAGAAATAATTGAAAACTATGATGTTAATTTTAAAGGAGTACAACATGAAATTGATGAATTTGATACTAGTTGAAGATACATCATAATGTTATAATTAAAACACAAATATCTGAATTTAAAATGAATTTGCTAGATTGAGGACCAAAAACATTACCAAAGTGTTCCTTAAAGTAAAAATAATTTTACTCACATGAGATATAGGTAATAATTAGATTTTTTTTTTGTAAATATGTGTATATTGATTTAGGTTTAGATTAGGGTTAGACTTGAATTTAATTGATTCAATTTCCATTAAATATCAAGATCAAGTTAGTTTTTAAGACATATAACTTGCAAGAAAAGAAGCTTTGATTCTTAAAATATTCCTAATAGCATTCTTTCTCATCATTGAAAGGAACAAGAAAAGAAACATTTATAAATTCATTCACTAAACATAAATATAAAGATACACACACACATTAGTGAAAAGGTAGTGTGTATATACATCACATTTTTTTTACAAAATCTATTATCCACAAGAGTGGTCTCAATCTATTTCTTTTTCTTTATTTTAGATAATTCATTCCCAAGGGAAACTAGTTGTTTGTGTTTTACCAAATTCATGTTGAGAAAAATCCCATGAAAGGGATCAAGGGAACTGTTATTCCTTCATTGATAAAATGGGGAATATCCTAAGGAGTAGGAATTCTAACACATCATTCTAAGTCAATCCAATGTTGAAGAGAGAAGCCATGAATTGAGAAGAAATATTAAAATTCACCCGATATTGTTGATTGTGATCCATAAAATAATCTCCTAGGATCATTTTGAGTGTGACTCTCATCATACAAGTCCAGAAATAGAAAACTTTTTTGTAATCTCTAGCTAGTAATATGGCCCAAAAATGTAGATTGTCGCCTAGGGCTTGTTAAGAAAATTAGAGTATCCATGTGCTCAAAACTTACTCAAATTATAATTAAAATGAGAATGGATTTTCTCAAGAGGTTTAGTGAAAATTTATAGTCATTGGTACAAAATTACATTACAAAAAAACATGAGCCATGTATATGTTGGAAAGAAGCAACACTGAGAGGCGGGTGGGTGAATCAGTGCTCTACAAAAATTAATTCATTTATTCTGATCCTTAATCCACTCAACACATTTAATTAAAATCAATATGTAGAAATAGAAAACAAGAAACCACACAACCATAACACTAATATTTTTGTGTGGAAACCCTGAAAAGGGAAAAACCATGGTGGATGGCCAATCCACAATAAGTTCTGAGTATACTCAAAAGATATATTACAAAATGGGAATACACTTGCATTCATGCTCACTTCCTTGAGCTCACTGCTAAAAATGGGGCTCACTGCCCTTACAAGAGCTTGGAATAGATCCAAAAGAAAATGAACTGAGATAATAGCATCTATCAATGCTTGATAATAGTTTCAATTTAGCTCTGATGTTGAACTTCTGTTTTGATGATTGATGAAGAAATTTTTCTCTATTCTACTCAAGTTCACACACAAAATATTTATGTGCAAGTGAAACTATGCATGATATCGCTCAAAAACAACTTAGACATTCAAAACACACACACAACTTCTACATCCATCCAAATGATATGAAAAATCCTCTAAATATATCCGCTTACAAGGAGTTGATCGCCACAAGTCCGCTTCAACAAAACTTAATAAAATTCATAACTAGTCGGCCCAAGCGAAGGATAATTTCGATGTGGATCCAAAAAATTCAGCTATACAATAGCTAGGACCAATAATTAAACATATGAGCTCAAAGATAATTAAAATAATTCAACTTTATACATCCACTACACATTATTTCCACTAAGTCGGCTTTATCAAGCAAATAGACATAAGATGTTCAGCTGGACCTACTCAACCATATAGTCACAAAAAAACATCATGAGATTCAATAATAATATGTTCCACGTGCCAGAAAAAAAAATCATCGATCCACAACCCAAAATGGTGATCCGGTGAAGCTATCAAACCGGATGCCCTATTCTGTCGGTAACACTGCTGATAATACACAATTTTCATTTCCTTTGTCGGTGCGAATGAATGCATATCTGTGGACCAAAAAGGTGACTTCATTTGCCATCAATGAAAACACTAGAAGCCAAAAATCACGTCCACTTACATCATATGCCAACAATCTCCCCCTTTAGCATTGATGGCAACACTTAGTGAAAAATGACTAAGTGTCGAGATTAACATACTATCGATATACAAAATACTGAATAATGTACCATTGCAAAATATTACTCCCTCTAAGAATATTAAGACATTTTTCACTACACTTTCTATCCCCCTTTGATATCAATGACAAAATTGGGGATACAATGCTATACAAGTATTATCTAGAGACTTACAACAATTTGAAAATATTTTCAAAGACCTTTTTCAGTTCACTAAAGGTGGAATCCCACGTACTCTTCAGAATTTCCAAAATGGTGATGTGACCACAGAGAAGATAGGATAATGTTTTTGCTACTTCCAGACTTACCAAATCAGGGGCAGAGACAACACTTTGTGCTTCCTTTAAGGAATTCACTAGCATCTCAATTTTTGTACTAATCAGTCCCCTTAAGTCACTTACTCTACTAAGGATTCTTTCATTTTCAAACTTTAAATTCTTCATTTTTTTCCAACAAGGATATTACCTGAAAATCCTGACAACACACACTGCCAGCCAAGGGATCAAAGTTGTTAGACATAATGGCCAACTATTGCTCAATGTCTTTTCTCTTCTTTTCATTTGTAGCTAAAATTTGGATAGGTTTAAGCAAGTTTTGTATATGTTTCCTCCTTCAGTTACATCATCTTGAGTGTGTTGAATGCAAGTCCCTAACAACTTTCTGTCTCTAGCAATTAGCATGTTTAAGCTGCCAAATCTCTCCTCCTTAAATTCCTTTCTCACTTTTAACTAGGGTTGAGTACTCAAAGGTTTTTAAATGAGAATCAACAAAGTTTATCAACCTTTTTAACTCACCAGAGGTGGATTCTAATGGGTCCAAAGCATGCATAGGTAGTAGTTTCTACAAAAATCTAGAGGCAAGTTTTAATAGCTCACTATCTTCGATGTGGGATTTCAATATTTTCTCATTTACTTTATCTTGAGCTAATTTGGTGACTTTCAACATCTGAATTGGAGATAATGTAGATAGATTGATTGAGTTCTCATCAAATTCAGAATTTGATCCTATGTGTTGCACCAATAGGGATTCATTTCCTTTATTTGGGCTAATTTTTGGCTGCTTACCCTTGTCATATTCAGACTGAATTTCTAGAATGGCTTTTGGTGCTTCCTTTTCTTCAACAGGAACTTTTGTTCCTTCAACAATCTCTTCACTTTGGTCCCTAGATACTAAAGGAGTCTCAACTTTTTCAATAATGGGAGGAGTCAGTGTATTATCAAATACTGAAGAATTAGATACATTTATGTCTTCCACATTCTCATTTTATTCTCCTAACACCTCTACTTCCTCATCTTCATTCCCTTCTTTTACTACTTCATCTCCATCTCCTTCTTCTAATTTATTTACTTCAACATTTATTTCTTCATGACCTTTAGTCTGTTTAGTGTTGACTTCTTCAACATTTGCCTTTTCTTTTAACAAAAATTCTTCCAAAATTGCCTTGGTCTCATTCATCATAGCTTCAGTGTCACCAATCATAAGCTTGTTTATTCTTGACTTGGTTCTGAATTCCTTTTTGACTCTTAAAAGAAGTGAGTTCATTTCTTCAATCTCCATCTCAGGACATAGATCAGCAAGAACCCTTTTTCTCAAGTTATCTTCCTCAGTTCTTGTAGAATACCTTCTTGATTCCAAGGTTTTATATAGGCTTGTAGGTAACCTAGACATAATCTCAACAAGAGTGTTATTGAAGGAATTTAGATGCTTAACTATAGCTTCTTCAAGAATTATTTTACCAGAGTCATCAAAAGTCTCAAATAGATCACATAGAGGTTTGAGATTACCATCAGCTACTGCTGCATTCTCAACTTCTTCCATAGACATGCTGGGCTTGACAATTTTGGGCTTCTTTTGAGCTTCTTCACTTTTCCCGAAAGGCTTCCTCTTGTTCAGCTTGACCGCATGAGTCCTAGTAGCCTTCAATTCTCTTACTATCTCTTTTGAATCTGTTTCCTCTTCTTTTGTGGATACAACTTTGTAAGTTCTTGAACTTTTTCCCTTCTTTCTTTCAGAGGCTTCTGCCTTAATTGGTTGGGTAGCAGGGGAAATTTTGGTTGCTCTAGATGAAGATATTCCCTGACCAACTGATTTTTCTTTTTCCTTCCCCTTCGTTGCTTTAGCTTCAGCTTCATCCCTTTGTCTTCTTATTTCTTTCAGTTTTTCAACTGGAATACCCATATTCTCTACAAAGATTTCAGTTGCCTTACTTTTTTTATGGACACTGGTTTCCTTAAGTCTGAGTGAACTTGCATACTTTTCTCAGCATATGTACCAAACCTTTCTTCATTAGGATATAGAGGTGAGTTTAACAGATGTTCTACATACATCTTCAAAATATTTCCATCCACCTCATATCCCATCGGCATGAACCAAACTAACCTAGGATCAACAGCTTTCGTGTAACACTGGTCAATATCAATCATGAAGCATATGAAGTTCTTATATTGTTCTACTACAACTTCAGGTATCCTTTCTCTGGCATGCATTTGTTTTTGAAAATTTTTAAAGTGACCCCATAGAATTGTTTTGTTGTCCTCCTAGCTTCTAAGGCTATGTAGTATATCATAGATCTGTACTACTATTGGAGTATCATTACTCCATTGAACTTTACTGAATCCTGGTACTTCACCTGAGAAGTAAAAATATAGAAAGATCAATAGATTTCCAAACTTGAAGACATTCTTTTTGTCCTTTTTGATCTTTTTCAAAATTTCAAGTTGTCCTTTGAGCACTTCACACAAATCATAATATGTATTTTGCTTAATCATCTCATAGACAGTATAGATAGTAGTTCTAGATATTGAATTTTCTCAGCTCGAATGATAGATCTTATACCCTATGATCATGGACACAAATTTAACATCAATTTCGACAATATCACCTATGGTCATTTCCCTTCTATCCCACTGAGACCTAGTTGCTTTAGTATCATCATCATTCTTTATGGACTTCAGTACAGGGATTCTACTAGAAGAGTTTAAACTATTCACTACACAAATAGCTTCCTTGGTGATTTTAAATGGTATATCTAGCCACATGAATTCATCACGCATTCTGCTTAGAATGTAATGTACCCACTCATCTTCCTCAAATATGGGAAATTTTACGAATTGCAAAAATTTCTTTTCCACTAGGGTTTGGTATTCAAGTTTCACAGAGAAGCCATCTTGCAATATGTGGTTAGAATATAATTCCAACAGCTGAGCACTACCCAAATATTCAATGTTCACATGTACATATGCCCTAATATCCTCGATGTGCAAAACATCGTATGACACGAAGGAAAATGCACCTAGAGGCTCAGTGTCTATTGATTTTTATGGATGCCACTTAAACTTTGGACGTGGCCTATCTTTGACTTCAACCAATAGTGGGGTAGACATGATTGATGGAACACAAATTTATAGGTTTTTCTATAAATACCTTTCGGAGATGAAGCATAGGTAGATTTGCATATTCCTTTTCAAGCTTAAATCTTCTTTTCACTTTAGCAAGGGTTACCTTAGAGCACTTCAGAATTCTACTCGAATGAAATGTGACAAATGAGAGTGAAAATGGTTCTTTTATTGTCATCGAACTTAGCTTTGCACTTTTTGCAATAAATGCTCTTGCCCTAATTCTGCAAGCTTTCAAACTTTTTATATACCGAGACAAACAATCTTTGTGTGGATCAACAATAATACTCATTGATACCTTAGCTTCATTTCACAACTTCTAAAGAATAACCAATTTCCTACCGAACTCATCTAAATTCCAGCGCCAATCATTTGCAGGGGATTTAGAAGATTTTCATGACAACTCCCCCTATGGCAGAGATCTACAATTAGTTTCCAAAGGCATTACTAGAAGAGACTTCTAGTGCAGATCCATTTGCATTTGTAGAGGGGTTCTTCCTCACCCATTGCTTATGCATCTAATTCTTGATTTCTTCTGTGGTGATCTTTCCTTTTCCCTTAACATCTGGTTGCATGTTTTGTTTTACCAAACCTCTTTTGTTCCAAAATAATCTAGAGGTGTGACCAAATTTATTGCAATTGTAGCAAACAACATTCCTCTATCTACTCCAATTGTTCCGTTGGCTTTTTCTTGATCTGCATTGGTTAGAAACATGTCCAAATCTATTACATGCATAACATTTGATATCTCTATGTAAATTATGCATCATAATTCTGCACTCACTTGACTTATGACCATACTTGTAGCAATTAAAGAATTGACCTAAAAATGATGGTCTACTTGTGTTCATCTTACTCCTACACTAAGAAGCCATATGGCCAAATTTGTTACAAGCATAGCAATAGCCATTAAATCTTTGAGCATTGGGTTGCCTTACCAGCTTCCTCTTGGATTCATTCACCTGGTTTCCTTGCTTGAATTTTCTTTATCTGGAATTCTTTTGATCATATCTCCTTTGTCCAGATCTAGAGCTTTCTCCTTCTTCATCTCCAAGGCCTTGTTTATCACCATCAGTTCTTTGACCTTTGATCAATTCATCAAGCTTGGCTGAGCTTGCTTTGAATTTTTCTTTAAACTCATTTGTTGTAGTGAGTTCATCTCTGAGATCATCAAGCTATTTTTCAAGCTCCTCTTCATTATTCTTGGTTTTTTCTAGCTCATCTTCTAGTTGGTTGCATTGTTCAAAATTTTCTCTCAAGGATTGTGCAAACTTTTCTTCATTTTTCTTTCTATCCTCTAACTCCTTGGTCATCTTTATCATGATGGATTTTTTCTCCCTTTTTAAGGCAACATTCTCTTGGGAAAAAATTTCACATTCTCCTATTTTCTCCTTTAGGTATTAACTGAGTTGTTCATCTTCACCAATTTTGTTCTTATGCTTGAGTTGACCACATAATTCCTTTATTTTCTCCCTTGATTCATTGATTTTGTTTTTCAATGACTGGATTTTTTTTTTTCATTTTCAAGACTTTCTTGTAGTTCCCAGATCTTAGATTTTGACTAGTCAACATCAACCAAGGCCACCATGAGTTGTTGTTGCAGACTGCTTGTATCCATTGAATATACTTTCCAAGATCTCCTCAAGTTATTAAATTTTTTTGAGGAACAAGCTCTGATACCAATTTTTGGAAACAAGCAACACTGAGAGGGGGTGGCATGAATCAGTGTTCTACAAAAATTAATTCCTTTATTCTGATCCTTGATCCACTCAACGCATTTAATTAAAATCAATATGTAGAAACAAAAAACAAGAAACCGCACAACCATAACACAAGTATTTTTGTGTGGAAACCCTATAAAGGGAAAAACCACGGTGGATGGGGCATTTTGAGTATACTCCCTAAGTCAATTAATTCAAAAGATATATTACAAAATGGGAATGCACTTGCATTCATGCTCACTGCCTAGAGCTCAATGCTCAAAATGGGGCTCACTACCCTTACAAGAGTTTGGAATACATCCAAAAGAAAATGAACTGAGATAATAGCATCTATCAATGCTTGATTACAGTTCTGATTTAGCTCTGATGTTGAACTTTTGTCCTGATGATTGATGAAGAACTTCTGCTCTATTCTACTCAAGTTCACACACAAAATCTTTATGTGCAAGTGAAACTGTGCATGATATCACTCAAAAACAACTTAGACATTTGCAACACACACACACACAACTTATACATCCATCCAAATGATATGATAGATCCTCTAAATATATCCACTTACAAGGAGTTGATTGCCACAGGTTGACTTCAACAAAACTTAATAAAATTCATAAATAGTCGGCCCAAACGAAGGATAATTTCGATGTAGATCCGAACAAGTCAGCTTTACAATAGCTAGGACCAATAATTAAACATTCGAGCTAGAAGATAATTAAATTAATTCAACTTTATACATCCACTACACATTATTTCCACTAAGTCGGCTTTATCAAGCAAATAGAAAAAAGATGTTCACCCGGACCTACTCAACCATATAATCACAAAAAAAACATTACGAGATTCAATAATGATATATTCCACATGCCAGAAAAACAAATTCATCAATCCACAACCCAAAATGGTGATCCAATGAAGCTATCAAACCGGATGCCCTGTTCTGTCAATAACATTGCCAATAATACACAATTTTCATTTCTTCTGCTAGTGCGACTAAATGCATAGGTGCAGACCAAAAAGGTGACTTTAGTTGCCATCAATGACAACGCTAGAAGCCAAAAATCATGTCCACTTACATCATATGTGAACAATATATGCACATTAAATGAGTTATATTTTATAAAATATGGTTGTAGATTTACCAAAATGTCAAGTGCCTCATATTTCAATGCATCTATGTCAATCAAACATAAATCCTATTTGAAATTTAAATATACTTCTAGTGGATTTAAATGAGATTGATCATGTGAAATTTTCTTTTCTTTTCAAAGAGTTGTACCTACATGCCTAGAATTTCTAAATCAATAATAAATACTATCATAAAATAATCCTTTTTTTTCTTAAAGGAATGTGTTTAATAAATGAAAAGGTTGGAAGATGATCCAATTCTCTATATTCACATCTTGAAGTAAGAAAAAATCATGCAAATGAGGTCAAGTAGGAATCAATGATATTTTATTTAGTAATAAAACTATATGAAGGAAATTTAAATGAACTATAGATTGGTGTGAGTGTAGTCATATGCATAATGAATGATTAGACAAGATATTTCTTGTTAAGTAGAAAGAAGCCACTAATTTGAAAAACTTAGTAACATCAAATTAATCAATGATTTAATGGGAAAATCTTAGGTACTACAATTATCTAATTTTCTCAATGGGTGCATTAGTGAGCTAAGGGGTATAAGAGTTGATGCTTAGGTTGGGTGGTGAAGCAATAAAATGAGATTTTAAAAGTTCAAAGTCTAATAATATATTAAATGAATAATCAAAATCTTGTTAAGATATATTTTTATGTTTATTTAGGAAATAGGTATTTAGTATGGTTCACATAAAATTTTACAAGGAATTATATGTTTCAATATTAAAGAATTCTTTGGACTAGTTGGGGATGATGGATATGTGTATTAAGTGAAAAATCTAAAAGTTTTCCTTTGCTACCACTATAATTCCCAACCTAATAGCAGGCTTAAATGGTAGCAAGTTGAAGAAAAGAGCTTCAAAGGAACATAAAAAAAAATAAAAAATAAAGAAATATCAAAAGAAAAGAGAAATTTGACTCTTTAGGTCATCCAAATATCTCTATTAGGGCTATGCATGCTTGACTTTCAATGGATCTATATTTGGAGGGAATTATATAGATAACCTTGTTGGGGCTATAGATGCTTGAGTAGTAGAAGGGCTCTATCCAAGGTCGGCTTAGAAAGTTAAAGAAAACTATGTATCTTAATATGAATATCCAAATGTCTTCTTACTTTATCAAGGAAAGGAATGAATCAAGAGCACACACTTATGTTCCTTAAGATTTATGTTTCCCATATTAAGTGTGAAATTCTAAGAGAAATGTAGGATGTTATCTTAATAAAATTAAAGATTTAAATTTAATAATTATTATTTTCTATGAATGTTTTAACTTTTTTGTTGGTTGCTACTTGTTGTGTGGTCTCACAACACACCCCGTGGTGCTTAAATAACACGAAGACCCAATTTAAGTATACTGTATTTTAATTCACCACTAGGGGTGCAAAAGGTGTGAAAAAACCCAAATTATGGTAATATTGCTCATGAAAAGTGTTTGAAAGGGTAAAATTTGAGAGGTTGTAAGTTTTGAGGAAGTAACAACCTATATAACCGGATGTTGTACCTTTACATTTTGTATCTGGAAACAAGTGTAGCTTGGCTAGCCTATTCCTTAGAGGAATACATAAGTAAAGATAGGGTTTTGATATCACATAGTTTCTTCATCATAAGGCTATCCCAAAAAAGAGTTAAAAGTGAAATAATGCAATACAGAAATTTTGAAACTTATAAAACCCAATGCAGGATACAAATTTACCATTTTAGTTACAGAGGCAATAAAAGAAGATTTTTCAATGAAAGAAGCCTTAATTAAGGGATAGAGGATAATAGTTTTTATCATTTCATTATAGAATTGAATAATAAAATATTTTAGGAATTTTATAATCATATAAATTCCCAAAATTCTATAAGAATCAAATATTTTAAAAATTTTAGAAAGTATGTTTGAACAAGTTTAAGAATTGATTTTGGAAATCATTTGAAGGATATGTAATGAATTAGAAGGCATCAATGGGTTGATTAGTAATGTTTTATATAGATTATTCTAATTGAAATATTATGGACATGGAATAATATTTCACGTGATAAGTATTGAATGTAGGTTTTAAGAGGATTCTAGAAGGTGGAACCAAATGTCGATATGGTATCAGGTACTTTTCTTGATGTCAAAAATGGATTTTTTTTCTTCATGCCAGAAGCAAGTGCTTTTCTCGACACAAGAAGTGGATTTTATTCCTCTATACCGATAAATAATTGGATGCAAGGATTTTGAGGTCTATTACTAACAAAACAATTTTTGGGTTATCACAGACAAAAGCAAAGACTGGAGCAAAGAGCCAAGGGAGCATGATTTAAGGAGGTTGCATCTAAGAATCAACCAAAAATGATTTGAATACCAAGGTGATGTATAAAAAATATTTTCTAGATTTTTGAAAGGTTAAATAATAATCAATATAGACCAATTTGATGAAACATAAATTTAATTAATTCTTTTGAAACTATCTGCTTGTTTCCTCATATACATAGAAGATATTTTTCCATATTTTTTATGATGATTAACTTATTTCTCCTTGTCCATATGTTATTTTTGTAATGAACTCATGTCTTGTATTTTATAAAAGGCAATTATTTTCTTAGTTTTAGGGATCAAAAATTGTCGAAAATATAAAGCTTATATGGGAGATATACCAGTTTAGTTTATATTTCATGTTTTCTATTAAAGTTCAGTAAAGATTTGTACATACTTTAAGGTTTGGTAATATTGAAGCAATTGAAGTTCATTCCCAATTGTATATTTTGCATGATTATAGTCATTTATTCCTAGCTGTGTAATAATCAATTCGTTACACCATCTTTGGGTGCATTTTGAAGCTATCGATTTTATTCTTTAAACTCTTACATTATTTTATATGTAGTTGTGAAGTAGTATAGTGAATATAAAATAGTTTATGCTTTAGTTTACCTACCTTTCAGTATGTGCATGGGAAATATCTAAAAGTAGTTAATTTATTAGGCTTTTTCTTTTATCACCTTTAATCTTTTAAAGTTTATTTTGGAAATAGTTAAGAATTGAATGGATTATGAAAAAGTGATGAATGCATGATTGTTGAGTTCATTAACATCTCTGATTATTTATAAAGAGAAATATTTAGAAAAATAGTGGGCCCCATGTGAAAACAACAATTGAACAACAAACCCTAATTGAACCTAGTAAGTCAAGACCTAACATTCCCGAGCCTTGGGATAGCTAAATCCTTAATTGAATTTAGTGATTCTTTCAAGATAAGATAGGTTATGTTTTCCGTATAATAAAATCTATCTATATGTTTGTGTATGTATAAAATCCACATCAATAGGTATATATAGGATATTCTACCCAAGATACTAAAAACATAACCAATATGGGATAATGAAAAATTCCCTAAGTAAATTAATCTAGTGTAAAAAGGACTTAAGTGGATAACTGACTAGGAAATGAAATAGTTAGATAAAGTACCATGTTCACACTAAAACCCCACATTAAGTGCAACTTAAGGGAAATGTAGACAAAGATGGTCCTAGCTACAAGGGTTGATGAATTAACAATGTACAAAATATCCTCTCAATATCCTCTCAACTAATAAAGAAGGATAAACTATAGTGTGAAAAAAATCACTCCCATGAGAGGATAATGGAGAAGGTCTAAGTGACCCCCCTAGAGAGATTTCCTGCAACCCCACAAGATATTGACGATGAACATACTTTCTCTAGGTAAAGGGTTAGGTGAAGATATCTAGAATCTAATAAGCTTTAGGATAGTAGTGTAAATAAATGATCTTCTCTTGAATAATCTCTCAAAGAAAATACATATAGATCTCAATGTGTTTGGTTCATTGATTATGGACTAGGTTCAAGTTGAGATCTAAATGGTGCTCTAGTTGTCACAATAGATGAGTAATGGCTTTTGAAAAGTGGCACCAAATTTAGTGAGGATATTTTGAAGCTAAATAGCCTTAGTGGTAGCATTTCTAACCCCTCGATATTCAACCTTAGTCAAAGAAAGATCAATGCCTCTTTTTTTTATCTTCAAACAAATGGGACTAAAACCAAGGTGAAAATTATAGCTACATGTGACTTATAATCATCAAGATCACCAGTTGAATCAAAATATATGTACCCAATCAAGTTTGAACCTATTCTTTCTATATAGTGAATCCCATATGTGTGAGTCATTTTAGTACAAGATGTGTTTGGTATATTTCTATTGAAGTTCATGTGGCTCTATTATCAAGCATGAAAAAATGTCAATTACAAAGGAAATGTTAGGGAAAGTATGAGTCTAGAAAAAGAGGAAACTAATGAGTTGGTATTTATAAAGTGGCATCAATGAGTGGTGTGGAACACCCTACCTTAACCTTGACCCTAGATAGAAAGGGAGTTGGTTTAGGCTTACAATCATCCATACGAAATTGAGCCAAGAGATAAATAGCATACCTAGGCTATACAAGAGAGATATTTTAAGAGTTTTGAGTGATCTCAATTCTTAGAAAATAGTGCAAGAGACCCAATTCAACCATGGAAAATACATCATGCAAATTAGTCTTGAAAATTGCAATGACAGAAGAAGTGCTCCCAATGAAAATCAAGTCATCAACATAGAGAGCCAAGAACAAAAGAGAATTCTATTATCATAGGATATAGAAATTCATATCTAAGTGGCATCTAAAGAGAAAAATTGAGAGAAGGAAGAATTCCATCTTGGCATACCAAGCCTAGAGGGATTGCTTGAGTCCATAGAGAGACTTACTCAATTAGAAAACCAATGAAGAATCCTAAATGAATCCTTGCAGTTGCTCCATATAAATCCCCCTATAGATCATTATAACTTGAAATGTATTCTTCACATCCTAGCCCTTGTAAGAAAATGTTGGTCACAAGTCATGATTTATGATTTTCAATTGATCTATCCACTACAAATTTGGTTTGGGAGATCCATTTACACTATACCAATTTTCTTCCCTTGGGAAATGGAACAATATCCCATGTTTTTTTCCTCATCAAAGAGTTATATTCTTCCTCCATTTTTGAATCCCACTCAACAATATTGAATACTTCATGAAATAATTATGGATCTAATGTTGTGGTGGTGTAGGAATATGGAATGTCTTGTTCTTGTGACCAAGTCATCCTTCGAGTATCTAAAGGATCCCCAGCAAGAGGGTCCACATACTCAAGTTTTTGAAAAGTCTAAAGAGCATGATATGGGATGAAGGAGGAGAATATTAAATTTGTGAAGAGGAAGATGAAACATCATGATCAACTCTGTGAGTAGAGGAAGTTTGAGAAAAAGTCCTCTAGATAATTATCATCTAAATCTATATTAAAGGAAAGAATCTTGGAGGATGAGCTAGGAGAGATTTCCTCAAAATGAACACCACACTCAATGATCCAAAACATCGATCAAGAAACATACACAATTGAATCCAAAAGCTCACTCTACAAACTTCATGGACTATGGAAAACTCATATGAACTTATTTTGTTTCTTGTCAAGTTTCCCTAATTATTTTTTTCTTTTCAATTGACAAACCAACAAATTCTAGACAATGAAGGCTTAAGAAGACCCATGGAAAGAATATTCCCTTGTTCTTACATCAATATTTCAAAAAATGAAGTAAAAAATGTGTAATGAATGCAAATCCCATTACCAACCTATGAGTGTGAAAGTTGTAAACAAAAGTTGCATATTCAAGTCCAAGTTGATGGAGAGTATTAAAGATAAGTTGAATGTCCTTTATCTCAAGGCCACATGATTTACATTGTGCTATAAGGTTATTTCCCTTTGTTATATAGTCCAAGATGTTTTCAAAAGAATTAGGATCAAGATTCATTAATTAATTATCAATTTAATAACCCCTACATCAATTGTACCATATAGAGTTTTTAGTTTTTTCATGCATCATTTGAATTTGTATATTCTTCAATGTTAAACATACTATCAAGGGAAACTAGACTCCTAAAATAGCCAGGTGATTTTGTATGTTAAATCATCTAGATTAGATTTTCCTTATCTTTGGCGGGTTCAATTAACTTTGAGCCATCCTAAATTAACTGAGGTCTCTTCACCTTACTGACTTGAAGCCTTTGAGGAATCCAATTTTCTCTAATTGGAATGATTTCATCTCCTGTGTGTGAGTATAATTTCAATTCATGTTGATCTTTAAAAATGGTTTACCATTGTGTGTTCTTGAATTTGAGAAAAAATTGCTACTAAATAACATTTTTGGGGCCTATTATATACAAAGGGAAGACAATTTGACTTCCTTGAAGAGATTCAAATCTTGAGATTTTTATTTTTTTAGTTAAAATATATAATGTTAGATGTTAATTTTCTAATTACATTGTTGGCTCCAACCCCCCTGTAACATTTAGATTAAATAGGAATGTCTCAAATATTGAAGATGATGAATTAGATTTGGTGGATCCAAATTTTATTAATCATATGCAAATGCTAAAAACTGTGTCAATTGAATGGAGTGTAAAAGAGGTTGAAATTATTGATGCCAAAACTATAGTGGTAATTAAAAGAACTTAGGATTAGGTAGCCAAAAATTCTACAAAAAAATATACCACAATGCCTCCAAGGTCTCAAGATACTTAGAGACAAGTGAAAAGGAGCCAAGAATATTATTCTTGGGGACAAGGGGATGGTGATGAAGATCCTCTAGAGAAAGGAATTCCTAAGAAGACTTGTGAAGGAACTCCTCAAAGAAAACCATAGAAAGGAAAGGAGAAACAAGTAACAAAAGAATAGGCTATAAATTTCCCTTCATCTCCATCTCAGGAAAGTGATTCTTATTTTTATCATGCCTCTCCTAATTCCCCCGTATCAAATGCACCAAAAAAATCACCACATAGGGTAAGCCCTACTCCACCTTCTTCCCCCAAAATGCAAATATCTAACACTCCTCTTAGAAGAGATTTTCCCTTTGTATCCCCTAGTACCAAATCTATGAAAATTCTTACTTCCTCTTCCTAGTTAGAGTAGATCCTCTCTAAAAAGAGGAAAATAGTTTAGTTGTGTCTCCATAATAAGGATGTTGTTATTGCACCGTGCCAGACAACGCAGAAACATATCTACTAGTGAATCTTCTTTTTTCAATGTCACCCACCTAATTAGAATTCACATATCCATGCATGCTCACTAAATGTCAAGGTCTAGTAGGATAACCATGAAAATGTAGGTCATGCTTAGAAGTACATTGTAAGTACCTGAACACTCTCTTTACCACATCCGAGTGCATCCATCTAGGATTAGCCATAAACTGACTAAGGAATCCCACTGCTTGGGAAATGTATGGCTTAGTGCAAACCATAGCATACATTAAGTTTCCAAAAACACTCGCATAAGAAACTCTAGTCATGCCCTCCATCTCAGTAGGAGATTTTGGAAAATCCTCCATTGAAAGCTTTGTCCCTTGTACAACTAGAACAACCATTTGTCTGCAAGTAGTCATACTGAATCTCTCCATCACAAAGTTCAATACTTGCTCTGGTTAAGCCAAACATTTTTATTAGCTCCATCTCTTCTAATCTCAATCCCTAGAATATACCTCACTGCACCCATATATTTCATCTCAAATTGTGTTAACAACTGAGACTTCAAATATGAAATCATAGTTTTACCATTCCCAATGAACAACATCTCATCCATATATAGGACAATAATGAGAATGTGACCATTATCAATATTGTAATAGGCACAATGGTCAAATTTGGATCTCAGAAATACCAAGGACAAAACATAACATAAGTGTCAAACTTTTGGTACCACATCCTAAGAGATTTTTTCAGACCGTATAGATATTTTCTCAACTTGTACACTAGATTCTCTTTTCCTTTCATAATGAAATGCTTTGGGTGTGACATATAAACTTCCTCCTCCTAATCACCATAAAGGAAAATTTTCTTCACATCTATTTTCTTGAATTCAAAGTCATAAGATGTTGCAAGTGATAACAAGAAACAAATAGATATTAGCTATCTACAAGAGAGAAAATATCCACATAATCTATTCCCTCCACTTGGGAATATCCATTTGCGGCCAACCTTTCCATATGCTTCTCAACACTACCACCGGAACCCATTTTATTTTTGAACACCCATCTACAACGAACAAGTTTTTGTCCTTCACAAAGGTACCAAATCCCATGTAGCATTATTTTTCAATGCAACCATCTCTTCATTCATGGCTTCCATCAAGGAATTTGCATCATGCATACCCATAACCTATCTAATGGTCCCAGTCTCATCAGTGTTAGCAATCAAAGAAAATATGTAATTGGAATCCAACATAAAATATTGAAATCTATCTAATTGTCACCTTTCTTGTATAAACCTCCTCAACTACTGAGGTTGAGGTTCTTTCTCTTCTTTAGAGTTTTTAGAGTTGATAGAGCTCTCTTCGTCATCAAGTCTACCAAGAGTATGTAGTTCATCTCTCTTAGGAGTGCCACGTGGAATTTGAACTAACTCCTTTTTCTTCTCTTCCTTCTCTGGTTGTAGATCAACTATGGAAGGTTTCAAATCATACAAGATCACATTTCTACTATATAACACCTTCTCTACAACTAGATCCCAAAGCTTGTACCCTTTCACACCAACACCATAGCCGATGAAGATGCACTTTACTACCTTTTTCTCCAACTTAGATATTTTCACTTCAGACACATAAGCATATGCCTCACAACCAAAGACTTTGATGTCTCATCGAGGCCTTCTTATAGACCATCCCTCAATGAGTGTTTTTTCAACAAGTGTAGAAGTAGGAGATCCATTAATCAAATAACATACAATGGCTATAACTTCATCTTAGAACTTTTGTTTGAGGTCAACACCACTCAACATACTACTAGCCCTCTCCATCAATGTTCTTTTCATCCTCTCTGCAATTTTATTTTGTTGTGACCTGTGTATGGAGTTGTCTTGTGTCTCTCAATCCCATGGTCCTTACAAAACCTGTCAAAATGTATGGAATAAAACTCAATAGTTATTCATCCTCAAACACTTAATTTTCTTACTAGTATGGTTTTCAACCAAGGATTTGAATTCTTTAAATTGGCTAATATCGGATTTACTACTGAGAAAATACATAAATGTTGTTCTAGAATAGTCATATATGAATGAGATAAAATTCATAGATCTAGAAAATGGATGAATAATAACTGGATAAAACACATCAGAATGTACGTAATCCAAAACCCCAGAAGATTTATGAGAATAAAAACAAATAGAAACATGTTGTTTTCTTTCATATATACAATGCTCAAAAAAATAAAACTCAATATTACAACCATCAAGGCCTTCAAAAAGGCTCTTAATTTTCAGGGCTCTATGAACCTTCTCACTAATATGACCTAGTCGTGGTGCCTCAACATTTTTTTCTCTATTGGAAGCTTCATATCCAGAGTATTGGCACCATTAGGTACCCAAAAAACATGACAATGATCAGCCTGATGGTGAGTATGAATAATCCAAATCCCTTCTCTTGTAGTTCACAGAAGTAATATTGCACTAAACTATGCTTGCATCTAGCTTATACAAGGTGCCAATAAGAAAAATCTTAGAATGAACAAGAGAACCTTTGGTCATCTTGTATCCACCACTTGAGAAAATAACCTACACTCCCACATCACTTGACTTACTCACTAAAACTATGTTTCATAGAAAACTAGGGATATGTAGTACACCACCAATCCCCCTCACTCTACCATCAAGGAATAGGATCCTGACTCTTCCACAAACAATAGTAATTAGGTGAGAGTCATCACCTAGATAAACCTTCCCACCGTCATACTCTTCATATTTTGAGAACCAACCTCTATGAGAGGTCATGTGGAAAGAGGTACTTGAGACAATTAGTCACACATCTTTCAATGCATGTGTTTCCAAGGCTGCGACAAATGCATTTGCATCTTCATACAAGGATTCAAAATCAAATGATTTATTTTTCTTTTTCTCCTCTTTACAATATTTTTGAAAATGATAAAATTTACCATAGTTCCATGATTTAGCCTTAGAATTTTTACCAAGAGACTTAGATCTCCCCAAAGATATGGACTTAGACTTCTCCTTTTTCTTGTCTTTCTCCTTTGATCTACCACATGAACAAACATGGCCTCCTTGGTCATCTCAAAATATTTACTCTTCATCTCTTCAAACAATAGAAAATAAACCACATATTCCATCTTGGAAGTGGTTGTTGTACTTACAATAGCCATCACCAAGTGGCCCCACAAGTCCATTCAAGTGATCACCAACTGATCCTCCTTCATCCATCCTCAGAGAATATGAATTATTTGTCAAGAATAACGTATTTACTAAGGATTTCCCTTGATAAATATCACCAAGATTCTTCCAAAGACTTTGCAATATTCTCCTCACAGGCATTCAAGAGCACAAAATTAGTGAAATACTATCTTATTAGACCCTTGGTGTTCTGATCTGTTAGGTTGCTAGTAGTTTAGTAATGGATATTACAACCCATAGATCCTTATCTATGAGGATATCCTCCATTTTGAGTTTCCACAACTGAAAATTGTTGCCATTAAATTTCTCCATCTCTATTCTTCTATATGTGCTTTCCATCTTAAACCTGCAATAAGATTACAAAAGTTATCTTTTGTAAAATTCCCACTAAATCTAGATAAGCACAAAAAACCCTTCAAACCCAACATGGATAAAAAATTTGGCCAGGCTCTAATACCAACTAAAAGGAATTATGAGTGCAAAAACACTTCCTTGATGCAAATCAATTAGTAGAGGGTTGCAAAAATTTGTTTCAAATCCTTTAACTTTTATAGTTTTATTTAAGAATGCACATACAATTAGTTATTTTTAGATTTAAAGACTTAAACCACAAGACACAAAATTTACATGGGAAAGACCTTTCAAGAAAAAAACCCACACGCCAAAGCACAGATCAATTTTATTACTATAATGAATTGCTACAATACAAGTCTTAGAGTCTACGCTCTTACAAGTGTTGTTTCATTGTGATACAAGATTTTAGAGTGAATCTGACAACATAACAACTTACATATATTACAATATCTCAATAATATACAAAAAATGCACTAAGGAATCAATATATACTTCTCATGTAGAGGCATCCAACATTCCACATGTGTCAATTCCTCAGTCTTTGCATGCATGCAAACTAAAACTGACAACATTCACGAGTCCCAAGTGACCCAATTAGCAACCTGTCAAACATGCACATACATGCAACAATATGCAAGGCTTGTTGCTCCAAAAATTAATCCTCACATGCTAGGCATTCCATAGAGAAAATCAATTTAACTAGAAATTTAGAACTCAACCATGACTCTTAGTCACTCCCAAAGATAACTTAATATCCATTTGGGTATGTGCATGATCATGATGGGCCAAAAAGTGGCAATGGGGAAAAAATTACATTTTTCATTGACCCAAAAACACGAAAATGTTGAGTTGACTTTTTTGTGGCTTGGGTGTCAGTACACACCTCCAAAGCAATGCCCAAATAGTGGGCCTGTTAAAATCATTTTACATCTTCACAAGCTGCAGGAGCACAATGAGGAGGTTCTTTGCATAACAAATATTTGATTTAGCTAATATCCATTTTGAAAAGGTTATATTTTAGATTTTTCTTTGCTTTGATCGGATTTTGAATTAGATTTGTATAATTTCAGTTAGTTTTTTATGGATTTTTTTTCAAAATAGGGTTTTTGATTGAATTTTTATGAAAACATTGAGTTTAGAATGGATTTTGATTAAAAATGAATGTTTTTTATGGATTTTGATTTAAAAATAGTGTTGTTTATGTATTTGTATTTAAAATTAGAGATTTTTATAGATTTTTGTTTAAAAGTAGGGTTTTTTTTGGATTTTTTTAAAAAACTAGGTTATTTTTACAATATTTTCATTTATATTGTCTAATTTCAATTAGATTAATTAGTTTTTAACTTTAATCAGGCGTTATGGCTGCTGAGAATGAAAATGCACAAATGCCAAATGCTACACCACCTCCGTAGCCATCAATTGAAGAATTAATTGGTGAAAAATTGCAACAATTGAGGGGCTTTTCTGAAGTTTATACGAGAATCCTTTGATTATCCGAGATGTCAAACACATTGAAGGAAATAATTAAAAATATAGAAACCCTCTCCACCCAACATAATGCCTTTCATTCATGGCGAGAAGACATGAGAGAATCTTATGCATGTGGATTGTCTTATGATGATGTGAAAGATCTCAGAATAACCAAAGCCCAAATAGCCTCTTTATTTGTTAACCCCCACATTGGTTTTTTAGTTAATGTTAATAAACCAAAACTTTCTATAAAATGGTGCACACATAGGGACATTGTAGATAAATTTTGGGATCGTTGGTGTATGGTTTTTGATAAACCACCGAACAACAATTGTGATATACCATTTTACTTTATTAAAAAAATATATGTTGAGTTTGTGTTAGGGAATCATGTCAATTACTTTGACATTAAACCCTTCCAGGGCATTGGTGGAGGTATGCCCCAGGATAGACCAGGGGCAGTTAGAGTAGTCATGTGCCCATATGTTCCCCCTCCTCCCCTTCCTCTGCCACCTCCAGTATATCATCCAGATATTATGTAGGATGTGGCCACACAGACTATCCAAGCTATTCACTCTTTGAGTGATCTTTTGGTTTCACATGCTTCTACAGTAGCTCAACCAAATTCTGGTGATGTTGGCCATGGCTCGAGTGTTGTTGTGTCATCCTTGTCAGGTCCACATATTTGTGTGCCACATACTTGCTCCATGTGCTGCCAGATATGCTTGGGTCCTCTGGTATAGCCCACCGAGCATCCTTTGGACACTTCTGATTATGACCTCCATGATGTGGACATTATAGATCAGATGCAGGGGAGTGGAGCGCACCCTACAAAGTCCTCTCCTGCTAGAGAGGGGGACATTGGAATAGTGACACAGGTAAGATTTAAGTTGTAAATTCATAACTTGCATTTATTTTTAAATGAATATTAATAAGAGATAGTATAATGTACTAATATTTATTTACATGGTCTATTTAACAGTTGATTTCTAAGGAGGATCTCGCACAGGTGACTGATAGCACCCTTAGGGCCATTTCATTTGGCCTCGACACACACACAGTATATATTTTCGCACTCACTCGTTTACATTTTTTTATTATATACTTTCTTTTCATTTGAATGGTCATTAATGAAATTATATAATAACTTATATGTTTATGTTATTTTCCTCTTGTAGGAAATACCTAGTGCAAGCGAGGTGCAGCCTTGTCCAAATTATGGAAGTGCAATGTTAGATAAGGGGAAGGTAATTGAACTCAAATTCGATTGACTAAAGAATTTTAAGATCTTATATTGATTATACATACATTAGCATAGATTGGTAGTTTCATATGTACTTGTCATTTTTATGTACAGGCAGTTATGAGCTATACATCGGTGTTGACAAGTACGAGCAAGGTGCAGCCTTGTCCAAATTATGGAAGCGCAATGTTAGATAAGGGGAAGGTAATTGAACTCAAATTCGATTGAATTAAGATTTTTAAGATCTTATATTGATTATACATACATCGAAATAGATTGGTAGTTTCATATGTACTTGTCATTTTTATGTATAGGCAGTTATGAGCTATACGTCATTATTAACAAGTGCCACAACCCTTGAAGGAGTACGCATTGGAACACTTGAAGGAGTATGTGTTGAAACACCTCAAGGAGGAGGTGTCGAAACACCTAAAGGAGATAAAGAAAAAGATCTGCCTAAAGAGGTATGTGTTTATTTTAAATTTTGTGTTTGGTATTTATATGTTCCTATTACCAACAATTGTATGCTAACTTGGATCAATTTTATGTTTTTGTTCACATATATAGATTGACATTACAAAAGTTGGTTTGGTTGGTTCTTTGAGAGGGGCATATTCTAGGACTCTTGACCCTTTGAAGAGACAGATATTTCAAGTAATCAAGATTAAAATTTTAGAGTTCAATTATAATTCAATGTATATTATTTTGATGTTAATTATTCAATTTTAAATCATATAGTATAACTAATCTCAATTGTGGTTTGAATTTTTCTTGTGCAACTACCTTCAAAGCCAAAGAGTGTTGCAAAGAAGCTCCATTTTGATGATCCACTAGTAGTGTAGGATGAGATAGACATTTTGGCATGTAAATTTTGAATAGGCATTGAGATGGCATATGCCACATTTTGTAAAACTTTGTTTGAGTTGGCGTTGATGCCATTTTTGTATATGGAGATACACTCAAGATTATTGGATAATTTGATATATAGAAGTTGACAATCGAAATTTAATTTCTTCCTCATGTGCATGATCAAACTCTTTGAAAATTTAATCAAGTGACCAATGGTTAAATATCAATGTACAAAAGCATAAAAAAGAATGGTTGTATTATGTAGTTTATATTCATATCACTGATTACATTGCATTGCACATCTTTCAAACTCAAAGCATTAATTCACATTGCATAACTAACTAGATGCTGATAGATGAAAAAAATTCAATTACAATATAGTTTTACAAATTCAACCTAAGAAATTATGCAATTACTTCACACTACATAACTAATAACTAGGAGTAGCTATCAATTGCTTTTGCTTGTCATGGAATTTTATGAGACCACATTTCCTTGAGGCATTTTTTCAAACAGTTCACTGCCTTGTCTATGCCACCACATTTTTCATACATCTGTACCAAAGCTTTTTATCAAACAATTCACTGGCTTGTTGTTATGGCTAAAAGCCTAAAACAAGTGCTTTCAAACAAGCTATGGATTGATGCAAAGTGGGGATGAAAACATATGTGAAAACTACCCTTGACTCCTTTGGACCAAGTTTGAGAACCAATAACATACCCCTGTCCTAGGCTAGTGAAGTAGCCCTCTTTCACAAAGTGAGTTCCCTTTAAACACTTGATCTTCACAAGAACACCCCAAACAATCTTGAGTTGTGTCATAAAACAACAAATTTTAAGATTATTCTACACCTACAAGTCCTTTAGCAGGATGTCCCATGAAACCTTTTGTTTACCATGCAAATGCATAGGGTTTATTGAAAGTCTCACTTGCACAACTCCCCTAACCATGCCACCAACTCAAAAACCTCTATTATGACCCCAATATGCTTAAATGTTAAAGATATTCCCCCACTCTCATTGATTTTAACAAACCCTAGGCTAAAAGCTTCATTTTCATGTAATTTAAGCAATGATTTGCTTAGGACAACAACTCCAAGACTCATAAATCATTTCCCATTTCTTGAATGGACCTACACACATTCAAATCATATTGTACACAACCTCTCCACCAAGCCACATGAAAGGTACAATAGGTGGAGGGCCTCAATAAGTTCACTACCCGCCTTGAGAAAACTTGGCACAAAACTCACAAAAAATGAAAAGAAAGCACTCAAACCAACTTTAAAGGGGTCTCAGGCCCGCTGCCCCCTCATTCCACATGTTATGCATCCATTTACTTGTTGTGTAGTGGTTGAAAAATGGAGAAAACATAAATTTTTTTGTGTAGAAACCACAATTTTTGCAAAGTAACTCAATATGATCTTATTGATTCTTCACAAAATTACATTCATCAATCCCCAAAATGACTTCCTCAACCTTTTTTAAGACTCTCCCCCACACAAAACAACCGACCAACTCCTAATAACTGACTTACAAACTAAGTTACCTGTTCGGGTTTGGGGGTTCGGTTTGCCAGTTCGGCTAAAAAATTTTTGGGGGTGGTTCGACTCGTTTTGGGTTCATTAGTAAAAAAACATTTAAAAATAATATATATATATATATATATATGCAGCATAGAAGCATGAAATAGGATTATAATATCACATAACATTATATAAACAATAAAACCACCATAGAATTGAATTTCATTTAAAACATGCATGATAAATATTCATCGTTGAAACTTGAATTGTGGTAGCTTGATATACAGATTCTATTGATGCCAAGGCTCAATTTGTATGATTTTAAAAAAAGAAGCAAATTGAGCAGAGTTATCAACATTCTTTAGAAATCATAAGAATTTATTTAGTACACTAGCCATTTTGATGTCTTTTTGCAATCTCAAACGCTAAATCTATGAAGAAGTTAACTCTGCTTCCCACTAGTTTCCATTAAAAAGAAAGCAACAAGCTATGGCCTCATGGCTTTTTTTCACATGAAAATTAGCGTTGTAGTTCAGTTAGAGGCTGAAAAACTACTTGTAACTACATAAATAAATATTGTTCTACAACTTGTATGACCTAGCCGACTGTTCCATCACATCTGGATGGTTACATTTAGGTTAGGTATGGTCCCCTTTTGCACCCAAATTGGCCGAAGCAGTTCGAGCTATGTTCAATCAACGAAATCCCTTAAGAGTCCAAAGTTCAAAAGGGTAGCAATCTTTGATGGATTTTTTCTCAGAAACTACGATGCCTACAAACTTTTTTTTTGAGGCTATGGGATCATGTTGGGCCCCTCTACAATAACCTCTCTCATTTTTTGCTATCTCAAAGGCGTTTTCCCATGGTGGCAAGTTTTCAACTAAGGGAAAAGTTGTTAGATGCAAGTAGTGTAAAGTCGCAAAGTGGTGCAAATTTCATTCAGCAACTTGTATGACCAAATAGACTATTCCAACACATCTAGATGGGTACATTTACGCTAGGGATGGTCATCTTTTGCACCCAAATATGTCAAATCACTCCGACCTACATTGGACCGACGATTTCCCTTAAGAGTCCAAAGTGCTAAAAGGCGGTAATCTTTGAAGGGCTATTTCTCAAACACCGTGACATTTACAGACTCTCTGTTTGAGGCTATGGGATCATGTTTGTCTCATCTAGAATAACCTCTTTTGGTTTTTTCTATCTCGAAGACATTTTCTCGTGGTGGCAAGTTTTCAGTTGAGGAAAAAGTTGTCAGATGCAAGCAGTGTAAAGTTGAAAAGTGGTACAACTTTCATTCAACTCATACAACCAAATAGACTGTTCCAACACATCTGGATGGGTACGTTTATGCTAGGGATGGTCCTCTTTTGTACCCAAATATGCTGAATCACTCTGAGCTACATTGGACCAGTGATTTCCCTTAAGAGTCCAAAGTGCTAAAAGGCAACAATCTTTGAAAGGTTATTTCTCATAAAACATGGCATTTACAAACTCTTTGTTTGAGGCTATAGGATCGTGTTTGGCCCATCTACAATAACCTCTCTTAGTTTTTTCTATCTCAGAGGCATTTTCCTGTGGTGGAAAGTTTTCAGCTAAGGGAAAAGTTGTCAGATGCAAGCAGTGTAAAGTTGAAAAGTGGTGCAACTTTCATTCAGCAACTCGTACGACTAAACAAACTATTCCAACACGTCTGAATGGGTACGTTTACGCTAGGGATGGTCCTCTTTTGCACCCAAATACACCAAATCACTCTGAGCTACATTGGACCGATGATTTCCCTTAAGAGTCCAAAGTGCTAAAAGACAACAATATTTGAAGGGCTATTTCTCGGAAACCATGACATTTACAAACTCTTTGTTTGAGGCTATGGGATCTTGTTTGGCCCATCTACAAGAACCTCTCTCAGTTTTTTCTATCTTGGGGGCATTTTCCTGTGGGGCAAGTTTTTAGCTGAGGGAAAAGTTGTCAGATGCAAGCAGTGTAAAGTTGCAAAGTGGTACAACTTTCATTCAGCAACTCATACAACCAAATGAATTGTTCCAACACATTCAGATGGGTATGTTTACGCTAGGGATGGTCCTCTTTTGCACCCAAATATGCCGAAGCACTCTGAGCTATATCGGACCGGCGATTTCCCTTAAGAGTCCAAAGTGCTAAAAGGAAGCAATCTTTGAAGGGCTATTTCTCAAAAACTCTGACATTTACAAACTCTTTGTTTGAGGCTATGGGATCATTTTTGGCCCATCTACAATAACCTCTCTCAATTTTTGCTATCTCAGAGGCATTTTCTTGTGGTGGAAAGTTTTTAGTTGAGGGAAAAGTTGTTAGATGCAAACAGTGTAAAGTTGCAAAGTGGTGCAACTTTCATTCAACAACTTGTATGACCAAATGGACTATTCCAACACGTCCTGATGGGTATGTTTATGCTAGGGATGGTCCTCTTTTGCACCCAAATATGCCAAATCACTCTGAGCTACATTGGAATGACAATTTCCCTTAAGAGTCCAAAGTGCTAAAATCCCATACCATCTATTGTACAGTTTGTAGCTAGATGGTATGGCCATGGTAGACTTTATTAGGACTGTATAAGGTGACTATGAGTTTAGAGAGTTGGAAATGTTTGTACTTAAGTTGGTGAGTTGCCATGCATGGAAAAAATGAGTGAAATTAGGTGAAAAATGGTGGTTAGAACTTGCTAATTTCAATGAAATGTGTGGGCAACAAGATTTAAGGTTGGATCAAGCTTGTGCAAGTCCTAATAGATGTTTTTGATGAATTTATAGGGTGTGGCAAGGTTGGAAACATTGATTTCTTTAAAAACCTCATGAAAGTTGCTAAAAATGAAGTTGCACCCAAGTTGGATATGAGGAGCAAAAGTGGCAAGCCACTGTAATTTATTATATATAAATAGGAGATATTACAAAACCTGGTTCAAATGAGTATACTGATAGGAAAGAAATAGGAAGAAAACCTTCAGTTGTAGCTCAATTAAGTACAAAAAGTTATTACAAAATTGTCCCAATAACAATAACAAAGCAAACACTTGTATGGCTAATTCAACCTATGAGTTTCCAAAATATAGACCCCTTTACATTTTAAACATACCCTTTATACAATGCTAGACATTTGACCCATATTCCAAAAAACATCACTGGGTATAGATTATGCCCATACACAGTTATGACCTTTCTACATTGTTTTCAATTTGAAATTTGAAATTTTACAAAATTTTCCTATTAGAGGCATTTAGGGCACAGTCTTCCACAATAGTAGTATGTTCACGTTCTAGACTGACAAGCACCTATACAAACCATCAAGGTAGCTTAGAATAACCAATCTATATTATTCTAAATGACACAAAATATGATGAGATGGTAATGCAAACTATAAAAGACACTTAGAATAACCAATCTATATTGTTCTAATCATTGTCGCATACCTCTTTGAAAGGATCGGAGCTGGCTATTGTTGCAGAAGGTCCATGATCAATCATGCCAGGAATATCGCAAAAGTGGGAAAATGAGAAATCTATATTGTCACAATAGAAAAGATGCTTAGACTAACAAATCTATATTAATCTAAACAACTTGAATGATGATGAATTGGTGATTCAAACTATAAAAGATGCTTAGAATAACCAATCTATATTATTCTAAATGACACAAAATATGATGAGATAGTAATACAAACTATAAAAGATGCTTAGAATAACCAATCTATATTGTTCTAATCTGTCACATACCTCTCTAAAAGGATCAAAGATGGCTATTGTTGCAGTAGGTCCATGATCAATCATGCTAGGAATATCGCAAAAGTGGGAAAATAAGAAATCTATATTGACACAATAGAAAAGATGCTTAGACTAACAAATCTATATTAATCTAAACAACCTGAATGATGATGAATTGGTGATGCAAACTATAAAATATTCTTAGAATAACCAATCTATATTGTTCTAATTTGTTGCATACCTCTCTGAAAGGATCACAGCTGGCTATTGTTGTAGTAGGTCCATAATCAATCTTGCCAAAAATATTGCAAAAGTGCATACAAAATATCACTATTAAAGACACCTACATTACAATAGTATACAAAATATCAGTATTAAATAAAGAACACTAATGAACTTAAGCATAATGAACATAAGCATTCTACCTTCCATTCTTGAAAATGCTATTCAAGTGTGCCTGAAGGGTCATCTCTTTGCTTAAGAGTATCCAATATTGCTTCATGATCAACATTACTAAGTGTCCATAGTTGTTTTGTCTTTGGTTTGGCATGATGCTTCAACAACTTAATATTTGTTGCTATAACAAGGTACAAATACATGAGAATGGTTTTGTGTTTCTCATAGTCTTCAAATGCAGGCATGCCATTCTTTCTAATCATGTATGTTCGCAACCAAGTTCCTACAACCACAACTGAACCTGTAGGATACATGAAACCATCATCATCTTCCATCGGTTGTGTTAACTTATGATTTACCCACACACATCGAGCCAACTAGTAGTTTGATCTCTCTTCATTCCCCTACGGTGCAACAGCTGCAAAAACATATCCTAGCTATAGTAGATCTAAAAGCAGGTTGTAATCAACTAAACTCTCCATTGTGTCATTTGTCATGGATGTTGTTTGAGATAAAGGAGTTAGATACTGTGGAACCCATGTATCCACCCACTCACTTGACTCGCATTGATCCCACTCACACTGAATACAACTCTGACAAAACACAAGCCAACTCTTGTGTCCAAATGGTCCATGTTCCTGCATCTAAGCTTTGAAATGAATGCATCTTTGAAGAATCTTTGATTGTATGACAATCCAATCTACCTCCCACTGTAGCCTCCTCAACCAACCAAAATAATTTGCACACTATTGAATCAAGTGTCCCTCCCTGTGACAATATTGAACTATACCACTCAACAATAGAACGTGCATTGCTGAATTTTGCTCTTGAAATCTTCAATTTCTCCTTAACTAGATCTCTCTTTACACATGCACCTGCTCCATCATGCTCCCCTTTCCCATGTCCAACTTAAAAAAAAATCCAACTATGAGGTACACCCCTCTCTATATGCATTCTACTCAACCAATAAAACATACAAGCATTCTTGAATTGACCTGTGCAATTATCTGACCAAATTAGATGTCAGCCCAGTGCTATATCATGCTCCTACAAGAAATCAAAAAAATTCTCAAAAAAATGTTGGACATACTCAGACGAGTGAGATCTATCATTACTCATATAAAAATGATACTCTATAATTATCTTTCGATCCTCTTCTGTACTATCAGGTGCATGCCTAAACGTTATGTGGACAAAAATAGCAATCTGAATGGAATTGTAATATTGAGATTGTACCTCATTTTGTGGTTGCAATGTGTATTTTTTTGCAAAATCAACCACTAATATAATAGTTCCAATCGGAAAAGAGTTCTTACATATCCTAAATTTTGATCCAACCACTAAGACCTATGACTATGCCTTGCATACTTGTAGAAAATATTGTCCTTAAAATCTGAAATAAAATCAACAACACTGCATTCTTTTGTAACCAACTCACATCTAGAACCTTCACCTCCACTCTATAAAGTATATTTGACTATCTCATATCTCTTTTTTCTCAACAATATTCTTTCCAAATTCATGTTTGAAACTCTCATGAAAACATTGAACAAACTTTGACAAGCCACCACATTGTGAGCACTTTGCATTTAAACAATCATTTCTATAGAAAAAGCAACCATCATCTCTAGAACATAAAAATAGATCTAGCAAGTCCCTTGATGATTTGGATGCATTGCACCACACTCCCCAACATTTCATTAGTATGCGAAGTAGAATGGATATAGCATAATAGCTCATGGTACATTGAAAACTCCACATGGTATTTGCAACAACAAGTATTATGAATCTTAAGAGGCACACAATAAAATGGCTTCAAACCTTCAAAAGTCCTTTGCGATATTTCCATATTTGGATGTGTTTCAATAAATTTTTTGAGAAACATTGTTTGTCTTGATTCCAAAAAATGTTTAGGATGTGGTGTACGGTCTTGATTGCTAATTCTTAACTTTAAAACATCCTCTGCATTGGGTGATACTCTAGAGTTATCATGCCAAAATTGTTGAATTACTTGCTTTACATTATTAGTTAGCTACTTATCAACATGTGGAAGCCTCTCAATAAAATCCCATGTATCATTTTGAAGAGGATCATCTATTCTTTCTCTTCTTGTGAGTACTCTATCTAAATTTTTATGATTTATGTCAAAATAAATACAAGTTTGTCTCATAAAGTGAGCCTTTTTCAATTGATGGCTTACTAGGGTGGTTGTAATGACTCTTCGATCAACTCTCTTATCCTTTTCCTTGTTATTACTTCCAATAGACTTGAGAGCATTAAAAATATTTTTGACAATAATAGAATTTTTTTTAGTCTTCTTGTTCACACAAATCTTCAATTTGGCTAGCAAAGGTCCCATCTTTTGCATCTTTGGCAATTGTACAAAAATTTGGCATTGCTTGTCAATGTCTTATTGCTAAAATATTGGTTGAAAATTCTTCTAGCCCACAACCGAACAGTTTGTGTTGACCTCTTTCCTTCAAAATTGTTTATAATGTTCTCATCAAATTCAAGTAACCATTTAGGGATTCTTGAAGGTCTTGAATTTGGAATATGTCTTTCTTCCACACAAGTAACTCTTCATTTCTCATGTAATCTGGTGAAACATAATTTACACTTGCTTCAATAGTATGTTCAAAATCTTCATTTCCAACATTTTCACCTTGAACATTTTCAATATCAATTTGAATAATTTCATTCCCAATTTCAATATCATGTTCAACATCTTCAAATCCAACATTTTCACCTTGAACATTTTCATTATCAATTTAAATAATTTCCATTCCCTAATTTCAATATTTTCACCTTGGAACATTTTCTATTATCAATTTCAATAGTTTCATTCCTAATTTGAA
>VDFB02000017.1:432596229-432613200 GCA_007258455.2 Sequoia sempervirens
GAGAGATAAGAGTGATTGAGTGAGAGACTTGGGAGAGAGAGAGATGGAGAGAGTGAGAGGGAAAGAGATAATATTTAAATATTTTATATGTTAGTAATATATATATATATATATATATTTAAATATTTATACATTAAATACATATTAAATATATTACATTATAAACTATATTGTATATTATATATTAAATTATAAACTTTATTGCATTTTTTAAATCATATATTATAAACTGTATAACATTTTTGCAACTCTATATAAAGCATATCGGATATCGGATTCAAATCGGATATTGGATGCAAATTGAATATCAATCAGATATCTGATATTTTTGACAAAAAAAATTTAATGCTTAGGGATTAGCCTTGGGCTTGCTTTTGATTTTGGTTTGGAGCTACCAATCCTAAGAAGTCAACATGAAAAACGTGTTTAACAACTTACCTTGCTTTTCCAAACTTTGCTCATGTGGCTGACGACTTTTTTTTTACCCAAAATTGATGAAACAAAAAGGGTTTGTAAAGGAGCTTCTCATCTTTCCACCAATATAAATTATACTTTAGTTTGAATCTAATAAATAATTATTATTCATTTTCTATTAGAATTACGACTAAAGTCCTGATTGATAGCCTGATTGAAAAACATCTATATCTTTCAAACGGTATCACATTTTTTTGAATCCAAAACATGCTTCACATTCTATGCTTCGCATACTATGGGATTAGAAAAAAAAATCATGAAGTTTTGACTAAGTTAAGGTGGTCAGACATACGAATTTTTATATTTTTTAAAAATTTTAATAAAAAATTCATGATTAATTATTTACTTGGAAAAAAATTACAAAAAATTATGCATCACATTTGGACATGAGTCCTCTACTTATATCTAAAATCTAATTAAAAAATATTATGATTTTATTATGGTTAGGGTGATTAGACAGACACCTACTTCTTATTTTTTCCCTGAAATTTAAGTACTACTGCATTGAAATTTCAATTTTTCACCAAATAGTTTTTTTATAGAAAAATAAACCTAGTAGTTTAGAAACTACATTCAATTTTCCACAGATTCTATTCTTACATATTTTTGAAATAATATAGATAACTTGTTCAAATTTTTACGTCAAGTTTCCTAACTCTGATTTTTCTAAATTTTCATTGCCACTTAAGGGCCTATTTTTTCCATGATGATCCTACACATACCCATTTAACAACTTTCCCTTGCAAGCTTCAATCAACAAGTCAAACAATGTCACATGGCATCATAGTGCTCCTCCTTGAGGTTTTCACAATTCACAATGCTCAAATGAGATCCTATGTTACAAGTGTCACCTTTTCCTTGCTTCCACTTATCCAAAGAGGTAAACTTGCACACAAGTGGACCTCACCAATGCTTTCTTCCAAAATAGATTGCCACTTGTCAGCATGGTGCACCTTTTAGAGGTTTTAATATTTGTTAATTCCTAATTGAGCACCCATGTGACAAGTGTCACAATATTTCCCTACACACCTTGCATGTAGGATGCCAACTCTCCACTGGGTCCCACAAAGTGACAATAATTTGGAAACAAATATTATTTTTGCATTTAATAAATAAAATCAACAACATGCAAATAATTAATTAATTAATCATAGGACTCACTAAGTTTGAGACACCTTAATCCCAACAATTATTCCTTCCTTTTTAATCCTTAATCAATTTTAATGAATCTTAATCTCTCTAGAAACTCTAAATAAATTAGTGCAACATTAGAAAAAAGTAAAGAAAAAGATAATCAACATAATTTTAATCAATTATAGTCTGTAACCTAACAAAAAATTCATGTTCATGTATTGTAAGATGTTTCTTATTTATTACCATTATCATATGCACTAACATTTGCAAGATCTTAAGGATACTCCTTCATCCTCCTTGTATGAGATTGGTACATCTACAACCATTCAACAAGAGCTTCACATTTGAGTGGTAAGACATCCCTTTTATGTTTTCATTATCGTTTGTCATTTATCTTTCCTTTGGTTCCCCAAGATCATGCACTCTTTATCATATTTCATCATATAACCATTTTGGAGGTGGGAATGTACCAACAACCTTTCTCCCTTTATATATTTTGTAAGTTTATAGGTTTTCTATTGATTGAAGTGGATTTAACATCTCAATGCTTACATTTTTCAAAGACTTATCATCAATAAATTAGGGCACAAGGATTTCCTAAGCTCTATTGGACTTCAAATCCTAATTTTTGCTATCAAATACCTTCAAACAATGGTACACCTATGTAGGCCCCAAAACCCTAGATTTCAACACTTCTGGAGTAGGATGCCCAACACCCTTGTCCTACCAGTTCTGCTCTAGATTTCAATGTTAGGTTCCTCTCTATATCTCCTCTCTAGATCCACTTTTTGTTTCTTTCATTTTGTTCTATAATTTCTAGATTATGTTAAACTTATTCCATTTGATCCTAATTCACCTAGTTCAATACATGTAATGCCCCGCCATGTAACCCCAAAGGAAACTAACATACAAGCATTTAAGGCACAATTTTTTTTTAAAAGAAATAATATGCAACAACATACATCACATGAAATGAACAATATAAGTACAACATATAACTAAGTTCCTTGGGGTCACATAGTTGCATCACTTTTCATATCACTATCTTACATTACATGAGGGACAGACATACACCCAAATCAAATGATCCGAACATGGATCATACATTAACAATACGAAGATACATTACTTCAAGGTTAACATCAATACAATATTGTTCCCCAACATCTATGGGAAGAATATAATAACATGGAAAGATAAATCTAAAATTGAAGGAATACAAAGCTATAAGCTGGATCGAACTCTGACATAACTTAGAATTCACTGCAACAGGTACATCTTTGCGCATCTCGACCTTCGGATGGGGACCCAATGGGGTGCATAGCACGTTCCACCCGACCACCCCCGTGCTTGGAGTAAACAAGAAAGATCCTCACCCAACAAGTCAAACGAAACAATGGTAAACAAAACTTCACAAAAGAGATAACAAATCACAAGGTATTAACCCATAACATTGCCAACACATAACCACAACAAGAGTAATGAAATGACCAACAAGAATCAAACGCCAATATTATAGATCAACACTAAACAACCATAAGAGGTGCCGACAACAATAGAATCCAAGAACTCTCCAATTGAGATTGCAAAATCAACCAAAAATAGATATCCAAGGCACCTTTCATCCACATCAATAAACAACAACGATAATAGACAACTCCAGAGGCAACAGAAACAAGAGAAACAAAGGGCATAGTGGGAGAGTGTCATCGCATGGCCTTACATGAATTCGCCAGACTACCTATCACAAGGTGCCGCCTCCATCTATACATGGATTATCCAGACAACCTAGCTCACGGTGCCGCCTCCATCTATGGTTATCCATACATCCTATTTCAAGGTGTCGCCCCATAGGGTTACTCATGCGGAGCCACTTACCTTTCACAAAGACAAGGTAGTGACCTTACCAACCAGGTCTTCCCACCCGTCCTTAGCCTTTGAAAGCGCTAACGGCAGGGGTGAGGTGCATGTTTTTATCTTGTTATGTGTTAACTAACCCAACCCACTAGATACATTAATTAGGTTATCACTTATTTAAGGAAACTCTTTCAAGGGTGACCACTTGTACACTTGCCCCAAGAAGAGCCACTCTCCCCTACGGTTACCCTAAAATCAAAGAAACCAACAGGTGTACCTCAATCCTCAAGACATAAAGGCATTCTTAAAACATACACATGAGGCATGACCATCTCGTGGCTATCCAAGCATCAAAATCCATAAACTAGGAGGTACCACCCACACAAAAATTCTTGAGGTAAAAAGATAGAGAAAAAGGTGCAACAACAACAAACGTGCACACACACACCCCTTCCCCTAGCCTCTGGAGGTACATAAATATCTACCCAAGAACCAAAATAACTCGAAATGACCAAATCAAATCATACCTTCAAACTATACAAAAGTTCAACCTAAACTAAACATAAGACATATCAAATACAAATTTCCATCATTCATAGTCAAGCAAGATAAATCAGCTCATGAAATCAAGAACAACTTCTATAAATAAAGGTCATCACTCCTACTAGCACAATAACAAAGTTCAATCCCATTCTATGAACAACACATTACAATTAACGTCACAACACATGTCCACACTTATTCACAATCCTACTATGAAATAATTAAGAATGAAGTCTCTATTCAAATACTATGTTTCATTTATTTAAGTTTATTAAATTACAAAATAAAATCAAATAAAGATATCGATTACTCCAAATTTTCCCTATTTCTAATTATAACTATTCCACTTGTAACTAATTAGATTAAGAATAAACCAATCCATCAATATTAACACAACTTATCAACAGACATGATAAAGTAATTTCCCCTCAACAATATATGGTAACTAATTTTTTTTTAAGTGGAAATTAACAATAACAACTAAGTTAAACTAAGCATAAATAGTAATGACAAAGTTTCAACTCAATCCATATGACAATATGCACAATGAATTTAATAAAATACCTTTCCAATTAAGAAGAAAATTCCAACTTTAAAATTTCTTAACTAAATAACATTTTCCTACACAACTAACTAATAACGAATAGTTACAAACGGAGTTAGCATTTACTAGATACCAAATTCCCATAAACTATTCAATATATATATGTTTTTTTTATAGAAAGAAATTTTAATACAATAAATATATATTACGATTACATGTGTATATATATATATATATATATTATAAAAACAAACATTGACTATGATGGAATAAGTTGTATATATTTTCACTTAAATGTATTTTATATAATTACATAAACATTAACACTAAACTATACAAACCAGTATCATTATCAGTACAGTCAAAATCATAATAATCACCTCTAGCATATATATAAGTATATATATCAAACAGCAAAATTTACTATTTACAATTCCATTACCGACATAGACATATATAGGCTTTAACATTCCCTCTCTGTTTTGCACTCTTTAAAATATATACCAGAAATGATCATTATCCCCAACGGGGTTCTATCTCTTACAAATTAAAGATCACATAGCACGAAGAAGGAGACCAATCACATTCACAACATAGGGAACCTATGCAACGATGGAGAAAAATGGCTTGGCGAATGGAGACAGCAGGGTATTTCCAGATTCAAAACTTTTACTCAATGCTACGAAGAGCAGAAGATAAGGTCATTTATCTGCCACCACAGGAAAAACTATCAATTGCCCTCACACAAAAATTGGGGTTGCTAACATCCTTCAGGTATGATCTGATTACAAGGCTACAACCAGACTCATCTCCACATTTGTTGCAAGAGAAATTGTTTTGTCTAGTTCCAGATGATCACTAAAGAATGGCAGCGGCGGCATCACCATGCGGATCTTGCAAGGCAAAAGAATGAGAAGACTGAAACACGCAGTATTCAAAGAGAACACAGCCATCAATTAAAATCGTAGAGTCAGGATATGAAGATGCCATCACCAACGAGAGACGCAGGGGAGAAAGCACTAAGTGCAGAAATCAAGTTACCAGGCGTAAAAACTATGCACAAAAAAAGATTGCGCAAGGAAGCTCTCGAAATCTTTAAATCAGGGGTGCACTGGAAATCACATTCTAACATTGTAAGTTTTTCTTGTGTTCTAGGCATATGCAGTCAAGTAGTTTAGTGGATGAGGACTATACATGTCTCACACATCAGTAACCTTTATTGCATTACATATTCAATTGATCATTAGGCGTGCATAGTTGAAGGGAGACATATACGCCTACAACACAAGCCACAGATCAAGCAAATGTCGATTCAAGAAAATGGTTTCAATTATTACTGCTCACAAAGTTTTGTTTTCAATCATTTCTAAAAAGATACGGAACTCTTGTGGAGAATATCGATGATGCTAAATAAAGCATTCAGAAAAATGGGCTCGCATCTTGAGAATCAATAACCAATATACTGCATGCCAGGTTTAGCTATGGCCTTAAGGAGGAATTCGTAGAAAAATAATATCATGCAAGACAAAAGATATATGCGATGATTACAAAGCATGGAGAATCAAACCCCCCAGGGAACCAAAGGTGAATCATACTATGTTGTTAAGGTTACGGTGGCTAAGGGACGTTTGGTACGAACTCTGCAGCCTAAAGGGAACGATTATGCATCTGAAATAAGTGACTTTCAAGAAATCATTATGCATGCAATAACAGAATTAAGAGACAACTACAAATTGAATATCTAAGCTTAGAATTTGAAATCAACGATTGCAACGAAAACAAGACTATTGAACCCCATAACAGCAACAGTCAAAAGTCAAATAGATGGCTGAGAATCGATGAATTGACGCCAAGCAACCAATTGGGTTTCATGAAAATGAAATACGCACAAGGAATCGATAACTAACCTCGAATCCAACACTTATTGACAGAAATGGTGATCAAGATCGCCCTCTTACCCTGCCTCCTGACCAGTCGCTGTTCTCTGGACATTCCCCCCCCCCCTTTCAATTCTAACCACTGTCTTATATTTTGTACCCCCCAAAATTACTTGTTTTTCCCATACATCGATAACTTTTCTCTCCCAAAATCTCTCTCAAAAATAATATAAAAAAAGACACAATGAAAGGAAAACGTCCTATTTTGAGGGAAAAATCTTATTTAAAACAAGTTTTCAAAACAAAAAAAATCAGTTTTAAGCCTTGCATGGCTCGAATCCATCTCTTTCAATCCTTTTCTTTCTTTCTTTTTTTATTTATTTATTTATTTATTTATTTTTGCTTTAAAAACTCAAGTTGAAAATCTTATTTCTTTTATCTGATTAAAAATCATCTTTCATTCCATATTTATTCAATTGATAAGATCACTTATCTTTATTTGATTTCTTTATCATATTTAAATTGTTATCTTTTCCTAGAAATAAATTATCAACTATAATTAAATATTGATACAGTTACAATAAAAATTAATTAATTTAATAATAACTATTTACTTTATGTTTTCATAGATTTAGTCTATTTAATCATTTTAATTTAATTGACTAAATAAACGAGGCCACTATGTTTACCAAATAATTCAATACCACAATACACAACGATTTTACACTTACACAAGCATCCAAAGAGGGCCACTACAATACAACTCATCATATCAATCACAACACACAAACACAAAAAAGGGACCAAAACCCTAACCAACCTCTTTGGATCTCCTTTGAGGACAACAACCAAATAGTAACTCTTGGTTAATTTTGGCTCCCTAATAGTTATGATGAAAGAGAATTGATCTATTTTAAGTCATTTAGGTTATATCTCCTTTCACCATATTACATTTTTGTGAACCTAACTTAGTTTACATTTTAAAATATTTTTATTTTAATCACATATATTATTAGATCTAATTTACTTGATTAAAGTATTATATTGTTTGAATATATTATTTACTATTGCATGCATTGTATTTTAATAAAGAATTGTAAGTCTTGTTCTCTTATGTTATTTCCAAAACCTAAAGTGTAAAACACCTTCTATTCTTCTAACATTACATCAACATATCCATCTTGTCATCACCTTCTTCTAAAAAAAGATTCTCTTCTTTTCTTCCATCATTGATAGATGTTTCTTTTTTAACCCTTGGTAGCCCTTCTTCAAGTGATGATGAAGCTAACACTTGTCCCTCTCCCAAGATATTCCTACTTAGGAGGATATTTTGGTACAAGAGGATACAATAATACTTTTCTTAACATCACTTTACCCACTCTTTATTCAAATTTTCTTCATATTGGTAACATGGTATGCATAAATGAAGAGTCCAAATTCATATTGAATCCCCCAAGGATAGATGTTAATCAAAATCTGATCAAGACAAGTTATATTTAAGATTCTAATAAAGAACCTATAAAGCCTATAACACCATCATTCCACAATAATTTGCATTCTTCTTCTAACACATATTTTGATGATGATGGGGATCTTTAGCTTTTACCCCTCATGGACTAGTTGAATATAATATTGACAGTCACCATTTCTAACATATCATCACTCAATAAGGATATGAATTCTTACAAAATAATTAATTCTTATTATCATGTCAATTTTTCCGCTTCTTCAAAATGTGATCATACTTCTCATTTAGACAAGATTATAAATGTGGCCTCTCCTAATATGTTCAATTTGGAGACACATTATGGGCTTGATTTCAAAATTATTACTAAACTTGGATACAGTGGAAATGATTTAACAAGGAGTTAAAGTTCCTATGAAACATATACTACACTTTTCTAAAGCAGGTTTAGGTTACCTGCCTTCTCCTTTTCCTACATCCACTCCTCCATTGTCTGATGTACCTATATCAAGGCCTATTGTAAGTAGTCAAACCTTTCTTCATAAGAGAAAGGATTAATTCTCGCTCCCCATCCTCTATCTAAGAAAGAACATATTTTATTGAGGCTTCTCAAATTTTACTTGATTACTCTTCCTCCTTCAACACGTAAGAAATTTCATAAATACAATAAAAAATACTTCTTGTGCATATCATCAAGTGCTTGGTCATTCCAATAGTGAATATAATTCCTTGGACAATAGAATACAATAACTTCTTGACTTTAGTGCTATCACTCTTCCATTTATTGATGTACCTATTGACTCATCACGGGACATTAGGCCTAACCCTTATCCCATTCCTTCTAAATGATAAACTTTCTTCTAATGTTTTTCTCCTCACTATGCGGTATTCATAGCTCCATATGTTTTCTCATTTCCATTCATGGTGATACAACCATACTTGTTTATCATAGAAACACAATGGTCTCTAGCATGGTTGTCCTCGCCTATATACTAGAGGGCAAGGATAACTAGTTTTGGAAGTGTGAATCCTTCTTGAAGATCCCCTTTCTTTTTCCTTAACCCTTTCTTTTCCTTGAAATATCAACATGGTAAATATTCTATTATTTTAAGGAGGGAATATCACCTATCCATACTTTCATTCATGGCATCCAAATTGTACCCCACCTCATAATGGAAGAATTTTACAAAGTGATACCTCTCCATCATGACATCTAAGCCAAAGATCACCCCACAATGGTATATCAAGCCTATAAAAAATTAATTAAAAAATAAAATAGTATGGACTCAAATGATAAGTCATAAGACTTTCATAATGGAAACTTATGTGAGTTATCCTTCCTCATAAACAAATTAAAACAAAATGTAGAATTCAAAATTACAACCATTATCTATACCTTTAAGTAAGCTAACATAATTTATAAAATTGTAATTTTATATTTTTAAACATCCACATCTCTATTTAAAAAATAAAAATACAATGCACTTTTATACAATGCATATCTTGGCATACCCTGTCGGGTAACTTTAAAATATACCCTATCTACAAATTCCCAACCGCCATTCTAAGGGAAATTGACATGGGTGTAAAAACAACATTCAAGGAGAAACCAACAATTTATAAGAATATCCATTATCGTAACATCTAAATTAAATATCACCTCAAAAGAAAGCAACAATTTAAATCAAGAAAACTAACTAGCCGTTGCACCGCCGCTGAAGGCTCTTCAAATACAAATTAAGCTTTCAAAGCTCTTTATTCTATCATTTGCAGCAACATTCTGATTGTTTTTTGGTTTTATTTATGTAGTTGGATTGAGATCTTATTTTATTCATATTGGGATCAAATCTTCTTCTCGACAACACCCACTGGAAGAAATTGCAGATAGCAGATGGAGGAGGATAGTTTTACCCAGGGATCTTCCAACTTTTTGCTTCTTACATGTACTATTTTGTACAAGCTGATTGTTCAAGAGGGACAAGACAAATTTGAGGGCTCTGAGGAGATGCATTCATATGTGAAGCGAGTTTAGGTGGTGATCATCATATTGTGAAGATCCCTGTGGACGAGGAGCAAATAAAGAGATTATGTTCAAACTATGGTAGAGGGAGAAGGATATTTTTGCTCACCACATTGACTGGGAAGAGTCAAGGAATGAGAGAATCAACCCAGGGATATTTCAGCTTTCTTGCTTCTTTTTGGCTTTTCATGGATTTTTTTGAACTTTTATTTTTACTGCTGCCATTCAAGAAAATTGCATGGCGTCCACCGCATTAGATGTAGAAAAACACCATGAAATTCCAATGGCTTCTCTCTGGACCTCGCTTACTGCCAAGTATGCCATGCTCTATAATTTGCATAGTCTCGTCTCCTCCTCTGTTGTCCCTTCAAATGGTAACACCCACAATTCCTTTCAAATTCACAAAGGCATGGAATTCTCTAACAGTAGAGTAGCTTTTATTTACTTTACAAGAGTTCTCAAGGAATTTGCGATGGTGAAATACCTTCCCTCTATGCCGCCTCTCTACTCTACACATCTTCATTGAACTTTACATGGAAAGAACGAGAGAGCTAAAATGGGTGTTGTTCAATTCTTTCTATTATCTGGAAGCCTAATTTCGGTATGTTCAATTGGTCCCTGCATCCCTTCTCCCAATCTCAATGGAGAAGTTCATTTAGAAATCATGGCAAACTTCTGGACAGAGGAAGCAGAATGTTTGAAGTGGCTAGACAAGCAGTCTCTGTAGTGTGTTGTGTATGTGTCCTTCGGAACCAGAGATAGTTGGAAGAATTTGCACTGGGTTTGTAGGCCACCCAGAAACCATTTTTGTGGGTTCTACGAAGCAATCTAATGGATGGATCAAGCATTATACTTCCTCCAAGATTAATGGAAACCATCAAAGATCAGGCATGTTTTGTGTCATGGTGTCCATAGATGCAGGTTCTTACATGTACTATTCTGCACAAGCTGATTGTTCAAGGGAATGCTGTGAAGATGTTGCAGAGGGACAAGATTGATTTGAGGGCTCTGAGCAGATGCATTCAATAGTTGAAACTTGAAAATTAAGGGCGTGAGATTTTTCTTATCTGTCAAAAGAGCCTCAGCCTGCTAAGAGGTGGAAGAGTTGATTTGCTTTCCTGGACAACTTGTACTTTGATGTCTATTCTTGAATATATTCAAGCCTTGAGGTATGTCTTCAACATCTGAATGCAAATCAGTGTGTTTCTTGTCAAATGCATTTGCTTTTGATAACAATGATAGCTTATTCAAACAAATTTATGCCCAAAGGCACACCCATTATAGGGATTTTTTTAGTTTCTTTGAAGCTTTATTCATATTGAGATCTTATTTTATTCATATTGAGATCAATTCTTCTTCTTGATAACACCCACTGGAAGAAATTGTAGATAGCAGAGGGAGGAGGGTACTGTTGCCTAGGGATCTTCCAGCTTTCTTGCTTCTTACATGTACTATTCTTCACAAGCTGATTGTTCAAGAGGGACAAGACAGATTTGAAGGCTATGAGAAAATGCATTCAGTAGTTGAAAATGAAGGGCATGAGCTTTCTTTATCTGTCTTGCTAAGAGGTGGAAGAGCTGATTTGCTTTCCTAGACAACTGACTGCTCTGATGTTTGTTCTTGAATATATTCAAGCCTTGAGGTATGTCTTCAACATCTAAATGCAGATCAGTGTGTTTCTTGATGAATGCATTTTCTTATCATAACAGTGATAGCGTACTCTGTGGTTTGAACAAAACTACATTGCACAACATTCTCAAACAAACCCATTATAGAGAGTTTTTCATTTCTTTGAAACTGATTGGGTGTGCCAGAGATCGATTTTTAAAAATTTACATTTTCCCTGTTCTGTTATTTGTGCTTTATTCTGCTATTATTTTTGCAACTATAATTGAATGGTGTGAGTTACAAAGCATGAGTAGCTTAATTTTTTCTCGTAGAGTTCCAAAGAAGCTAATTTAGTTGTGTATCTTGCAAATCAGGAGGAGTTTGTCTGTGAGATTTTTCCAACATTGTAGAGAATGCTATCATTAAGAATCTTATAAAATACTTTTTGCTCCATCTTCTATTAATTTTCTGATTTAATTGTGTTTTTATAAAACTGTTTAGAATCAAATTAATTTTATTTCTTCTTTATTTAGTCAATTATTTTTTATTAAATTTTTCAGATTGTCTCAAATACTATTGTAAAACATCTCACAGAATGATTTCTTTACAGTTCTTATATGTCTTTAGATTCAACTATTTGCTCTTGATGTGTTTTTACCATAAAATGATATATTAAAATATTATTTGTATGAATAAAAAAATTTATTTATATATATGGGTGTACAGTCGGTAGTACTTTAATTGAGGAGAATCTCATTCTCATGAGCAAGACAAGGGTGCAGTAGGAGTCCCTGCCAAATGCAAGGATACAGGGAAAATGATTGAACTAGAGTTATAGACAATTAATAGCTTATTTATACCCAGAGTTAGAGGTATTTCAAAAATATAGAAAATTCAGTGTAGTTTACTTCCACTAAAGCTAGCTAGCAATAACCAATCTTTTGGCCAAGTTCACAGAGCCCAGTTCCATTTCACAACTCCGCTTTCTTTGCATCAAGGACAAATTTAACTCGTAATCTCAGAAATTTAAATGAATGTGCATATGTGATCAAACTTTGTATGACTTTGAAATAAATACATCATTTTCAGTTCATCTTTGTTTATCCTTTGCCTTCCTCATCAATCTCAAAGTCTAGGTCTTGAGCAAGTTAGAAAATTAGCTAAGATAATCTAAAAGTCAGAAGTACAAATATAAATTTATATGTGTATAATTATATTTGTATTTATATTTTTATTATATAATATATTATTATATATTGTATGAAAATTATATGTTATAAAATATAAATTATTATATATTATATATTTGTATTTGTATATTTATATATTTCTATTGTATAATATATTATTAAGGGAGAAATTTACAATTGAGTTGGGTTTCTTAAGCACTCAATGAAGAAAACCATCCATTTAGAACAAATTACAGAGGTGGAGAAGGAATTGACTGCAGGAATTTGGGGGCTTAAAGGATTTCTCTAGAGAAGTAAAGATGGCAATATTTCAAGGGCCGGAGAAAATATGCTTGGAGGAAAGAGAAACAAGTAGATTGAAATTGTAAATAATAGGGACCAATAGGGTAATAGACTTAGTCCAAAGTGGTTGATCATATTCACTATTTCCCTCCTCAGTAACAAATGCTTAGTGATTCTTGTGTACTTTGTTGGTCACCTTGTTTGACAGTTATAGTGAAAGGTCATTAAGGTAATGACTACTCATGGAAAATATTTATCATGGTGATGACAAAGGTATGTAATACCCCATATAGAAAATATTGACAAATAAAAAAATAATAGATTTTTAGTTTCACCATACCTAAAAAAAAAGCAAGGACGATGCGCATCTGGATTCACCATATGCTCAAAGTGGTGAAGACCAGGAAAATTTGTATGGTGCTGATTTGGAGAAGTTTCCTAGAAATTTGATGTTGGATTCAAAAAGCACATTTGTGTGTGGAAATGCATTTGATGTTGTCATTGGAAGAACCTATATGCTCCATCATACCACCAAAATTTGAAGGAATCTATGTCTAATACAACAAATTCTGAGGATAGGAAATGTTTATCACTGTACTTGAACACATGAATGTAGAATTCCTTGATCCCCCAACAAAACACTTTACCAAGCATGTATCAGCCTACTGATGATGAAGGGTTGTTAATAAAAAATATTAAGTGTGGACTTCTGAGAGAGATAAAGATGAAAAATAGAAATGGTTTAGGTTATGTTTGGCTCTTTAAAACCTGAAGGCTCATACTATAAATCATGAGACTTGTTGATACTTGATACTGAACAACTACCAACTCGTGGCACTACAATTTTAATGTAAGACTGATGAAAATCATTGAAGAAATTCATCCTCTGCCTCTTATTTTATATATATGTGCAGGAATCTTGATACTGAACAACTACTAGCTTGTGGAACTGCAATTTTAACGTAAGATTGATGAAAATCATTGAAGAAATTCAGCCTCTGCCTCTTAGTTTATATATATATGTGCAGGCATTTATATATGTAGGTAAAGGTAAAGGAAGGCTTTTTGGTGACCACTAAATGATACACTAATTTGGCATTTAAGAGAGAGGGAGAGAGAAGAAACATTTTGGCCAAATTACGATAGCTCATCTGGTAGCTTCTCTTCTGCCTTTTGGTGCAGCTGAGATTTATGCTATGTGATTAATCATGTTTTTGTAATATGCTTACACGTATGATGTCTAACTTATCTGGTGCCTCTCATTTGGTCACCAGGCCTCTTGCTTCATTAGGCCACCAATGGGAGGAACCTATGTGGTGATGAGTATCTGTATCCGAAAGCATTTTAAAACATAACTCAATAAGTCTTCTGGCAGCCCCAAATCCATGGAATTTATTGTGTGGCATTGGGGTCAACAAGTCTTGCAGAGGGTGATCTTAAGATTCTTGTTTGATAAATGTTTTCCTTTGCTGAGATACAATTTATTTCTCTCTGAATGCATTCGTGGTTCCTCTATCAGCTTTTCCTTTTAGAACAAATTCATCTTATATTCTACTAGAAAACATAGTTCTTTGAAATCTCTCATTATCTAGGTTTTGCCTGAAACAGCCTCATAGGAGAGAGGGTTACTTGATAAGTAAACTATGTGAACCCCTATTTTTTGTGTGCTTTGTAAGAATGCTTAATTAGATGAGCTATCATAATTTGGCCAAAACATCCCTGAACCCTTAAACTAAACGATTCACTAAACTTGTGTACTTGATTATATCTGCATCCTGCATTGGGGTGAAGGATTTTGTTCCAAGAGCTCCTGCATTGACGTAGATGAGTCAAATTTTCACTATTTAATTACATGAGAACAACAAGATTAAAAAGGACCTTCTTTTGACATGACCTGGTCCACATAAGTTCTTGTGACCTTTTATTCTGGGAAAGACAAGTGAGTCTTCATTAGAGAGGGTATTGTATTTCAATATATCTGCTCTTGAATTTGGTCATTTAGCCCATGAGACCCTGCACCATCTATACGCAGTCATGGCCTGCTCTGTTATTTTGGCACTCCTTAAGTAAATAAGGGTGACCAGTGAATTTTTCAATCAAATAAAGCTTCTTCTTGAGTCTTGGCTTTGCATTTTTTAAGCAGTTCTGGGGTAATGGGACCTGGATATACTAAGCACAAATAAATGAATAAATAAACACAAAAAAAACCCTCCATTATGAAATTCTTCTCTAAGAAATTTTCACGTTAAAACCTCAAGATCGTTACACTGAAGATCTAAGTGAATATTTACAAATTTACATGTAATGCACACTGAAATAACAATATAGTAAGACAAAACACTTAATCATTATGGTTACTCTTATAAGCTATGATTTGTAATCATACTCCCTAATATATTGCAAAAAAGCAAAACTTCAACTTTCGCAACATTATACAAAACATTGTCAAAGCAATATTAATCATTGTTCTTTTGGATGGAGCAAGCAGCACATAAGCAATGTGTAGAAGGGTCAGTTATGATAACACTTATTGATTCTATTTCAAATTTACATCAGTTTCCTAGATTAAAGTACTATGCTATATATTTAAAAGATATTGCAAACCATAAAACACCACTGCCTTCTGCCCTGCATTCCAGTTATACTTATCTCTACGATACTCTTGTTCAACACTATTAGTTTTCCTGAATTCAGAGAGGCAACTTATTATGTAAAGCTCAAAATAATACAAAACAATATGAAAGACTTCTTTTTTCAGCTATTTGGGTTGAATATTGTTGCATCAAATGACTTCTTATGTGGTTCCCTGAAGGGTTTTTCCAGGTATTTTTCCTAGATGCACTGCAAACCATAGGAAAGCCCCTTTTGTTAGCACGTTTACAACATAGGGTTCAAAGAATAGCATAGGCTTGCAAGATCAAGGATGAGCATATGTGATCAAACTTTGTCTGGTATTACGCTACAAGAGTGAATACCTTGGATACGTAGTACTTGTAAAAATAGGGGTATTAACTATATTAATGTAAGGGAGGATCCCTCAGTCGTGAGGTAGTGGTAAATTCAAAAAAATAGAGGGAAGTATTACAGAAATCTATCAATGCTTGTGATCTGAAACATATTTTACAAGTAACCTAGTCTTTCATATACAATGGACTCGTGGTAATCAAAATTGAATCCCTTAATTTTGAATGCAGATACATAAATCTGTCAATGGCCAGAACTTCAAGACAAAGTTGCAGGCCAAACACATAAAACTTTTGAAGTCTCCATGGTTAATTGAGCTCAATGCTTTCCAAATCAACTCAAGAGACCCTGAGCATGGTTATATTGGTGAAATATTTCTTGAACACTCATGTGATTTTACTAGAAGTGATCCTGATATTACATGCACACTGCCTAATTCTGTGAAATTGGAGTTTAGTCTCACATGCCCTATTTGTCTGGTAAGCCTTATTTTTGCATGGTCCTTAGCAATCTGAATTATGTATATTGTAGGTGGGAGATCAAGAGTTATAATGGTTTCTGGGAGCATGTTTTATAGGTGTAGCTGGTTCTCACACTTTTTATACCGTGATCATTTCAGGACACAGTTTTTGATCCAGTTTATCCTCTGCCTTCCTCCTCAATCTCAAAGTCTAGGTCTTGAACAAGTTAGAAACAAATATAAATTTATGTGTATAATTATATATTTGTACTTTTATTTTTATTATATATTTTATGTAAATTAAATGTTATAAAATATAAATTATATTATATATTATATATTTGTATGCATATTTATATATTTTTATTTTTATTTCTATTGTATATAGTATAATATTATTATTTTATGTAAATTATTCATATATATATGTAATTTAATATATTAATAATATTTTAAATTATATAAATTATTATATATTATAATAATATATCATTTATTAAAAAATTAATTACATTCAAACATATTATTATTTATATAATGTAATAATAATATT
>VDFB02000017.1:432615379-432839119 GCA_007258455.2 Sequoia sempervirens
GAATGATGTGGGGAATTTTTGAGGTCATAACTTTTGACTAGGATGTCTATTTGGGATCAATTTTTAAAGGGAGATGTGTTATGAGGAGTTGTTTGGATTGGCGAATGAGATGATCTCGGTAGGTGGCCATTTCTCTTAATGGGTAGAGAGAGAGGTGTGGAGAGAGAGAGAGAAAGAGGGAGGGAGAGGGAGAATGATGTAGGAACTTTCGAAGGTCATAACTTTTGATTCAAATGTTTGTTTGGGATTTATTTTTACAAGGAGATACATTATGAGGAGTTGTTTGGATTGCCAACTAAGCTCAACTTGGAAGGTTTCCACTTTGACACATTTTTTGGGTCCAAATTATTTCATCTAGGCCCTCAAAATCAACTTTTATTATTTTTTTCTAGTTTTTACAAAGTTGTTTTCTTTAATAACTTAGAGCTCATGTTTCCAATTTGAATTGTAAGTTGAGAATTTGTGTCACCATAGTGCTAGGAAGTTTTTTGGAAAAATATGGACTCAAAGGGAAGGAGTGAGAGAGAGATCGAAATCTAGACTCGAAGGGAAGGAGAGAGAGAGAGAGAGAGAAGAATGGAAGGAGAGAGAGAGAGAGAGAGAGAGAGAGAGAAGAATGGAAGGAGAGAGAGAATGATGTAGGGACTTTCGAAGGTCATAACTTCTCAATTGTTTATCCATTTGGGCTTGGTTTTATAGGGAGATGCATTATGAGGAGTTGCTTGGATTGTTGACTAAGCTCAACTCGGTAGGTGGCTCTTTTGACACAATTTTTTAAGGTTGAATTCTTTCATCTGGACCCTCAAAGTCAATTTTCAATATTTTTTTCTAGTTTTTAAAAATTTATTTTGTTTAATATCTTGGAACTCATATTTCCAATTTGAATTGTAAGTTGACAATTCATGTCCCCATAGTGTTAGGAAGTTTTTGGGAAAAATCTAGACTCAAAGGGAAGGGGGAGAGAGGGGAGTTGAGAGGGTGAGAGAGGTTAATGGTGGAAGAGAGAGAGGGGAGTTGAGAGGGTGAGAGAGGTTAATGGTGGAAGAGAGAGAGGGAGGGAGAGATAATGACAAGATTCAATAAAAATATATATGTGAAATAATAATTATAGTATATAATTTTTTTAATAATTTAGCTTTTAATGAATGTAATTTGAACCATAACCAGATTTATATAATAATTATAATACAATATAAATTTTAATAATTTAACTTTTGATTAAATAATTAACTAATTATATATAAAAACAAATTTTGGTTACTTTTTGATAATACAATTTGAAATATAACTAGATTTATATAATAACTATAATACAATATCAATTTTAATAACTTAAATTTTAATTAAATAATAATTAATTATTAAAAAAAACAAATTTTTGTTACTTGTAGTTAATATATAGATTATAATATAATTTAGAAAGGCTTTGTTAAAATTTTCTAGCTTATCATATCTACACTATCTATAAATAAATTTTCAAAAATATTTTTTTCCATTACATAATTAAATTTATATAATAATTATGTTAAATAATAACTATAATATAATATATATTTTAATAGTTTATTTTTTAATTAAATAATTAAGTAATCATATAAAAAAAATAGTATTTAAACATAATACAAATATAAATATAATACAAATTTTACTATTTCATGAATAGTCACAACAATCCATATGATCACAAAATTTTATGTATAGTATATTAGATTAGATTATACAATATTATATAGCATTTACTAAATACTATATTTATGTTATGTATATTTATATTATTTATATGATATTTATGTTCTTTATATTTTTATATTATTCATGTTTTTTTTTTTATCAGTCATAAGTTTGATTTTATTGAAATTTAAAAAGCAACTACATCAATCCATAGTACATCAAAAACCATCAAAATTTGATAGACTAGCATCGGAAACAGTTTCCATGAGTATCAAAACCAAACAAACCCAAACCCCAAAACTAAACGTATTCACCCCCAGCCCCATTACAGATTACATCTTTTGGTATTGCAGGCAATTCAAAAAATATCACAGAATCACAAAGAGTAAAACCTCTAACAAAACCTACACTCCATCATTCTTTGATGACGGTTTTCCCTCCTCCCATTCAATTAACTCCAATAGAGGCTTCACTTTCTTGCGCAGTCGCAGTCCAATCTCTGCTCGAAGATCCTCTTTGGCTATCTCCTTGAGGTCCACCATTTTCAACTCTAGCTCAGCCAATTCAACATAGATCTTCAAAGCTTTCCAGCCTCGAGCCACCTCATTTTGCCAATGATATTTTGTCTTCTCTTCTGGCCACCTAATGAAGAGGTGGTTTAATTCTGCCAACTCTAGACCACCTCCTTCTTGCCCTTCAATTTTTACCAACCCAACCCCCGGGATTTCTCTTGCCAAAATATCCTCCATACCACCTAGACATTCTTTCGATACCAGAGTACCCATTACCTGCCTCACCTTCTCAAATGGTGTACCTAAATCAAGGCCCCACGCCATCACCAAGGAATAAATAGTGAAATTCATCCTCATCCCGTGGTTCAATTTTTTGAAGCCATCACTTAGCATTATCTGCACTGCCTGCACCACCTAAGCCTCCTTATAATGGAAAAGACCTCGCAGTCATTTCATCGTCACTTTCCTCGTAAATGTGTCCACCTTCTTACTCATTGAAAGAGTGAAACTAGCTTCCATTGTCACTTAACACCCACCTGCCACCTCTTTACTTTCGTCAGCAATACAAAGACAGAACGACTACTCCTTCAAGATGCATTGAAGGTGGTGAAGCGTTTAAAACACTCCACATTACCGGTTGTATCCATAAATGTCGAGTATACACTCGACGCCAACGAACACCCTCATAAATGCCTCGGTTGCAATTCCTTCCTCCTACATACTTCCTCGTATATGAACTTGCCACCTTTCTTGCACCAAATCCTGCCCATTTATTAGCCTAAAGTCCTCCATGCAAATAACATCTACCCTCATTAAATAAAGTACCCACTTTGACAAGACGTTTGCCTCCATATTTCCTGAGCGTCTTATATGTGTTAATTTAAAATCTTTGAATCCTGCCAACTTTTCACTTATTTTCTTAACTATATTCTGAAGATGGAAAGCATCAATTTTATTTTTGATAATTGCTTGAACTATAATTTGCGAGTCTCCTTCCAAATGGATTCTCGGGATACCCAACCTTCTCGCCAATTTTACAGCTAAAAATGTTGTTGATGCCTCTACTACGTTATTTGAACCCCCTCTTAGCCTCATAGCTACTAGAGCTACTACATTACCCTTCTAATCCTGAATAATGAACCTTGCACCAAATGGCCCAGAGTTCCCCTTTGACGTACCATCAAAATTGGCCTTCCACCAACCTTCTACAAGTTGTTCCCACCTATCGCCTTCGTTGGAGGAAGGCGTTGGATTAGCCCAACTCAGCCCCTTAACAGGCCTATATTATTTATGTTATTCATATTATTTTACAAATTTTTATTTTTATTTTTAAAATTAATTTCATTTATATTAATCTTATGTCAAATAATGTAATAAAAAATATGTGCCTTAATAAGATATTTAATTAAGGTTAAGGTTAGGATTCATATATATATCTATAAATTTATTAAAGATATATATGCTAGTTAAGATATACCTTGAGCAAAGCAGGAGCCTTAATTAATTCTCCCATAGAGTCACAATTTGCATTATAATCATTTATTACAAATTTTCTTAATTATAGGTGATTAGTATAATCATTCCTTTCACAAATTTACTATGGAAAATCATATTGAGTAAAATTAGTAAACCAACCTACAAAATAAAATTTGAAGTCTTTCTAGGTAAAATTAAATAAGGACTACCATAATGTAAAAATTCCTATTAGTTTTGCAAATTAGTGGATAAGTTAGAGTACCACAAAAAGGATAAGAATATTGGTTATCAATTCATATTAAGAGTATTTACATTCAATTGTAACTTAACGATAATATCGATATCCCTAAGATTCGGTTATTAAACATATATTCTTATTATTATTGTTATTTGAAAGATAAAATATAGTATAGTATAGTCAATCAATGAGTTATCCATTCATTAGAAAATAATATTACAGATTTGGACAACTCAAACAATAATTATAATAATATTGTGAATATTAATAATAGTATTATGGTTAATAATAATATTATATGGGTTTAAAAATAATGATATGCTTAATGTAAATTTTAAAATTAAATAGTAATATCACTATTTTGGTTAAATAATAGAAAAAATCAACATTGCTTATATTAGATAAGCAAGGAAGGGTCCTAATCCTATATAGTAGCTAACAATAGAGCAAAATAACCTAGAGAAACAGATAGGAAAAAATAGCCACCAACCAAACGATAAAAAACCCAAAAAAAACCAACACTAGCTAACCATAAAGGATCAAATACAGGCACTCAGGCCAGAAGCACGATTACCATCAAGGAACACATGCCACTTATCATCACCAAAAACATTGATCAAAACTATACTATCAAGATGTCAGAGGCTATAAAGGGTAATCCAAATAGTCATTAAAACATAATTATAAGTCATAATAAAACCATTAAAAATAATAGCCAAACTAAAAAAATTCCACAAAACTATAGAAGTAGAAAGAAAACCAACACTAGCTAACCATAAAGGATCAAATATAGGCACACATTCCAAAAGTAAGTGTACCATCAAGGAACACATGCCACTTATCATCACCAAAAAAATTGATCAAAAATATACTATTAGGAGGTTGTAGGCCATAAAAATTAATCTAAATAGTCTTTAAAACATAATTATAAGTCAAATAAAACCATTAAAAACAATAGCCAGACTAACAAAATTCTATAAAACCATAAAAGTAGAAAGAATCATTTTTAGAAGTAGCAATTAGGTCCCAATTATCCCTAAGCTCAAAGATAAACTCCTAGTTAGTATCCTCAACATCGGTTCTTTTTGCAACATCTTTATCGTCCATCACCTTTCCTTGCCTCTTGAGTTTTTTCTTGATCTTAGTATTCCCATAAAGAGTGCCCATAACAACATGTTTCATGATGCCATCTATAACCTTCATTAGAGTGCATATAAAACTTTCCATCTCTGCCATCTCATTCAGTGAGAGCGCTACATCCTCCTTGTCAAGGGCAATAGTCTTCCCCTTAGCATTATTCCTCTTCTCCTCAGAAGAAGCTTTAGCTAGTCAGACCAAATTATGCCCTCCCTTCTTAGAGGGACATAAACCCCCCTCATCCACATCCTTCTATTCTCCATCATATCCTCAATGATATTAATTAAATTTTCATTTTTACAGTTTTTATGCACCTTTTTATTTTTAGGAGGTTCCAACAATAAGGGAGAGTGCTTCCTTTTCTAAGGGGTTATCTTTAGAAAATATAGTTCCATTTTTTCCTTAGAAAACTTAGAATTAGGGATCTTAGTTTTAGAGGAAACCTTTTTACTTCCAAAATCATGGTCCTTTATTGAAGATGAAGGATTGCAATTAATAGGCTCAATCCTAACATCATAATTTTAAGGTTTGTGATGGCCACTAGGAGGTTTAGCATTCTTAGTAGCGATAGCATTGTTGAAAGAATAATTCATAGGAGGGATTTCATATCCCAAAAAAAGAGGGTTACCATGTGGATTGTTCAAAAGAACATATTTATACAAGGCCATCATGAGGCCTTGATGCAGAGGAGGGGAAGCTCCTTTTTCTATGCTTTGTTGTAGGGATGAGAAAAGGTAAAAGGGAATATTAACTTTCTCATTATGCCTAATGTGATTAAGAATTAGGAAATGATAGGCATGGACAATCATATTTAACTACTCTCCAACATAAAATAACACATGACATGAAGACTTACCATAGCATAAGGCAGAGGGAGGTTGAGTCTTGCATACCCATTCTAGAATATTTTTAGCTTTTCCCCTTTTTGGAAAAAATATCCACAAATCTATGATATTGGCCATTACTTTTCTTGACAATAATCATCTCCTTGTTCACCAACATTGTAGCCTACACAATCAACTAAGGGGTAACCACAAAATTTATTCAAGCTACTAGAACCCTTCTTCCTCCCAACAAGCCTTTCCAATTCAAGCTAATATAGAGAGCTCTAAAATTGTTCAACAAGAGATTTAAAATGAAACCTTTAACAACATAATGCCAATATAACAACTAACAAATAATAATAACATAAAGAAAAATATAGAGAGTGTTAAAGTTATAAATTTCCCATAACACCTTCCCTTAGAATTAAATCATAGTTATCATGCCCCTCCTCAGAAAAATAGCAAGAAAGGACATGAAGCATGTGAGATCTAGCAATTATCACACAATCTAAGCTGGCCCTATTTTTTGAAGAGCCCTTTCTTTTAATGTTATCATTAATGAAATCAAAATTAATAATTTCAAATCTATTATTCATCATCCACGCAATGCATTCCCCTTTTAGGATACCTTGAATAAACATCATTGTTGGAGATTTGTTGTCTTCCATGTCAACCTATAGAGTATATGAGAGATTATTGGAGATTGTTGCACTATGTTGTCATTAGTATTGTTATTGATACTAATCTCTAGTGTAGTTGTGATGAGTAAATCCTTGTGGATGTCAACCTCTAGTGTATTTGAGATGTTGAGAAGGTATTGCAGACATTTTGGTTGTGTTGAGAAAGTGTTTGTAGTGCTTGGTTTCGACGTTCTTTTGAGAAAATTTGAATAAAGAGTATATAGTGTGACAAAGAGGTATTTTGCATTGTGAGCTTCACATATCTTCAATATTAAATTTATGCTTATGCATTTTGGATATGTTGATTAAAGGTGTTTAGAGGTGTTGTATCCATAGTTTCATGTTCTGAATCGTGTGATAGTGGAAGATGTGTTCACCAGTGTGTGGACTATGGATAAGGTTGTCTAGGAGAAATGGAATTGCTTTGCATTTCTTTGTGTTGATGGTTCTTGTCTTGTGTATTTTATAATGTGCTCATATTCTTTGTATCTACTTTCCCTTGGATGGATTTGTGTTCAACTATGTTCAACTAGTTGCATAGGATGATAATGTTCTTTAGTTGTATGTGGTTGTGCCAATATTGTTGGATGCTATGCTATTGTTAGAATATTCTAGAGTGTTATGTAGTGTTGCTAAGTGGTTTGCAAGTTATCTTCAGACCTAGAGAGGTGTTAATGTGGTTTCTTGTTAGTGCTTTGTCAGTTTGGTCAAACTAGTGTGTTGGTGTTGTGTGTGGATGCGCTTCATTGATTGTGGAAGCGTGGTGGACAATGTCGGTGTAGATTTGGGTTCTGGTTAACCATTTGTTTGGTCTTCCTATTGGATGTTGTGGTTTTTTTTTTGATATGTGGTTGTCATTGATGTCCACACTATTAGCATTAATGTATTTGAAGTTGTATATGTCAAGGATATTGAGAAAATTGTAATAAATGAGTTGCAGGTTGTCAATGGTAAAGTGAAGTTCAGTATGGTGGTTATTTTTGTATATTGTTGATCAGAGGTTGTGGACTAAATGGTTTTTTCTGAGTTTATCTAGTTTATCCACATCAAGTTTCAGAGATCCGCATAAAAATTTGATCAAGTTATGAAGATTTTCAGCTTGACAGTTTTTATGTTTCTTTAGTTGGTGTTCCTGATTGAAGATGATGTTATCTCGGTTAGTGCAGTTGTTGCAGATGCTTCTCTTGTAATTTGTGATGCTTTTAAATGTTTCTAGATCATTCTTTATCTTTTTTTCACGTCCACATTGATCGTTGTGCTCGTGATTTGAGATTTTCTCTTGTGTGTTCATGTTTTTCTTGTTCTTGGCCAACATAGTGTTTGTAGTGTGTTGTGGATCTTTGAGGAGAAATTAATTGAAGCATTTTCATGTTGGAGATGTTTATTTGGGTCCTCACTAATTTTTGGCTGACCTTGGTTGATTCACATTGATAATCTTTAATGTTTTGGGCCAATAGTTTATATTCATTTGATTATTTCTTTGTGCCAACTTGTAGCGATGAAATTTCTTGTTGTGAATATATATAAGTGATTGTTTATTCAAATTTAAAAAGTGTGGAAAAGGTATGCCAAATGTTTGTGTGCACGAATAATGTTTTAAATCATTCAAAGGTAGAGTAGAGTGTGAAAAAAAGTGAAGAAGAGTGGAGAAGTGTTCATGTGCTTAATTGGAACTGTAATCAGGCATTAGTAGATGCTATTTTCTCAATTCAAAATCTGAATGGCTTTAATCCAAATCTCTTTATAAGATAGTGTGTCTTCCTTTGTATTTGAGCAATGAGCTCTAGGTAATGTGCCTGAATGCATGTGAATTCCCCATATTTCATTTTCATTATACTTTTAACAGGGTATAATCTTGTGGACTGACCTCCACCATGGTTTTTCCCCTAACAGGGTTTCCATGTAAAAAATATTGATGTTATGTGTGTTTCTGATGTGTTGATGATTTATGTTTTCATGGTTAATTATCAGATTTGAAAATAAGGTTAATAAGTTGGATAAATTTTTAATTTCTATGACAACTGATTCACCCCCCTCTTAGTTGTTTTCCCTTGTATTTCCAATAATTGGTATCAGAGCAGGTTCCTTGGAATAAGTTTAACAACTTAAGTTGATTTGGGATGGAAATTTATAAGAAGGTTAGTCCGAGATTTGATGGAAAACAATATTCTTTGTGGAAGAATCAAATGGAGTGCCATCTGAGATGCATTGGTGAACCCTACTGGAGAATTACAAGTAATATGTATATTATTCCACATAATGGTCCTACTACTTTTGTTGAGATCAGAGATGCTAAGTATAATATCTGGGCTAAGGAATCCTTGTTGAGTGCTTTAACTAATTCTGAGATGACAAATGTTATGGACCTAAAGACTACTTATGAGATCTAGAAAGAGTTGAAAACCTTGTATGAAGGTGATGCTAATGTGAAGATTGCTAAGTTGCAAAGTTTGAAAGGGAAATATGAAAGGTTGAGAATGGGTGATGATGAGAACATTAATACTTTCATGCAAAGAGTGAATGAACTTGTGTGTGGTATTAGATGTGTTGGTGGAAAGATAGACAAATCTAAGATTGTTGTTAAAGTGCTTAGATCCCTACCTGATTTGTACAAAGTCAAAGCTAGTGCTATTGAAGAGCTCTGGACTATAACAAACATAACCAGAGATTCATTGGTTGGTAAGCTAACTACTTTTGAGTTGATTGAATTTGGTGATGCCCTTCCTAAGGTTGAATCTGCATTTAAGGCTACTACTTATGGAAGAGATAGATAGAGATATGATTCAGGTGAAAGTTCATCTAGGAAGACGTTCAAGTATGAGGATGAAATTAGACAAATTTAAGAAGAAGAAAGAGAGCTAGAAGAGTTGGAAGCACTTATTGTCAAAAGATTACCCAAAGGAAAAGGTTAGTATGAAGGAAAATTTCCTCTTAAATGTTTTTCTTGCAACAAGATAGGTCATTTTGCATCAAGGTGTCCGGAAAGAGCTCCTAAACCAAGTCATAACAAGCCTAGATTTCAAAAGAAGTGTTACTATGTTGCTGATGAAGGTGTAACAGATGATGAATCTGATAAATTAGATAGAAGTGATGATGAATGGGTATTTATTGCTATCAAGGAAAATAATCCTACATCTACTGAATTTGATGGTTGTAAAAATGTGGAGAAAGTCCTGGCCACTCGAGTTGAAGAGAAGGATGAATGGGTAATTGACATTGAATGTTCACATCATATGACGAGAGACAAAAGTAAGTTTGTAAGCTTGGAAAAGTATGATGGCGGTGTTGTGAGATTTGGTGATAATTCAACTAGTGTGATCCATGGAAGAGGTTGTATTTATCTTGATGGTAAGCATAATACTGATGATGTTTTGTATGTGGAAGGATTGAAGCATAATATTTTGAGTGTTGGTCAAATGGTTGGTAAGTGATACAATCTTCAGTTCAAGGATGGAAAGTGCAAAATATAGAGTTCCAGAAATGAAATTGCATCAAGTACAAAAAAAAGGTAATATCTTTCACTTGAGTGTTGCTAGTAAAAGTTGTTTGATTGCTCAAGTTGATGAAAGTTGGTTATGGAATAGGAGGTTTTGTCATGTTAACTTTGATAATATTGTCAAAATAAGTTCCACTAAGGCTATGAGAGATCTACCTAAGTTGGTGAAACCTACTAATAGAATATACAAGGAATGTCAATTGGGAAAGCAAACTAGCTGGATTTCATTTCAAAGTAAAAAGCATTGTTCAAATGAATTGTTAGAGATTATGCATACTGATCTTTGTGGTCCCTCTAAGATCAGAAGTTTACAAGGTTACATGCATTTCATGTTACTCATTGATGATTATTCTAGAATGGTATGGGTTAGTTTCTTAAGGGAGAAATTTGAAGCACTGGAAAAGTTCAAGATCTTTAAAGCTATGGTTGAGACAAAGACAGGTTTGAAGATTAAATGTCTGAGATCAGATAGAGGTGGTGAATTCACTTTCAGTGAATTTAATTCTTTTTGCAAAGAACATGGAATAAAGAGACAATTATTTGCACTACAGACCCCTCAACAAAATGGAGTTGTGGAAAGGAAGAATAGAAAAATTGAAGATGCTACTAGAACTATGATGCTAGAAGGAAATGTCCTCATATCTATTGGAGAGAAATTGTGAGTACTATTGTGTACACACTCAACTGGGTACAAATCAAAGGTGATATTGGTAAGACCCCCTTTGAGCTATGGATTGGTCAAAAGACTACTATTAAATACTTCAAGATATTTGGAAGAAGATTTTATATTAAGAGAGATGAAGACATAGGAAAGTTTGATGCTAGGAGTGATGAAGGTATCCTTATGGGTTATGCTACTAAAAGTAAGGCCTACCAGTGTTATAATAAAATATTAAAGAAAATGGTTGAAAGTGAAAATGTTAAGGTCGATGAAGACTTTGGTACACTATCCAGAACATGTGGATATGACTCTAATGATTAGGATGATAGTACAAAGAAAGGAAAGCAAGTTTATACTACAAATCAAGTGAAAATCAATCTAGAAAATCAACAAAATGAAGAAGAAGAAGAAACTGGTGAAAGAGTAGAAGAGAGATTAGAAGAACCTAAAGTTGGAGATGTTCCTAAGAAGACTTTGAGGTATGTAAGATTGAATCATTCAAAAGATCAGATTATAGGTGATAAGAACAAAAGTGTCCAGACTAGGAGAAAAATTGCATAAGAGTATTGCTTGATTTCAAAGACTGGGCCTACTAGTGTGAATGAAGCATGTAAAGATGAGCATTGGATTGAAGAAATGAAAGAAGAATTGAAACAAATTGAAAAGAATGATACATGGATTCTTGTTCCCAGACCTAAGAATAAGAATGTCATTGGAACCAAATGGGTCTTTAGAAACAAACTGTATGAGCAAGGTGAAGTGGTTAAAAACAAAAAAAGACTGGTATGTAAAGGATATTCACAGATGGAAGGAATTGATTTTGAAGAGACCTTTTCCCTTGTTGCTATAATTGAAGCTGTAAGATTATTTCTTGCCTATGCTACTCACAAGAACTACAAAGTTTATCAGATGGATGTAAAATCAGCTTTTCTAAATGGTGAATTGGACGAAGAAGTGTGTGTTGAGCAACCTGATGGATTCCAGTTGACTGATAAGGAAGATATTGTGTGTCGGTTGAAGAAAGCATTGTATGGACTCAAGCAAGCCCCTAGAGCATGCTATGCAAGATTGGATAAGTATTTGTTGAAGCTTGGATTTAACAAAGGTACTATTGATAGTAATTTTTGTTTCAAGATTGATCATAATAAAGATTTGATTGTTGAAGTCTTTGTTGATGATATCATTTTTGGAGGAGATGATGATTTGTGCATGAAGTTTGCTAATGAGATGCAGAATGAATTTGAGATGTTTATGATTGGTGAGATGAAATTATTTTTGGGATTGCAAATTACTCAGTTAGATAAAGGGATTTTTATATCTTAGTCCAAGTATGTGAAGGAATTGTTGAAGAAGTTTGGTATGAAATATTAAAAGATAGTTGGTACACCCATGGTGACCGGATGTAAGTTGACAACAGAAGATGATTCTCCAAAAGAAAATCAGACAAGATACAGATCAATGATTGGTGGATTGTTGTATTTAACTCAAAATAGGCATGATATCATGAATGTTGCATGCATTGTTGGAAGATTTCAAGCTAATCTAAAGGAATCTCATGTGACTATTGTGAAGAGAATTTTTAGATACTTGAAGGGAACTGTTAATCTTGGCCTATGGTATCCTAAAGATGATGATCTTACCTTAAGTGCCTTTATCGATGCTAACTGGACAAGAGATGTGAATGACAGAAAAATTTCTAGTTGTGGAGAATTTTTCTTGGTAAGAAGCTAATTTCATGGTTAACCATGAAGAAAAATGTCATTTCCTTGTCTACTATAGAGGCCAAATACATTGCTGCTACTAACAATTGTACTCAAGTCTCGTGGATGAAACAGATGTTGAAGTATATCAGAATTGTATATGATGAGCCTATTGCTATATTTTTTGATAACTCAAGTGCTATTAACATTTCCAAGAATCTAGTGTTGCATTAAAAAAAAGCATATATCTATCAAGTTTCACTTTTTGAGGGAGAAGGTAAGTGAAAAGGAAGTCAGACTGGAGTATGTGCCTACTAAGGAGCAGATTGCAGACATCTTTACCAAGTCATTGCCTAAGGATAATTTTGATCTTAGAGGGAAGTTAGGGGTGATTAGCCCTCCTAATCAAAACTAAGGTGCATTGCATTGCATTAGTTCATTCATTTCACAATCATATCTTGCTTCTGATTGATGTTATGGCTGCTGCTATTCAAGGGGAGTAGTCAGATGTTCATAAAACCAGATATGTGGTTTAAAGCTTAGAGATCTTTGTCATTTATGTCAAAGGGGGAGAAGATTCATGTGAGAAATTGGTGATTATCTAAGGGGAAGAGCCTTGTGGAGAGAAAGAGTATGTGAAAGTGTTGAGGAGAAGATGAGTCAGATCCTAAACAAGAGTTAGTTGTGTTGATGGTGTTTTTCACATCATGTGTTGCCATAAATTCCAAAGGGGGAGATTGTTGGATGTTTTGGATCTGTTGTTGATATGTGGTTGTCATTGATGTCAACACTATTAGCATTAATGTATTTGAAGTTGTATATGTCGAGGATATTGATAAAATTGCAATAAATGAGTTGTAGGTTGTTAGTGATAAAGTGAAGTTCAGTATGGTGGTTATTTTTGTACATTGTTGATTAGAGGTTGTGGACTAAAGGGATTTTTGTTGAGTGTATCTAGTTTATCCATGTCGAGTTTCATATATTTGCATAAATATTTCATCGATTTATGAATATTTTCATCTTGACAGTTTTTATGTTTCTTCAGTTAGTGTTCTTGATTGAAGATTATGCTATTTCAGTTAGTGCAATTGTTACAAATGCTTCTCTTGTGATTTTTGATGCTTGTGGATGTTTCTAGATCATTCTCTATCTTTTTTGCATGTTTGCATTGATCGTTGTGCTCATGATTCAAGATTTTCTCTTGCGTTTTCATGTTTTTCTTGTTCTTGGCCAACATAGTGTCTGTAGCATGTTGTGGATCTTTGAGGAGAAATTAATTGAAGCATTTTCATTTTGGAGATGTTTATTTGGGTCCTCACTAAGTTTTGGCCAACCTTGGTTGATTTGCATTGATAATATTTAATGTTTTGGGCCGACAATTTATATTCATTTTATTATTTCTTTTTGGCTGACTTGTAGCGATGAAATTTCTTGTTACGGATATATATAAGTGATTGTTTATTCGAATTTAAAAAGTGTGGAAAAGGTATGGAAAATGTGTGTGTAAAAATAATGTTTTAAATCATTCAAAGGTAGAGCAAAGTGTGAAGAATATTGAAGAAGAGTGGAGAAGTGTTCATGTGCTTAATTGGAACTGTAATTAGGCATTAGCATATGCAATTTTCTCAGTTCAAAATCTAGATGGCTTTAATCCAATTCTCTTTGTAATACAAAGTGTCTTCCTTTTTATTTGAGTAGTGAGCTCTAGGTAGTGTGCTTGAATGCATGTGCATTCCCCATATTTCATTTTCATTATACTTTTAACAGGGTATAATCTTGTGGACTAACCTCCACCATGGTTTTTCCCCTAACAAGGTTTCCATGTAAAAATCTTGGTGTTATGTGTGTTTTTGATGTGTTGATGATTTATGTTTTATGGTTAATTATAAGATCTAAGAATAAGATTAATAAGTTGGATAAGTTTTGAATTTTTGTGAAAACTAATTCACCCCCCCTCTCAGTTTTTTGCCCTTGTATTTCCAATGCTACCTTCATCTCTTTCCACTGTAGAGGTGTTTGGTGCCAACCTATTTGGTAATTGCATGTTTGAGGTACATACATTTCATTAAGCCAACTTTGAGATGGTTTTCAAGTTGGGGATGGTATATAAGAAATTTGAATTATTGGAGATGTAGTACAAGTGTGTGAAGATGTGAATGTGATCGATTGAGATGATCTAAGTGTAAGTTTTAATGATCAAGGCTACCAAAAGTAGTGAGAAGAAGGTGTCTACATTTCAAAGTGCCAGAAGTTGATGGAGGTAGTGAGCTGAAGGTTGTGGATGATGCAGAGGTGTTGTAGTGGTTCCTCTTATTTCTCTAAGATAGTGTATCTCTTTGTAATATTCTTCTTCTATCTTCTTTCTATCTGAGTAGTGATCCCTTCTTTCTTTTCTTCTAGACAATGAGTCCTTTGGGCATTGAGCCCTTTGATAGTGATCCTATTGTATTAAGTGTTTCTATTTATATATATTGTGAGCTAACCCTCATCGTGGTTTTTCCCTTGGGTTTTCCATGCAAATTTGGTGTTCTATTATATATCTGTTGTTGTTTCAATCATGTTGATTCTGATTATGGGTTTGAAGGATAATAAGGGTTTAAATGTTAATGAGGGCTTGATGTTTTAATTCACAACTAATTCACTCCCCCTCTCAATTGTTCTATGCATCTAATAATTGGTATCAGATCAAGTTTCCTTGGAAGAATCTTAACCATTTGAGGTAGATCTAGATGGTGCATAGGAAAAGTGTCAAGGCTCCTTTGTTTGATGGAACAAATTATGCACTCTAAAAGACTAGGATGAAAGAATTTCTTGTCTCATTAGGGTTTGGTGTATAGAAGTCAATTGAAAATTGATATACTATGCCTAGTGGTGGTCCGACAAGTGATGATGAGATTAAGGATCATGAGAAAAAGGGTAAATCAAGGAATGCTATTTTGAGTGGTCTTTCTGATTCATAACTTGTGAAGGTGATGAGCTACAAAAATACTAAATAAATCTGGAAGAAGCTAGAAAGTATCTTGAAGCAAATATTAAGGTCAAAAAAGAAAGATGGAGAATCTCAAGACCAAATTTGAAACCCTAAAGATGACAGAGGATGGAGAAATTGCAAGCTACATGTGTAGGGTGGATGAAGTTGTCAATTCCATCAATGGTCTTGGTGGAAATCTGGAGTAAAATGAAGTGGTGAAAAAGGTACTAAGAACTCTTCCTAAATCTTATAGTGCTAAAGTTTTTGCTATTGAAGAAGCTCAAGATTTGGATCAATATACTAGGGATCAATTGTTTGGTGCTTTAACTACCTTTGAATTAAGAGATTTTGGTCAAGATGATTCAAGAATAGAATATGTTTTTAAAGTTAGAAAGATAAAAAGAAATGATGAATCAGATCTGGAAGATCTTGATGAGGTGGAAAAAAAATTTGTAAGAAGATTGAAAAAGCGCATTGGAAAATATAGAGGTAAGTTACCTTTAAAAATTTTTAACTATGGAAAGATAGGTCTTTAGGCTTCAAAATGTCCAACCAATGTTTAAAATGACAAATACAAAGATAAAAGATTTAAATTTGTCAAGAAGAGTTATTATGTTAAAGAGGATAGTAGCATATCTAATGATGAAGACTATGACTACCACGATTATGAAAGTGATGAATGCTTTTTCATGGCTCTAGATGTTGGAACTAATTCTATTGATCCTAAAAGTGTGAAGTAAATTGCTCCAAAAATAGATCACAACATTAAAGGGACTATGGTGATCACTTTTCATGCAAGAGAGGAGAAAAAATACTACATAATTGATAACAGATGCTCAAATCATATGACAGGTGATAAGAGTAAGTTTTTTAAACTTGAAATTCGATGGTGGTCTTGTTGAGTTTGGTGATGATGCATCTACTAATATTTGTGGAAAAGGTTCAATTATTTTTTATGGCAATCATAAAATAGATGATGTTCTTTATGTCAAGGGTCTCCAGCATAATCTTCTAAGTGTATGACAAATGTGTAGTAGAGGATATAATCTTATGTTGATGATGGTTGTGAGATCAAAAAGGAAGCTTTAGAACTCTGGTTGTTGTAGAAACAAGGATAGAAGGAAATTTTTATCAACCTAAAGGTGATAATGGTAAGTTCTTTATGACTCAAATTAATGAAAGATGGCTATGGCATAGAAGAATGTGTCACATCAATTTTGATAGACTGGTGAGGATCAACTCTACTCAAGATGTGAGAGATCTACAAAGGATTACAAAGCCTATGAATGTGATTTGTAAAGAGTGTCATCTTGGAAATAAAACAAGAATGGGGTTCAAAATTAAGGAATATTCTATCATAAGACCTTTGAAGTTGGTGCATACATACCTATGTGGACCTACCACAACAAGAAGCTTTCAAGGTGACATTTTTCGTGAAGATCATGGGATAACAAGTCATTTTTAAGATCCTAGGACTCCTCGGTAGAATGGAGTTGTGGAAAGGAAAAATAGGAAAATTCAAAAGGAAACTAGAACCATGATGAAGGAAGCAAATCTATCAGATATCTATTGGAGAGAAGATATTCATACCATGGTATACATTCTTAACAGAGGACAAGCAAGGAAAAATAGTTCAAAGGCTCCCTATGAGCTATGGTATAAAAGACATCTTGTGTTAAATATTTTAGAGTGTTCAAAAGAAAATGTTATATCAAAAGAGATGAAGAAAAATTAGGGAAGTTTGATGCAAGATTAGATGAAGGAATATTCCTTGGTTATTCTACAAAGAGCAAGGCTTAACTATGTTATGACAAAAGGATAAAGAAGAGATTTGAGAGTGCAAGTGTCAAAGTGGATGAGGAACCACATCAGAGTTCAGTTTTGATAGAAGGATATGAATCTAATGAATTCATTTATAGAGAAGAAGAAAAGACATGAGAAAAAGAAAAACTAAAGAAAATAGAAAAGGAAGAAGCTCCAGAAAGGAATCCTAAGACTCATAAATATGTGCAAAAAAATCATTTTGGGGATCAAATCATTGGAGATAAAATAAGAGGTGTGTTAACAAGGAAGAAAGCTACTATGACAAAGGAATAGGTAAACTTGTGCCTACTTTTTAAAGTTGAACCAAAGAGAGTGATTGAGGCATGCAAAGATGAGAAATGGATCAAAACCATGGAATTGATGCAAATTGAGAAGAATTGGACATGGGAATCGGTCCCAAGACCAATAAACAAGAATGCAATGAGAACTAAATGGGTGTTCTAGAACACGTTGAATGAGAATTGAGAATTTTTCAAAAAAGGAAAGGAATGTGAGTTGCAATGGTCTATTCATTGTAGTAGTACGTGTTCTCCCAGCATGAGGTGTACCTGTTACACTTCCTTCACCTATAGGGGTTGCTCTAAGTCTCATATTACCCATAGCTTGTGCCATTAGCTGCATCATCTAGTGTTGAGAAGCCATCATTTGAGCAAAAGCCTTATTGGTTTGTTGTAATTAATTATGAATGATAGGAACATGTGGGGGCACCCAAGAAGAGCTCCTACAAAATAGGAGCACATGGGGCACCCACATGGAAGGTGGAACCCACCTTGAGTTAATTAGTTAACTATTTGGAGAAAACAATAACACTTCAGTAATGCATGTAAAGATCCTAGAAGTTAGGGATTGATGTTTGCATGCATAGAGTTTAGTTCAGTTCAGCTCAAATTAGTTCAGTTTAATTCAGTTCTATTTATTTTAGTTTAGTTTAGTTTAGTACCAGTTCAGTTCAGTTATGGTTTAGTTATCTCAATTGCATGTAGTTAGTTTCAATTGAATGCTAGTTGACTTTAGTTGTCTTGGAATGCATGACTAATGACTTGAGTTGCATGACAGATAATAGATGACTACTTTCAGTTAACAGAGGATGATCAATCATGCATGGTATTTGCATGAATGGTGGAGAGATGTGTTTTAGTTAACAAATATTGACTTGGACCTACCATGGGCACCCAAGTTGGCATCTTGGAGTTAACACTTTTGTATGATAAGATATTTTATAAGGCTAAGTTAAGTGGGCCCATTCTCGAGCTCCAACTTTGAGGATAAGCTTAGAAGATATCTTCGAAATCAATGTTGAGTTACGACTTCAGTTTGGGACACCCAAATGGATGAAGGACTTGTTTTGACATTGTTCTTCATGGTAGAAATCTACTTGTAAAGAATAGGCGTGGGTTTTGTGAGATAGGCATTGTGCTTTGTAATTGTAAAATATTTGGAGTTTACAAGGCTCATTATTTTCTATATATTGCAGCAAATTGAAGAGAGTTTATTTGATTTTATTGCACGTTGTGAAGAAGAATTGTTGAAGGAAAAAGAAGCATCTCAAGCAAGGATTGGAGTGATTGTAATCTTATTCTGAGATTAAATAATACATTGGTTCTTGTTGCAGTTTTTTCCCGAAAGGTTTTCTCCACGGTATATGTCGTGTCACTTCTATATTTTGGTCTTATTCTTCTACAATCTTCTATCTACTTTTACAAACATTAAAATGAATTAAATAGATAATCATACACAAAGAAATTGTAACAAAGAACACTTATATAGATCTATAATATATAATATTTTTACAAAGTATTAAGCTACATAATTTCCTCCATTTTCAAAAATTCCATATTTAAAATATAGAACCACTTAACATTCTAGAACATATACAGATGATGAAGCTTGAAAATTTTATCAAAATGATGTTGGCTTATTACAACACAAGTTTTTATTTTTCTTTCAAACTTACATATGCATACAAGAATGATCAATAAGAGCTCCAAATCTTCAAACAATGCTCCAACAGTAATGCAATGTTGTGCTCCTTTTGGCTGCCTTAGGAATGATGGAATATTGTGAAGAAAGGAAGACAAACCCCCAAAAAAGTGACTGATATAAAATTTGTAGTTGTTGTTTTGAAGTCTGAAGACACTCTCTTGCCAAAATAGACCCAATAACTCCTCAAATGCTAATTGGTTATGGCCTAGAATGAGGTGACTAGGGTTTAGAATGAAGATATGCCCTTATAACCCTAAAATATGCCAATCAAACCCTCTACTATGTGATTATAATAAATTTATAGAAGTCTAATAAAAAATTCAAAATGTCAAAATATGTTGGTTATCACCAAAAATACCTCCAAAAGCTAGTCTCTCCACCTACAAACCCTTGCTTGAACTTTATTGATGAAAATATGGTCGAATAACACTCAAATATATATAATATTGCCTTGAATTTGCATTATATCTTCAAACCCTAGTTGATTATTCTTTCTTCCTCGAAACCCTAGTTGTTTGAAGCCTTCAACTCCCTGAAAACTTGCAAATAAGATCAATAATGGATCCTAGGTGAATCCATCTCTCAAAGTGGAATGGATTTTTGTCCAAACCACAAATTTCTAAGGGTTTTCATCCTCTGAAATAGTTGAACCTATTATGCGTAGCTGAAAATAGAGAATTATCAAGTTTTCCAAAATAACATAATAAGCCTTGGAAGGAATAGAGGGCCTTTTATAATAATTTCTTACACAACTTTTGGACCCCAAATCACATTATGTCATTTTTAATAATTTGTTTCCCCAAGTCCAAAAGTGGGTGTCCCCCTTCATGGGAAAATATATATTTTTTAATTTCTTTCCACTTTATCCCACTTAAAGTCACTTTAATATTTTTCTTTTTTTTAAAAAAAAGTGGCTTTAATATTTTAATTTCAAAAAGTGACTCTATAATATTTTATTATTTTATTTAAGTCACTTTTAATTAAATTAATTAAAATAAAGTAATCATGTTGATTTATTTTTTGTGGACAACTTTATAAATAATTTTAATTTAATTATTTTATTCTTGGCCAAAAATTGGGGACATTACAACATCATTCATCATCGCAAACATTAAAGATATCAAGTTTCCACAATCCATCTTGTTGTTTTAATAATTTTTTGGATTTGGTTGTGTCATCATTTTTTTCCATCAGGATGAAAGAGAGTTGAAGGAGGAAAAATGGTTTGTTGCAGACCAATATAAGCTAAAAAGAGAGATGAGAGAAAGGGATGGTGGCACTCGATTTGAGGTCAAAGGATGAGTAGGGAAAAGTCAAAGCTAAGAAAAAAAGAGGAGAATAGAAAGGAAAATGCAATTAACTGAATAGAGGAGGAAAACACCCTTGGAGAAAAATGAAATAATTTGAAAATAAAAATAAAAGAACATGGAAAAGAAAAAAGAAAAGAAACAAAATATAAATAATTGTAATAAATAATAGCCTTTACAAACCTATTTTAATTGAAAAATAGATACTATAAGGAGGAAACTATTTTAAATTTGAGAACATTTGCAAAAAATATACTTATATTATTAAAAGTTGTAAATAGTCTAACAATAGCCAAATGAAAAAAAGATGCAATTGAAATTGTTGTAAAGAACCAACCTTGTATATTTTAAGTTTAAAAATAAAAATTATACCAAGATATTGTTGATGGGTGTTTTATGCACTTTCTCAACATAGGCACTGCGTAGGTGCACTACCTCTCTTGAAAGGTAATCTCCAACAACAAGTTGCTTTAAATCACCCCAAGGTCTCTCGGGTGTCAAGTCTTGACGTGCATGAAATTTCTTAGTTGATATTTGATGTGATTTTGCTAGTAATCACAGGGCAGCTTACCAAGTCTGGCTAGAGACGAGGTGAATCTAAAAATGGAGTTCCTGAGATGGGAAGTTAATGTGCAATTTGTTGCAAGTTTGAACAACAATCTTAAACTCCTATTTTATCTTGAGATTTGGCTTTACAATGTGCAATGAACCTTCACATAGGCTACTTATTAAAAAAAAAGGAAAAAGGGCATGGAAGAGAAGAGGTTCCTAGATCTAAAACTAGCAATGAACAATGATCATGGAGGATTCTACTGTGGAAAACTTCCTTAAAAAGGAATTTCACTTAACCAAATTGACTCACAATATCATGAAACATGTGCAAGCTTCTAAGGACTGGTAATATTCAACCATTCATTCACCATAAACATGCATGAATAAAAGATAGAAGTTTGGAGCAGCTTTTAGTTTATGCTTAGACTAACTTTACACAACTATCTACCATCAATAAACAACAAAAATTATGGACAAGAAGGCATCAACACAACAAAAATCTACACAACCATTGAACAACATTAACTAATCTATCAAAGTAATCTAAAGCATGAAGAAGAACAAAGTAAATCTATTTAAATAAACTAACTATGGAGATGAACCATGTAACATGCAATAGAAACTCAAGAGTCCACCAAAAGCTAATGAACTTCTATTAAAAAATTTGTAGCATGCCTTTACAACAACTCAACTCTCCCTTGAAAATGAGAGGAGACACCCTATTTATAGTTTTCAAAAAGAAAAATAAATGGATAGGATTGATTTGCATTATGTGGCCAAGATTCACTACAAACTAGGGTTTCACCTACCCCCAAATATAATACAATTTAAAATTACATCTTTGTCTTTTTCCCTATTTTGTCCTTATATGACAACACTGTAGCAAATTTTTCTTTTGTTGATTTCCTTTGTTGCAGCTATTCTATGAGGAGCTTTTCATCAATGAATGGGTTTCCCTCCTTCTTCAAAGAAGAATACTCCATGAACTTGTTGATTAATTCTTGGAGCTTATCAATCTCCATTATATTAGATTGGAGAACCTGATAGTTCCATTGCTTGGATTGGCCTATGAGTGTATCCCAATCTCCATCATACTTAGTCATGTTGTCCCTGACTTGTTCAGATTGGATGAAAGCCCAAGCAACTAAACTCATAAAATTTGTGGTAAGCTTGCCCAACATCCCATCTTCCATCTTCTTATGGAAATAAGGTTTTATCTTTTCTGGATCAATCTCAATGGAGAGCATTTCATAACCTGTCATTAATTTCAAATATTGAACACAGTCTACCCTAACGTCCTTAGCCCAATCAATGTCAGGTTCCACTTTGCAGAGCACTTTCTCCAGTATCTCTTTCCTATGATTGAAATCCAGCTTCCACATATCCACCAACCAGTGATCGTCCTCTGTTAGTGTAAGCTCATTTTCCCATGTTTTCTAAGGAAGCTTGAGGATGGCCTCAATTTTAGGATAGGTGGACCCATATATTTTATTTGTTGTTCTGACAGTAGGATTGATGCCCATGTTTCCAACATATAGGACATGTCAGAACCAATCCTCCATAGTCTTAGTCCAATTCTTTCTTTTCTCGAGTTTTTCGATATGGTCCTTGGACAAAAATTATGGTGGAGCCGAAGATGTTGTGGGTATCTCTTCCATGGATAACCATTGTTGAATATAGTCAGTCAAATCAACCAATTTTGATTTTAGTTCTTCTTTGGAAATCTTGTCCTTGTGCATTTGATGCACTGTTGTGGCAACTGAATCCTGGAGGTGATCTATCTTTTGATCCCTGGTGATTGTTCCCAAACTGATGGTGGAGATGTCATAACTTATGACTTCTTCTCCCACAACTAGTGTGGAAATTTTCATAGTCCTAGACCCCAAAGCATCCATGGTCAGTTTGGATCTGACTTTAGGCTTCTTTTCCTTTGTGTTGACTTGTACTCGAGCTAAGATAGCATTGAGTCTTTCCTTGGGATCTCTGGGAGTTGGAGTCTTCTTCTCTAATTGTCTTTCTAACCACTTGGGCATATGAGACTCTTCCTTGGGTGATTCATGATCACCTTCTTCTTCATCCTTCCCGACTTCAATCTCCTCATCACCTGGAGCTTCTCACTCTGTCCTCATTTCTTCTTCTTCTTCTTCATCAGAGTCTCAAATGAACATTGTGTCTTTGATCAGGGACTTGGTGGGTGTGCATTTCTTGGGGTTGTCCTCTCCTTTATAAGTCTTTTCCTCTTCTTGAACTTCATGCTTATGTTGCTCAAGATGTTTTTCTTCTTTGTGAGACTCTATCTCTAGATTTCTTCTTGCTTCAACCTCCTTCTCAAGCTTATCCATTTCTAGGCTCTTATTATCTTTAGAATATTCTTCGAGTTTATCTTCTTCTTTATTCTCCTCTTCCTCGTGCTAAGGTTGCACATCTTCTTGTTATTTCTTTTCTTGCTCTTCCTGTTCTTCCGAGAGAGGCATTTCTTCATCATGCTTGGGGCCTTCATCATGCTCCCTAGTTGGAAGTTCAGTATCTTCTTCCATTTTATCACTTGACTACTTTTCTTCCTTGAAAGGTGGCATTTCTACTTCCTCTCCAACATCCTTCAATTGTCAAGAAAAATCCTCCTCGAGGTCTACATCAAAGGTCTCTACAATGTATTTGGTGTCATTCTCTTCTTCATCACCCTCAAAGGACTCTGTTTCTTCTCCTTTGTAGACCACCTTATCAATTTGAAAATGTTGGTGCTCTGGGTGTTCATGGTAGTCATTTTCTTCCTCCTCCAATTCCTTTGTTGCTTCCTTTTATTTCCTTTCTAACTCCCCAGATATTTGCATTGTGGCTTTCATCTCTGGTGGTTTAGTTGGAGGATTTAATGTAGGAATGTTGGCAAGAACCTGTGCCAGAGCAGCTTGGATGGTTGGATTCATCAATACTTTAGAAAGATTTGTAGGAATATTTTGCATATGTCAGGAGATTCCTTTGGAAGTGAGAGCATAGGCATTGGTATTGTTGTTGTTTCCAGGGATAGTGATGTAGTTGGAGACATGGAAGCAAAGGAGAGCAGAGAAGTGGTGGCGAAAGAAGAGTCTATGGTCACAACCTGCATGGTGGGTGGAGAAGAGGCAAGGTGGACCGAGATATCCACTATAGGTGGAGAATTAGCAACCATCACCTAAGAAGCAAGTGGAGGGGCAGTAGGTGGAGATTTTGGTTGCTCGGCCTCCATTTCCTCTCTTTCATGAAGTGGATCTTTTTGAATGGTAGGAATCTTCGTGAAACTAGCTGATCTCTTATGTTTCTTGGAAGTTTCTCCCTCAAAAGCCTTTCTCACATACACCTTAGGATTGAGTTGTTGCTCAACAACTTCTTTTCTCTTCCTTGACCTGGTGGATAGGGGAGATTTTGAAGTTTCTCTTGATGAGGAAATAGATGTCCCACTATCTGTTTCACTTATTGGCCCCTTGCTGCTTCAATTGTGAAATTCTCCCATCATTCCACTCTTTTGTTCTAGCCTCGATGGATTTGGTTAGAATATCAAGGTTTTCAGTCTCTTGTTCATCCTAGTCAATTAGTGGCAGCGGGAGATTAGCAATTGTGTTGTACCGAGGATCCATCATTGTGTTTTCATCTTCTACTACTTGATCTAGTATGAGGAACATGTTGACCCTCTTTACAAAATATGTTGCCATCTGCATATAGTGCCTCATTCGCACTTCATTATCATTTTTTTCAATTATCCCAAAAGTCCTCGATGCTATGTAGATGGGCGTATTTAGGTCCAAGTGCTTTCTTGAGTTTTCCATAGGGGTCCATCCTTGGCTGGGCAGTTTGGAGTCTCAAATGGAATTTTGCCAATTCCTTCTCTGAATTATCGACACACTAAGAGGTATGGATTTCGTATAGCCCTTGGCCAAAGGAGAGGGGATAAGGCATCCCCACCTTATGCTTGCTGCTCAAAAGGGTGTGTGCATGTCATAGCTACCAAGAGAGTTCTAATAGTATTATCCAGTCATTGGGATATTGGGGCATCTTGTATGGTCTTTCTAAAAATCCTTCAGCACGAATGTAGTTGAACTTTGGATATTGAATGAATAAGAAGGAAAACTGTTTTAAGAATGCATTGGCACTGTGGGAGACTCTCCTCTCAAAGTTTCCCCTAAGCAATCTGATAATATGACCTATGAAAGCGTCATTGACCCTGCAGTAGTCCCTCTTAAAGTTTTTGAATTGTAGTTGAGGGTGCTTATCATATACTTTCAGCTCCCTGCTTGGTTCCTCACCTTGAGCTTTGAATAAGCCTATGTATTACATATGTTCGGCCAATGAATAGAACAAGGAAGATGTCATGTAGAATCTGGAGGTTTTCTTAACAGCCATAAATTGCTTGTGGAAGCAATCACTGATTATCCCCACCCAGTAGAACTTGGCTTCTCCATGGAGAATCTCTTCAACAAAGTACAACATCCACTCTTGGAAGTAGGCCGCAGTTGGAAGGCCCATTACTCTACTTAGTAGGGTTACCAAATCATAAAATTCATTGCAAAAGAGCTCCTGCGGAACCTTTGCAGTACTACCCCTCTTCTCCTTCAACTAGTACTGATTAATAAGTATTTTACACTTGAGGGGTCCTGGTCCCACATAGCCTTTCCATCATCCATGGTCGGCACTTCCATCTCCCTGAAGGTAGGGGTATAAAAATTCCTTGTTATTGCCCTAGTAAACATGTCAGCTAGAACATTTTCATCTCTGTCTACTATGGTTTTGGTTTCTTCTTGATATGCCTCTCTATAGGCCATAACAAGCTTGGGGGTGATGAGGGCTAGAGGAAAGCCTGCGGCTTTACCCAACCCACTGCTTCTGATATTTCTTGCATTCTCTGTTTTAGGGTTGATTCAAACTCTCTGCTTGAATTCGTCAATTTTTATATGTTTGATGCTTGTGTCAGAGACCTCCTTCCAGGTTGAGGTGACTTTGGAGTTCAGGGGTCCCCCTTAGAACTTGTACTTCATTTGATCCTTATCATCCTTTCTGTGGGGCACCTTAGTTTTCTTTCCTTTTTCTTTCTTCACAACCGCTCTCGAAGGTCCTGCACCTAATTCCATATATCCTGTGGGAAAAAGAGAGGTGAGCACAATCAAGCATGAAAACATGGAAGCATTAGCCATAACCCTACAAATGGAGTTAGATTGGATAGATCAACATTTAAGAAATCTAACATATATTTCAGATTGGCATTAGCACTTTACAAGGAGTTTGGACAGTTCGGGCCCCAAGGGTCAGACTTCCCTGGCCTGATGGTTGTTTTGGAGTTCCAGGAGGGATGAAAATTAGGGCACAACGGCCTACCTGTCCATACCTGCCTTCATGTTTGATCAATTTGAAGGGTCCACTGAGGAGAGTGCCCTATTTCAACATCTAGGTCAAAGTCATTTTGGTGATTGGAGAGAATTTGGGACATCTCTTGGGAAATCAGAATTAGAGAGGAGATTTTTTATTTGAGTCTATTGTTAGGGACAGCCTTAGTAGGACGACATTCCGGGGGCAACATTCTGTCAGCGGGATCCACAGCTCTAGAGGGCGGTCAATATCTCTCTTTATCGTTTGGGCGTTTTGGGCCAAAGGGAGTGGAAAGACATTGGTGATTGGCGCTAGGAACGACGGATTCCATGCGATGGTTTGGTGGGGGAAATTTGAGGGATCGGGTCTAGATGGAGATGCAGCCTTCACATTTAATTATTTGATCATTTGAAAGTTTAGCGGTTGAGGTGAAGTCAGGCTTTGGAGGCTGAGAGGATGGAGATAGATTCCCCTAAAGTTATGGCGGTGATGGGATGGCGTCCCGATCATGGCAACCTAAAATGAGGGGTCCGAAGGAGGTTGAGCACCTTAGCAATTTTCTTGTTTCTCATTCATACCACTGAGATGAGGCTAAGACCTGAAGGATGGAAAGACATTACTTGAAATTTGTAAGAGACGATAGAGTGCTCACGAAGTCCTAATGAAGGAAACCTAGCAAAGATGACCCACAAAGGCTTATCACCAAGTCATTTTTTTTGCATTTCAGCCACCATGATGGGGTCGAGTTTTGGAGGTCAGAATGCTAGATGTTGGTGGCCGCAAAGGACAATGAGCTTGGCACGGTGACCCATGGAAGGAATTCCACAAGGTAGGACCCGAAGGATACATGGTGGATGCAAGAGCAGGGTCCGAAGGTCAGGTGGAAGGGATTAGAATGTTGTTTGAGATGGCGAGTTATGAGTGGCGCCCTGGGGATGGAGTCCCGTAGGCACGGACCCAAACGGGTCGATGACTTTCCTTTTAGCTTATGAAATTTGTGAAGTTCCAGATGGAGAAAGGATGGGGTCCCTCCATGATGGAGGACCCAAAAGAGGCATTCACCACTCATCGAATTTTAACTTGTTTCAAGGTTATCGGCGACAATAAGGAGGCTTGGGCCCATAGAACGTGAATGCTTTGGCTGAAGAACGACACTGGGAGGACAAGGTTTCGCGCCCACTAAGTTGGTTGATTTCAAGGGTTTCTCAAGTTTTTCTTATATGGGTTTTGGGTGCTTGTTTCTCTCTATCTAGTACATGTGTTTTTCCTCCTCTTAATCCATCAATTTTGCTAGAAATCAAAGAAAAGCGTGAAATAGGCACTGGTGGTGAACTCACCTTGAGAACCTGATGAAGGAGGCAAAAGAATTAGCAGGTAAATGACTTGAATCGGCACAGGAACTTGTCAGGCTCAAAGGTGGTGCGGGGAGATAGCTTTGGATCATTCTAAACTCTTTTTTCTCAATTGACAAAGTGATAATGACAACTCAAACCCACCTATTTATAAAATTTAAAGCATTAAATGCTAGAAATGAATGCTCATTCAACATACATCGGGTTGGTGGGTTACAAATTCAAAAATGGTCATGGGAGCACTAGGATCTGACAAGGGGTGGCCATCGATGGGTGGACATTCAATGGTTCAGCAATGGGTAGACGACAATGGGAACTCTGGGTTCTAGAGAGTGGAAAGTTGTTCAACAACAGCCGTTGGGATGTCAATGATAAATAGATGGTGAAATGAGCTCTGAAACCTGATGGGTGGAAAGCCGCTAGAGGAAGGTCGTTAGGAACAACAATGTGGCAAAGGAAATCTATGAAGGGCAGCCCAACAAGGTGGGCCTAATGAGGTCCATGGATGTTGACTTAGTAAAGCCAAGGCAAACATCCAACAAGATTCCACAAAGACTTAGGACTTAGAAATTTTGAGGGGGTGAAACATAGTCGACTCAAGATAAACTCTTTAGGACTCATTGACCATTTTGAACACCAAAACAGGGGGCATGCAAAACAAGACGACAACAAAATGACCCAGCGAGGAAAAGGAAAGAGACAGTCCCCATTCCGAATGGGGCGTGTTTGTTGAGGGCACAAAAAATATAAATATTATAAGGGTGAATAATGATGAAAAGAAATGCAATTTTTAGGTTATGCAAATATAATTTATTTGTAAAAAATTAATATTACAAAGATTAATATATTTTTAGGATATCAAAAAAATTGACCACAATGCCAACTTGTGATGACACTAGATGAAGTGAGGATCCAAGTTACTAAAGTAGGACATTAGTTTTGATCCTTTGCTAGGCATTGCGAAGGAAAATTGTTTGGTGTCCCTATCATAGGCTGATAATATTATGAAAGTAAATATTACATATAGATGTTAGAATAATAAGGATAATCATTTGATAATTAATCAATCATTAATTAATTATTAAGTCCCTTCTTACTTTATTCACTTAAGTTAAACTTAGGTGTGATTTTTTATTACTAGATTGGGCTATTATAGGCTGAGTTGTCTTATTGCATGAGATGAGAGCACTTGTCAAAATCTAATCAAATCCTCATCCAGAGTTTTCACTTTTTTATAAGCATTCATTATTGTACTTTGTAAACTTTCCATTCAATTGACAATATGATTAAATGTTAATCTCAATGTCAAACACTAGCGTGGATTCAATAAATCTCTCTTGGTTGCATAGCACATTAGTTGCTTTGATCTCTTGTATGTGATAGGCATTTTGGTTGGAAGTGATTTGTGGGATTTGTGGGGTTCACTATCAACTCCGATGATAGATGTTTGATACTTCAAGTTAACAAACTATATACTAACTTCCAATGGTTTTTAGTTTCATCTTCCTATTGGATATTTTATTCTATGGTTTTCCATGATGGCGAAACCCTAAATCTATGCTTTATGGTTTTAATATGGGTGTGGCCCCCAAAGCTACTTTTATCTAGCAAAAATAAAGCATTCCTTTGAAATATTTGCATCTTTCATTAGTATATACATAAATGAAGAACCTTTTCATTTTGAAATTCATTGGTTCCAATAATGCACACCAAACTATTATTCTTAATTTTATTTTTTGTGTCCTATTCTTTTATTCATGTGCCTATGAATGAGTGTGAATCTCTAATTTGTGCTTCTCTATCCCACCATTTTTCATAGTCATCTCGGTCTCTATTTTGAAACAACATTCTCCTACATCAAATTATGGATATAAAAACTAAAAATTTTCTTTAGACATCTATTCATAGACACATGTGGCTTAGAATGGAAAATATAATAGTATTCTCTTCCCCAACCATGTACCTTCAACATAGTTTTCCAATTTAAGTTTGGATAGCTCTTCCCCTAATTTGAAGCATGCCCCTCACAATTGATTCTTAACTTTTTCACTAAAATGAACACCTCAACATGTATTTATGAGATTGATATTTTTACCATCTTCCAAAATTACGCATTCCTTTGAGAATTACCTTTGTTCTTTTGAACTTGATCACTCACCTTCCATATATGAGTGTAATCCTATACATAAAAATAAGAGCACTTTGTCTAAATATAGGCACATTGTTAACAATGTAATTGTGAATTTTGACAAAACCTTTTTTCCTATTATTTGACTCACACCTCAAAGTGGAATATAAAATCTCGCTTTTGAATATACTTTCTCCTTACATTGGCACATGTCAATACTCTATGACAAATTTTTTATAGCTTTTTTTATCTTCTATTAGGCACACACCTTAATGTAGTTGTACAAAATATACTTGAGTTTGAATACACTACCATGCATTGGAACTTATTAAAAGTATTGGAATGAAATCCTAAAAAATATATTTGCACTTTGCAACCATTATAAAGGACTAAAATCTACAAGAAGCTGTAAAATTCATGGATATGTTGAATCAAAATTCACCTTATTGTATTTGTTGAGCAAATTTGAAACATATGGAATTTTTAAAAGTTGAAACTTATGAATTATAAATTAAATCCTAATTATATATCTTTCCAACATGAAACCCATCAATACTTTATGACATGCTTCTTTGTTCTCAACTAAAATATATTCTTCTAGACTACTTTGACATTAGTGACTTCTATCACATGCAAGATTCCAATAATTTATTGATTTATTGTTATCTTAATTAATAGATATACATAGGAGGAAACACACAACTAAATAACATATACATCACAAATTGGGAAACAAAATACAAAACTAAACTAAACTTCTCTTTGACGAGTAGGAGCAATGTATCTTGAAAACTAGATGATTGAGTCTTATAACAAACTCCCTCTTAGTTTTTCCATCATCTTTCTTGGAATTTGAGAGTTGTGCAAACAAGGCATGAATTTCTTCAACTAACTTGAAGTGTGCAAGAAAATTTTCACTCATCAACTCCCAACTAGTAATAGAACAAGTAAAAATATGGTGAAACCAATCAGTCATCATGTCATGTAATATTTTCATAAACAAACAAATTGTGACACCTTCATGTGTCAAACTCAACACCTACATACAATGGTGAAGGTTGAAATATGTTCATCTAGATGTTTCCATTTCCATAGAAATTTGGGAAAGTTCCTTTGACCCTAAAAGAAATTCATGTTTTTTTACAAGAGTTAAAAGACCAGTAGTGTTTCTCCAAAGTATAGGGGAAACACATCAATTGTTAGGATTTCCACCATTCCCACAATTTTCACCATTGTTATTATTACCCATTGTCTGAAATGGTTCTTTTAACAAAGATGAAAAAACTTCAACAAGTTCTAGAACTCTTTTAAAAGAGTAACCCTTTCTAAGAGGATGTCATATACAAAAGGAGACTTGCTAAACTATCCCTTCTACTTGACGGTAAGTAAATTTTACCATATTTTTTTTCAATTCTAAAGAGAAGGTACAATTTTCCTTCCTACTACAAGATCAATTTTTATTTCTCCATCTAAGATGGTAACAATTGTTATCTAATGTATAAGAATTTTATTCTGATCAAAAGAAAAGTGGCTCATATTGTTTAATATATCTTCTTGATTATCTTCAATCAAATTCAAGTTAGGTTGCAAAACAAGAGAAATAAGATACCAAATTATTATTTTGAAATAAAATATTGTTGAAAATTTGTTGGGGATCTCATGCAAGATTGGAGCAATAAATTAAACAAATTTAAACAATTATAATGTAGATCAATATTATAGAATAGAGGAATGAAGCTCACAAACAACATACAAAAATTTTATGTGGTTCACCCTTTGGGATACATCCAAAAAACAACAATCCAATTTTTATTAATTGTTATCATTGGATTTTGCACCCTGTTGAATGTAAAATTCAACAATCCAGTGTAACATGGGAAGACCTCTAAAGTTGTGGGTTTCTTGTGAACAGAGGTCAACCTTCGGAGAAGGTTGGCTTCCTTTGTGTTATCACCTAACTACTGATCTTTGTAAGGAAAAGGGAGAAGGAGTGCATGAAAATGAAAACTAAACCCTATGGTGATACACCGAACTGACATAAATCATGAAATGAAAACAAGATGAACATACACTGGAAAACTAATGATAGCTATTTCATTTACTCAACATAAAATTTGTGAACTTATGCATCATTCTTGAAAAGGCTTAATCTGCATATGTATTTTAAGAAGGAAATATGAATTTCACAACTTTAAAGTTTAGATGCGGATTTAGAAAAAGCACAGTTCAAAACTTGCATAATCTGAAAGACAAAAAATGAAAGTAGTATGAATACTAACACTGGTTTCCAAGGTAATCTATATATTTCATATTCCAAAATCCAAATGAGTTACAAAGCATACATCAGTTGAGAAAGGATTTAAGAAAAATCACTAACTCTCTAGAATGCATAATCTGAACTCGTTTACAAAGAGGCAAAAAAGCCATATATACAAAAGTCCCAGCCCTTAGGGCTTACAAAAATATCAATCTCCAGAAAGATCCACATCTAGATTTTTTTGATGAAGTTAATGTTGCATCCAAGTGTATCCCTAATGTCCATGTCGGTGAAGGGTCACTCCAGGAATGGCCTCCTTGATCTTTTGCAATGATCGCATTAACTTCTGGCCCCTTGTCCACCTTAAAACTTCCATCAGAGCTGCCTTGAATTCCCTGAAGCATTATCATAAATGTTGCTCTAACTTTTCCAGCAAACATCCTAGTTGTCCTTGCGGTCTCATCCTTTCTATTCTTCTCCTATTCTAGACCCTTCCACAAGTTGACCTCTTCTAGAAACAACATCGGATTCTCCCATTAGATCTCCACACTATTGCTTCCCCGAGCTGCTCCATCGTTTTTGATCTCAGAGCAGATCCATGTTGCTTACATTATGTTGATCTTCTTCATAGGGGTAGTCAATCAGCCAAGCCGCCCAGGGTTCACCTTTAGTTCTCTCTCTAATTGGTTGAACTCGTGCCATGTAGATTTCCATATGGTCAAAGGTTGCTTCATCAGAATCGCATGTCGATGAGACACTAGCCGTGTCTCCCCGATGTGATTATGCCCTTCAGTAGTTATTGGCATAGCTCACAACTGTCAATAAGAGTTCATAGCGAGCTGCAAAAGTCATATCGACATCCCTAAAACCATTGGCAAGACTATCACCTTTGGCCAGACATCATAGCGAGCCCATAGGAGTCATACTAATATCGCCATTTCATCGCCTAGACATCCGCATTCAACAAGAGTTCTCGCCGAAGTCTACAACAGACCCATCGCTATTGGCAAGACAAAAATTAGTCGGCAGGAGGTCATAGCAAACGCTAAGATTTCTACCGATATCCTTTTCCATGGGAAAGTTGATCGCTATCGACAAGACTCCCCTCAGTCGGTGAGAGATTATACTGAAGGCATAACCTTCAACGAGACAAACAAGCATTAGTGAGACATCTCGCCGAGCTCAAAACATTTTAGTGAGCTCACCCCACTTGTGCAAAAAAGTCAGTGAGAGACCATCGAGTTAGGGAGACTTCTCCTCAAACTCAAAACATTACACTGAAGGCACCCTTCTATCGGCAAGACTTCCTCATTCGGCCAGACTTCATGCCGAAGGCAAACCCTTTCGCCGAGATTGCATGGGTCGGCAAGATGTCTCCCAGAGCTCCTATCTCTTCAGTGACACTAACTCTCTTCGGCAAGACACCAACGGGGCAGCAAGACCTTTACCCGAGGCTAGGATTCTTACTGATTCCGAATATCCATTCGGCAAGACCCTTTCGGGTTGACAAGACTTCACATCGAACTCCTATTTTGGCGATACCCTGCTTAGTCGGCAAAACCTTTCATCGAGCTCAAACATTATATTGAAGGCACAATCCCTTTGGTGAGACACCACTTGGTCATCAGGACTTCATGTTGAATTCAACCTTTTGGCGAGACTTCTATTTATCGGTCAAACCTCATAGCGAACACAAATCACTCTCCCCAACATTAGCCTAGTGAACAACTGTCAGCGAGACATTACAAGCGGAGAGAGATATAAAACTTTACAGCGACCGAGATGTCTTGGCGACCTAAGGAAAAATTTAATCCATTTGGACCCTATGAATACTTGAAAAATAGACCCCTGCTTGATTGAGCCCGTAGGTAAAAATTGGGCAACATTTATGGCGACCTTTGCTGGATGTTTGCCTGCTAAACCTAGAAACCAATAGCCAAAACTTGTCCATTGGGCTCAGATTCACTTAGTAAAAACCTCAGAATAGACCAAGAGCAGTTCGCACATGGCTGCAACTCACTTGAGACTCATGAAGCAGATCAGGACACTAGAAACTTATTGAAACCGGAGAAACTGAAGTGAAACTACCAAACTATGCTCGAAAAACACTTAGGAAATGCAACAACTAAACTAAAGTGCAGAAGCACTTATTGAAAGCATAAAACCTAACCTAATATGCACAATGATAAATCATACCTCAAAACAATGTTTGAAGTGAATCCCATTAACTGGGATTGGTAATTTTTCTCCATCCATGTTCGATAATTGGAATGCATTATGCTCCTTGCATTCAGTAACAACAAAAGGGCCTGCCCAGAAATGGTCAATTTTTATATGTTTGCCTCGACCACTCTTTAGCACATCCCACTTTAGAACAATATCACCTTCCTTGAAAAATTTGGTTGTAGCTTTCTTATCAATTTTTTTTTTGTTTGGAGCTGATGATACTCCAAAGTTTTCATTGCTTTGTCTCTTGATTCTTTGAGCTCCATGAGCTCTTCATATCTCACAGACATTGGGTCTTGTTCTTCATACATCTCCAACTGGTGAACAATGTCTAGAGCTGGAAGCTCTACAGATAGAGGTAATCTAGCCTCTTTACCATAAACGAGGGCATATGGAGAATTACAAATTGATCTCTTGGGGATTATTCTATCTGCCCAAAGTATAGATTTCAATGTGGTATGCCAAATTATTTGATTCTCCTCCATAGTCCTCTTAATGATTCTAATCAAGTTTTTATTTGTACTTTTAGCTAATCTATTACCCTGTGGGTAATAATTGGAGGAAGTATTCAGATGAATTTTGTGTTTAACAACCCAATCTATGACTCTTAATCCAACAAATGCAAAAGTATTATTTGAAATGCTAGAGTCAAGAACTCCAAATCTGGTGATTATATCTTCATAAAAACTCAAAACTGAAGATTCATTTGCTTCTTTCAAAGGTGTTGCCTTTGTCCATCATGTGAAATAGTCTGTAGCAGTAATCACCCACTTATGACCAGCACTGGATGGTGGATTAATTGGTCTAATAAAGTCAATGCCCCATCTCATGAAGGGTTTCTCTACCTAAATTGGATGTAAAGGCATAGCAGACAGCTTTTCCTTTCCTGCAAACAAAGCACATTTCATACACTTTCTTGACCATGCATATGCATCTTTAAACAAGCTAGGCCAATAGTAACCAACTCTCATAATTTTCCAAGCAGTTGTCCTTGGAGAAAAGTGACCTCCGGAAACTCCATCATAAAACTCATGCAGTACCTTTTCTGTTTGATCAACATCAATACACCTTAACAAGACACCATTCAAATCTTTCCTGAAAAGGATATTATTAATGATGATATAAGAAATTGACTGCAATCTGAAGTATCTTCGTTTTGCTCTGTCCAGACCTAGTGGACATTCACCAGTATGAAGAAAGTGGGTTATTTCTTGAACCCAACCTGCAACTGATGCAGGTGTAGCAGCTTGAACATTTTGAGACTCATCTGTATTAGTTAAAACAACACCAGTTTCTGATTTTTGTGCATCTTCAGAAGTGGAAGCAAGTTTCTCACAAAGTCCTTTACCTCTGACAAGTTTTGTGATGTTGATGTTGACATCAAATTCCATTACTTTTGTGATCCACCCTACTCTTTTCTCACTCAGATCTTTGTTCAACAAAAACTCCTTCACACTCGGGTGTGCAACCAAAATATGAATTTTATTGTTTGAAATTAGAGGCTTAAACTTCTTTAGGCTTCTGATCACAGTGAGAACATGTTTCTCAACAAATGTATATTTCTCTTCATAATCAACAAGTACTTGACTAAAGAAAGCTATTGGCTGCTCTAAATTATCACTGTTTTTCTAAACCAGCATAGCGGAAATTGAACTAACGTTGCCAAAAGCATACAAAAAGAACTCTTTAGAGAAATCTGGATTTACCAATGTTGGAGCTGATGCTAAAGCTTCCTTGATTTCTTCAAAACTATGTTTTATGTCTCTAGTCCAACTGAAAACTGCATTCTTTTTTAGCATAGCAGTCAAAGGCTGTAATAAATTTGCAACATCAAGAATGAATCTTCTTAAAATTTTGATTCTCCCTAAGAAGCTTTGCAATCTTTTTTTGTAATTAGGTAATGGCAGTTCGAGTATAGCCTTAACTCTTTCAGGATCAATGGTAACTCCGTCTTTTGATACTATGTGGCCTAACAGTTTACCTTCATGAACTACAAAAATACTCTTTTTCAGATTGAGAGATATTCCATATTCTCTACATTTTTAAAAAACTTGCTTTAGATGTGACAAGTGTTCATCTGCATTCTTTGAATATACAGTTATTTCATTTAAGTAAACCCGCAAAAATTCCTGGATTAAACTCTGAAATGCCATATCCATGACATGCTGAAAGGAGGCACTAGCATTAGATAAACCAAAAGGCATTCTCTTGTAGGCCATAGTGCCCCATTTTGTTGTAAATGTTGTTTTATACTGATCCTCCTCTTTGACAAGAATCTGGTTATAACCAGAATATTCATCCAGAAGAGAAAATCTTTCTAAACTGGCAACAGCTTGGAGAATTTGTTCCATAGACGGTAAGAGGTAATGATCTTTCAGAGACGCTCTATTAAGGTCTCTAAAATCTACACATAATCTTACCTCACCATTCTTTTTTCTAACCAGAACAAGGGTAGAAACCCAGGATGTGTGTTTAATTGGAAATACGATACCCCCCTCAACTAACTTGGTCAGCTCTTTGATCATTAAAGGTTCAAGCTTGGGGTTCAATGGTCTCTATTTTTGTCTAACAGGCTTGGCATTAGGTTCTAACTCAATTGTATGTTGTGCAATATGAGGATCAAACCCTCTTAAATCAAAATATTTCCAAGCAAAAACATCATGATACTCTTGGCATAAAACAATGAAAGCTCTCTTATCTTCAACTGAACAGTTTTTTCCTAATTTGAGAAGCTTACCTTTAAATATTTTCACTTCTTCATAATGATCTTCTTTTACTTGAATGCCGACTTTGTTCTTCTTAAGTTGGTCATCAGAATTGAATATGGATTCCAAGGGTAACCAACCCTTTAGGAAGTTTATTTGTCTTCAGCTGTATCACTTGATCATCATACTATTGTTTAATCTTTTCTTGGTTTGCTATAGAAAATTGATCTTCTTGGAGCAGAAAGGTTGAGATCTACTCATCGTTTTCAAACACCTGCCAGTTAATGTCAGGAATTGATGACCTGATAACCACCTTGACATACTATTGTATTTTATCTTTTTTTATATTGCCTGGGATATCAAACTGTGCTCCAATTGCTACAAGTCTGTCGACATGCTTATTCTAATTTCGTGGAATAGAAATCAAATTGAAGGAATTAAATTCTTCAATTATGTTCCATACTCTGTTTCTGTAAGACTTCAAAGCATTATTCTTGGCAACATTCAGCCCCTTAGCCTAATTAACTATCAATTCACTATCTCCATAGACTTTCAAACAGTCAATTCCTCTTTTCCTTTCCCACTCAAGGCCTTGAATGAGTCCTTCATACTCAGCACTGTTGTTAGAACATGCAAAAGCAAAATGAAGGGCTGAAAAATACTTATCACCCTATGGAGAAAGCAGCATTGCACCTCCACGTACTCCATTCTTACTTCTGGAACCATCAAAAAACATTTCCTAGAGTTCACCTTGCTGTTGCAACAACTGATCTATCCCCTTTTCAAGGTTTGGAACCTCTGCATCAGGTTCAAGCATCACATAATTACCCATACCGGCATCTTGAATAAGGTCTTCAGGACTATCCAACACATTTTTAGCTACCCATTCATGTAGCAGCACATCAGGAACAACTTCTTCTTGAATTTCTTGAGCAACAGCCAGCTCATTGTCAGTAAACACGACATAATTTGTGTCTGCAGCAGTAGGAACAACATTGATAGGACTTGGGTTATATGGCTCAATGTGAGCTTTAGCCAACTTTTTAGATTTAATGGTAACCTTAGTTCCATATCTTGTTCTAAATAGCATATGTGACCAATCAGCTGACACATAACCACCTATCTTAGCTGTAAAGTCTCTTGAGAGACACAAAGAAAAGAAAGGTGGAAGATCTATGACACATATGTCCTGAGGAACTGAAAAATTCAGACAAGCATGAAGGGTAAGACTCAAATATTTGATAACACCCAATGTATTAACAAAAGTACCATCCAATTGAATCACTCCTTTCTCTAAAGGTTGATACTTTAGTCTAAGCTTGTCAGCAATTTGTTTTAGAATTACTGAGCTACTAGCTCCACTGTCTACCATATAGTTATCAACTAACTTATCACCTATGATTACATACACATAAAATGGAGGTGGTTTGACTACTTTTCCTACCTCCTTGCTGGGCTGTTTATCCTTTTCTTGAGGATTATTTGTCAACATAGTTCTGACTTGACCTATTGGAGACTCAGATTCATCAGACACTTTAAAATTTGACAAAGTTGAGTGTAACATATCTTTTTGACCTGGGATAGCTAATGAATCCCACATATACATCGTTGCATTCATCTTTTTCATACTATCAAGAATATTATAGGGTACAGCTAGGTTCACTTTATGATGTACCTTTATGCCAGCATGATTAGCTTACAATTGTGGCTGCTCCTTAACTGGGAGTTTCTGATTTCTTTGCAAACCACGAGTCCCTTGAGGTGTAGATGGTTCTACAGCTGTTACTTTTCCTTTATCAATTGCTTGGTCCAACTCAAAAGCTCTTTTCTTTGCCCTTGTGTTAGTTGCAACTGGAGAATTATCTATATTAAGTCCACATAATTCCTCACCTTTCCAATTAACTAGGGTAGTTTCATTGGTAAGCTGGTCTTGGTGTTGTGGAGATGCATCATTGAATTCATTCTACTGTGAACTCGAGGCATTATGTACCATAAGTGCCTGATTAATGAGTCCATTTGAGCAAGTGACCTGATTGTGAGGTTGGTTACAAGGGTAGCACCAATCATAATCTACTACTAATTTATTTTGAATAGGGACAAGATCCTTAACTACACTAATAGGTGTTGGAGCATAAGCCTGAAAAGGTCTTGTGTTTACACTCTGTCTTGGGCCCTGGTAGTTGCCTTGATAAGCCTATCTATTACCTTGATATTGTTGTTGTTGACCTGAATTTTGCTGTTGATAAGGCCTGTTATATGCTTGTTGCTTTTTCAAGCTCACAAGCTTATGACCAAAAGTCTGTAATAGACTTTTGATTTCCTGTAATTCATTTAAAGATCTTGAAACAACAACCTCTTGTGTTATAACAGTTGGAATTGCTGGAATAGGTGGCAAAGGTGCAAAAGGTGGTATCTGCAAGGGATATTCGAATGAATATCTAGAAATATAGGCATTGGTGGCCTAGGAGCAAGTTTACCAGCTTGTATTAGGTTTTTTTCAGCTTTGATTGTTACTTCAAATGCATCTGGTAGAGAAACACCCCCCATTGATTGTATCATAACGGCTATATCATTGTTAAGGGCCTTCAAAAAGTACAAAAATGCGTATTCTGGAGGTGGTCTCACTGTTGCAGGAATTCTATCCCAAGTTCTTTGAAATCTGAAATTGAAATCATTCATTTGCTCCTGAGGAGCCCTCTTAAGTGTAGTTAATTTCTCTAACAAAGATAAATTATCATATCTGTCCTGAAACTGCCTATGTAATTTGTCACCCAACTCATCCTAGGTGGCAACTGAACCTACTCCGAGACTCTTGAACCACTATAATGCTCTTTCTTTGAATGATGTTGCAAGTAGTCTTATAGCTACATCTTCTTGTGTGATATGGTGCACACCACATAAGGAAGCAACATCTCGTATATGTTCAATCGGGGTAGTATGATCTTCCCCAATGAAAGTTGGAAAACTTTTCAAAGCTGTCATTGGAGTATCATTGTGTTGTGTCAAATTTAATGGACTACCTCCATTAAATGGAACAAAAGGCTGATTTCTCGGAGCAGCCATTAGAGGTGGATTTGGATTTGTAAAAACTGTAGTTGATGAACCTGTTGCAACAGTAGAACTTGAAAATATATAACTATCAAAAGTAGTTGGACTGCTTAAAGGAGACCTTCCTGTTCCAAGGCTAGGTGAGGCTAAATGATTCTCAATTTATTTTTTAGATGGTCTTCCTCTCCTTCTTGATGGTGAAAATGCAATTTCTGGTCTAGCACCAGGTGTTGTATACTGTACTCTCTTAGAAGGAGGTGCCCTTTTTGTTGCTCTGCCTTGTCTCCTGGGAGGTGATAGCTGCAAATATTCAAAAGGAATTGAGCTACTCCTTGTCTAAACTCTTCTCATAAACTACAAAAGCACTGATTATGAAGTTCTTTCTCTTTATGGAGTCGCCAAGTATGCAAAAATGACTTTTGTAAATTCTGAAACTTGTTGGTTGCATACCAAACCAACAATATAATGTGTAACTTGTCCCACCGGGCATGCTAGAACTGTTATCACTTGGATTTTGCATTCAACAATCCATTGTAACATGGAAAGACCTCTAAAGCTATGGGTTTCTTGTGACCAGAGGTCAACCTCTGGAGGTCGGCTTCCTTTATGTTATCACCTAACTACTGATATTTGTAAGGAAAAGGGAGGAGTGCATGAAAATGAAAACTAAACCCTATGGTGATACACCGAACTGACATAAATCATGAAATGAAAACAAGATGAACATACATTAGAAAACTAATGATAGCTATTTCATTTACTCAGCATAAACTTTGTGAACTTATGCATCATTCTTGAAAAGGCTTAATCTGCATATGTATTTTAAGAAGGAAAGATGAATTTCACAACTTTAAAGTTTAGATGCAGATTTAGAAAAAGAATAGTTCAAAACTTGCATAATCTGAAAGACAAAAAATGAAAGTAGTATGAATACTAACACTGGTTTCCAAGGTAATCTCTATATTTCATATTCCAAAATCCAAATGAGTTACAAAGCATACATCAGCTAAGAAAGGATTTAAGTAAAATCATTAACTCTCCAGAATGCATAATCCGAACTCCTTTACAAAGAGGCAAAAAAGCCATATATACAAAAGTCTCAGCCCTTAGGGCTTACAAAAATATCAACCTCCAGAAAGATCCGCATCTAGATCTTTTTTGATGAAGTTAATGCTGCATTCAAGTGTATCCCTATTTTCCATGTCGGTGAAGGGTCGCTCCAGGAATGGCCTCCTTGATCTTTTGCGACGATCGCATTAACTTCTGGCCCCATGTCCACCTTCAAACTTCCATCAAAGCTACCTTGAATTCCCTTAATCATTGTCATAAATGTCACTCTACCTTTGCTAGAAGACATCCTAGTTGTCCTTGCAGTCTCATCCTTTCTATTCTTCTCCTGTTCTAGACCTTTCCGCAAGTTGACCTCTTCTGGAAACAACATCGAATTTTCCCATTAGATCTCCACACCATTGCCTCCCCAAGCTGCTCCATTGCTTTTGATCTCATAGCAGATCCATGTTGCTTACATTCTGTTGATCTTCTTCATAGGGGTATTCAATCATCCAAGCCGCCCAAAGTTTGCCTTTAGTTCTCTCTCTAATTGGTTGAACTCGTGCCACGTAGATTTCCAGATAGTCAAAGGTCACTTCATCAAAATCGCATGTCGGTGAGACACTAGCCATGTCTCCTCAATGTGATTATGCCCTTTAGTAGTTATCGACACAGCTCACAACCGTCGGTAAGAGTTCAGAGTGAGCTGCAAAAGTCATATCAACATCCCTAAAACCATTGGCAAGACTATCGCCTTAGGCTAGACATCATAGCGAGCCCACAGGAGTCATACCGATATCGCCATTTCATCACCTAGACATCCACATTCGGCAAGAGTTCTTGCCAAAGTCTGCAGCAGACCCATCGCTATCAACAAGACAAACATCAGTCGACAGGAGGTCATAGCGAACATTAAGAGTCCTACCAATATCTTTTTCAATGGGCAAGTTGATCGCTATCGACAAGACTCCCCTCAATCGGCGAGAGATTATACCAAAGGCATAATCTTTAGCGAAACATCTCACCGAGCTCGAAACATTTCGGCGAGCTCACCCCAATTGTGCACAACAGTTGACGAGAGACCATTGGGTCGGGGAGACTTCTCCCCGAACTCAAAACATTATGTCAAAGGAACCCTTCTGTCGGTGGGACTTCCTCATTCAGCTAGACTTCATGTCGAAGGAAAACCATTTTGCTGAGACTTCATGGATCGGCAAGACGTCTCCATGAGCTCTTATCTCTTCGGTGACACTAACTCCCTTCGGCAAGACACCAACAGGTTGGAAAGACCTTTTCCTGAGGCTATGAGTCTTATCGATTCCAAATATCCATTCGGCGAGACCCTTTCGGGTTGGAAAAACTTCACGCTGAACTCCTCCTATTTCGGCAAGACCCTGCTTAGTCAGCAAGACCTTTCGCCGAGCTCAAACATTATACCGAAGGCACAATCCCTTCGGTGAGACACCACTTGGTCGCTGGGACTTCATGCTGAATTCAACCTTTCGGCGAGACTTCTATTTGTCAGCCAGACCTCATAGCGAACACAAACCACTCTCCCTGACGTCGACCTAGTGAACAACTGTCGGTGAGACATTACAAGTGGAGAGAGATATAAAACTTTACATCGACCGAGATGTATTGGCGACCTAAGGAAAAAGTTAATCCACTTGGCCCCTATGAATACTTGAAAAATAGACCCCTGCCTGATTGAGCCCGTAGGTAAAAATCGGGCAACATTAATATCTAACAAAGAATTCAAATTACAATCCACTAGCAGCAAAATACTGTAGCGTGCAACTCACAAAACCTCACAATCTTTCTCTAACTATGTTCTATCTTCTTCATGTGCAATGTTGTGTGTGCTCAAGACTATAACTATGACCACCAAACATTTTTCATGTGATTTTCCACATTCTCACACAATGTTTTGTCGTGGTCTTCTTCTCTAACCTGCTCACTCTCTATTGTGACTCTTTAATTTCACGTGTGTAGCAAGAAAATGTTAATTATTTTGGGAAGTTACAAAGCATTTTTCAACTGAATTTCAACTAGAATAGCTTACAAATTTTCTTTAATAACATATAGAAATTTTTACTTTAGGGGAATTTTAGATAGAACCTCGATGTGTGCTCCACTCTTGGGCCCTCGTCGAGTGGGTGGTCTCCTTGGACCCTGTAGGAGTGGTAGAGCCTCCCTGCACTCCCTTGTTAATTAATTTGGGGGAAAACTACATCAGAAAAAGTGACCAAAATCTTAACTTGGAGCATGATCAAGCTACACATATTACCAATCCCCCACTTGGAGACTGATTAGGCTCAACACCAAATTATCTCCCTCTTAGCTATTGATCCCATAATACCACCACTAGAATTTACACCCCTAGACAACTATTTTTATTCCATCCATTTTTAATATTAAAGACTAACAAAATGTGAAGAGGAAATCATCTTCTCATGTGTTATCGCCTTCATAAACATATTTGTTCGATTCTTACTTGTATTAATTTTCTCTAGCTTTAACTACCCATCCTCGAACATTGATAGTGTGAAGTGATATCTCAGTTATATGCATTTTGTTTAGAATGTTTAGAGCATAATTATTAGAAAGATGAATGACACTTTGGTTGTCTGTAAATAAATAATTATTAGTCTATTGCTTTCCCAATACCTCTAAGAAATATTTCAACCAAATCATCTCCTTGCTTGCTTTACTTGCAACAATATATTCTACCTCTATTGTTGATAAAGCAACAACCTTTTGAAACCTTGAAATCCAACTAACTATTGCCCCACCAACAAAAAACACATAAACTGTAGTTTCACTTGGTATCAATATCACCTACCAAATTAGATTCAACATAACCTTGTAGAGAAATGTTTGATCCTCTAGCACATAAATTTTTATTTTTTATCCCTCTCAAATACTTAAGTATCCATTTCACAACATTTCAATGTTCTATTCTATGATTTCTCATATACCTACTCACAAATCCAACAACATGTGCAATATATGGCCTCATGCATATCATGACATACACTAAACTACCAACAACTGAAGAATATTAAATCTTGGACATTTTTTCTTCTTCTGCTTGTGCCTTTGGACACATCTCCTTGGTCAATTTAAAATGACTAGGAAAAGGTGTGCTAACAGCTTTAGCATTTCCATATTAAATATTTCCAACACCTTTTCAACATAATCACTTTGAGATAGAGTTAATTTTATGTTTTCTCTATCCCATGAAATTTTCATACCAAGGATTTGTTTCTATGCACCCAAATCCATCATAGAAAAAAATTGTTAACTTCTATTTTAGCTCATTAATGTCCTCCATGTTAAACCCTACAATAAGCATATCATCAACATATAAACATAGGATAGTATAACTACCACTATCCAACCTTTTAAAATAAACACAATGGTCAAAATGACACCTGGTGTAACCTTGTTTAGTCATAAAACTATCAAATTTTAAATTCCATTGTTGAGGTGCTTGCTTCAAACTATACAAACTCTTTTTATTTGCACACTAAATTCTCCTTACCTCTGACTTCATATCCCTATGGTTGCTACATATAAATTTCTTCTTCCAAATCCCCATGGAGAAATTTTGTTTTCACATCTAGCTGTTCAAGATGCAAATCTTCTACAAACACAAGACTTAGAACAATTCAAATAGAAGTCATTTTAACAATTGGAGAAAATATTTCATCAAAATCAATACCTTTTTTCTATACAAATCCATTTACCACAAGTTTGGATTCAATTCTTTTCTTGCCTCCTTTCAGCCTATAAACCCATTTTTATTTAGGAAACCTCGTTTACTTGCAGATAACTTGCATAAATCCCAAGTCTGCTTTTTCAACTAGGAATCCATTTTTTTACTCCTCACTCCACTATTATTTGGTATCCACCTACATATATTCTTTATGCCCTTTCAATTCACCAACATTAATTAATAAAATAATATATCATGAAAGAGAAAATAATTCAAGACGTATACTTAAATCCTTGTAGAACGTCTAACATTCACTAGAGTTTGTGATATTTCTTCTTGTTGTTGAGCATGAGGTACCATTGGAATATTACTTTCTAGAATACCATCTAGCACTGCATATTATTTTTCTTTCTTCTTTTCTTGCAACTGATCTTTATACAAAACTTTCTCATTGAATACAACATTCCTGCTTGTAATAAATTTTTTATTATCAAAATCCCATAATCTATAACCAAATTCATCAATGTCATTTCCAATGAAGGTACACTTTTTAGATTTAGCTTCCAAATTGATTCTATTTTCAAAATCAATATGTGTCAAAGCTTCACAACTGAAGGTTTTTAAAAAAGAATAGCTCATCTTTTTACTTTTCCTTGCTTCATCTGGAATACCATGACAACCTAAAGGAATTGAAGGACCTTTTGTTAATTAAATATATATTAGTATTAATATTCTGCCCATAAATATAAAGGTAGCCCAACATGTAATCCCATGCTCCTTGCATGCTCCATAATTGTTTTTTTCATTCTCTCAACTGCACCATTTTCCTGTGGAGTCCCTAGAACTATTTTCAACCTATAAATTCTATTAAATGAGTTATAAACTTCAAACTCTTTGTTGCAACACTCAACTCCATTATAAAATTTGAGACATTTTAATATTTTCCCTATCTCATTCTCAACCAAGCTTTTCCATTTTTTAAAAGTTTCAAACACATCCAATTTCTATTTAAGAAAATACACCCAAGTTTTCTTAGTTGTATCATCAATAAATGTGACATAGTTGTGAAAGGGTGAAAATATATGTTAGAAAATGAGCAACAAACAAAAGAGTGCAAGAAAACAAAGATTAACACCCTACACCTCAAGATTGGGCAAATGATTAGCTTAACAAAACAAAATGGAACATTTTACCTTGTTGAGATGTCTTTTGGTTGGCCCTTCGATTCGTGACATTGTATGCTTCTTGGATGACAAGTAAGTGGGGATGCAAGATTGTTGGAGTTGTATGATATTGAATGCAAATGCTAAGATGTGAGAATATGGCTAAGTGTGGCTTCAAATGATAAAACTGCAAGGGTTTGGTTAGCACAATGATCTCCAAAATGAGGAAAAATAGGGGGTATTTATAAAGAATTTTGAATTCTCTAGAGAAATGGACGGTTGAGATTAAACCAATAAGGCCAAGATGTAGGGCTATGGTGAGTTGAGAACTCACAAGCCCTCACATCTTGACATGTGGCATGTGAACTGGCTTGAAAAAGATGATGTGAAAATGAGGTATAAGGAGGGTACATGAGGTGGAAGAAGGACAAGTACTTTGCAAGTACCTTGGGGGATGAGAAGATTTCCTCAAAAATGAACTTCTTGTCCCCAAGTGGGAATGAAAATGACTTTTGAGGAATTTTAGAATTCCTCAAAAATCCCCATGGCAAAAGGGAAAGTAGTTGGAGAAATAAATGTGAATTAAAAATTCACATACTTGCAAGAACCTCATAGACAAGACAAGGTTTCAAAAAAGGAAGTCTTTTTCCACATGTGACTTGATGTGACAAGTCAAAAGATCCTAGAAGATGCATGGGAATATGAGATTATAGGAGGAATAAATATAAATTTAAAATTCACATGGGAAAGAGGGTCAATGCCAAGAAAGGCAAATGAAAAGGTTGACCAAAAATGCATGTTAAATGTGGCTAATGACCTTGATTAAGATTGTCCAAACACATGATTACGATAATTAATGAAGGATTAAAGACTAGTGGAAAATGTTGGAGGATGTGACATTAATCTTGATTAAGTGGTGCACATCTTTAATCATGGATAAATTAAATTAATTCAGATTAGGAGAGGGTTATGGAGAATATGACAAGGAGAGAGAAAGTCAGGAATTAAAAATTAATTTAAATTCCAAGAAGTCACATGAATAAATTAAATAAAGTGGTATATTTATTTAATTTAGAGAAGAAAGAAGGTAAAAGTATTTAATTATTAAATTAAATACTTTTAGGAACCTTATGTAAGACATGAAATATTAATTAAATGAATGATTTAATTAATACCGGGAAAGAGGATGAAGTAGATGAGTAAAGGGATGGATAAGGGGAAAACTTTGACCATATGAAAGTGGTTAAATTTGGATGCCCACATTTTTCCCTTCTTCAAAACACTGTTAGGATAACAGGGTTTCGAAAAAAAGAAAATAAAATGCAGATGACTCTATAGAGGAAGCGACTAGAAAAGAGATGCCCCGGCATGGGAGAGGTTGTATGAGCTGCCCAAATGAAGGAAAATTAAAGTGGATGCCCTAGTCTCACAAGAGAAGGCTTATGACGGAGGATTGGGAGAGAATGGTAGGGTATGTCCCCTCGAGAAGGTGGACGGGGAAGGAAAAAGGGTCTCGGGAAACTTCTTGAAAGTATGGAGTGGTATATGTCATTGGAAAGAGCACGAAAAACTGAGAAGATTGGCATTCGAATGAAGTCAAACAGGTACACAATGTGCAAATGGCGGCCCTAAAAAGATAGAGGGTGAATGGATTAGTTGGAGGAAAATTTTGTTAAATAAAGGGAAAAATTCACTTCATTTAAAAAAGGTAAAAATGAGGGAAAAAAGGTTATAAAGGGTAATTCTAAGAATTACTCCTCATTTGGACAGCTGTCAGTTGAAGAAGAGAGGGAGGAGAAGAGAGGGAGAGGGTCAGAGTGCACGATGTCGAACTACAATAACGACATTATCCATCGGGAGGATGAGGTATGACAGTTCTTCAACGAGTGTGTCATTCCACGCTAAGTTAGCTCTAAACCCAATTTTGTATTTTTTCCTTTTTGTTTAATTTTGAGAAAATTTGAAAATATGGGTTTTATTGGGGGGGAGGGTAGATAAATGGATAGGAAGAAAAACTATGATTTTTGTGTTTCAATCGAGGAGGAAAAATGAAAAAAGTTAGGTGGGTAAGGGAGATGGGTACACCCCGATAAAGGGCAAGGTCGCTTTGAAGGGGCAGATTGAAAGCCAATTTCCATGGAGGAGCGGGTCCACCCATTCTAGGGAAGGTTTTCCCATGCACAGGGGCGGGTCCACCCGTGCCTAGATGGGTTTTCCCACATATGGGGGCAGGTTCACCTACGCTCAGACGGGTCTGCCTGTGCACAGGGGTGGGTCCTCCTGCACCCGAACGGGTCCACCCGCGAGGGCCGAGGACTCACTTGGGAGTCCGGATGGATTCGCCTAAGCTTGGGTGGGTCCACCCGTGCATGGGTAGGTCCGCCCATATAGGGGCAGGTTCACCTACAATTGGGTGGGGCTGCCCGCGAGGGCCAGGGACTCACCCGGGAGCCCAGGGGGATTTTCCTGAGCTTGGGCGGGTTCCCCTATGCATGGGCGGGTCTTCCCACAACCAGGCGAATCCGCCTTGTGCGCTTAGAGTGAGCCCACCTGGGAGCCCAGGTGGGTCTACTTGTACTCGAGGGCGAGTCCACCCGCGAGCTCAGGTTGGTCAGTCTGTGCCCGAGGGCAGGCCCCCTCGAGGGCCCAAGTGAGTCCGCTCGCACTTGGGGGCAGGTCCGCCAATGACCGGGGGTTGATCCGCCCACAGCTAGGGTTGGTCTGCCGCATATGGGGAGGACCGACAAGGGGGGAAGAGGGAAAAGAGAGGAAAAGAGAAAGGAAAGGCAAGGGGATCCCGGGACTGGGGAAGAGGGAAGGAATTTGACACAGAGAAAATGAGAGAGGAAAAATGACATAGTGGTCATGTCATGGATACAAGATTTTGATAGTTTGCAGATGTGGGAGAGGTAGTCCAAGGTACTCAGTAGATGTATAGCAGCCATGACGAACGTAGATCATCAGGTGCTAAAGGAGGCAGGGTTGTTACACATGCTATCATATCCAATGATTAAGGCCCACAGAGCCATGTTGACAATGTTGAGAGAGCATTGGGACTCAGCGACATCGATGTTTCATCTGCTGACAAAGGAGATGACGGTGACTCTAAAGGATGTATGGAGGATTATGAGGCTCCCCATAGCATGGCTCTGAATTAGCAAGTTTCAAGTAGAGGGTGAGGAACTAGACTAGTCTGTGTAGGTTATGTTTGGTGATGACGAGCTACCGATTTAGTAGAAATAGCTAGACGTGGACAGATGTTTGTCTTGCAGAGTATTGACATTGTCGCTATACCTAGTAGGGCTGATTAGTGGGATATTGCTGTCAGATTAGAGTGGTCGATTCATGCACCTCAGGTTCGTTGAGGTGATCTATCACATCATCGAGGGTCGAGAGGGTCAGTTTTCATGGAAGACTTGTATGTTAGCGCAGCTGTATAGGGATATGTACATGGTATGTTATCGAGAGGTGCTGAGTGTGACACACATCACACTGCTACAGGTGTGGGTCTAGGATCATATTAGGGTGACCAGGCCGGTCATGTTGAAAGAAAGAGAGTAGGATGACAGAGTAGTAGTGGCTTGGGTATGAGGGACAAGGCGGGAGTGATATTGTAGTATTGAGATGTCGGAGATGTGGATGTCTAGAGGAGGTGATTTGATGAGTGTGAGCTGAGATGATAGTATGGCGTTCGTATATGCTAGCGATTCAAGCAATGGAGGGATGATGAGGAGAGACACAGGGAATACTTCTACATGCGATATTATATCATTAGGAGGGATCCGCGCATAGTGGAGTTGCACAAGCTAGATCGGGCGACGAGGCAGTTTGGAGTGAGGTAGGATATTCCTGCGAGGCGACTGACATTTCGGTGATTGACATGAGAGTGGTCATGGGGGGATGAGTTGGATCTGGCAGCTGTGTGGGAGGAGTTGGATACATTGTGATTTGTGCCATACTCAGGCAAGAGGGAGGGGCTGAGAGATACAGGGATGACAGATTGATATAGTTAGTGGTTTAGGCGTCATCCACCTGCACAGATTACACCAATGGTGTAGATTGAGGGGGCACTAGGTTTCGGGTCAGAGGATGAGAGATGTTTAAGGGTGGAGAGAGAGGGATAGGGTCCATGAGGATAGCGAAGAGGAGGTTAGGAGAGAGGAGGACGACGGAGAGGAGGATAGGAGGCGGTTGGAGTAGTTGAGGAGCCGGTGAGGGTAGGAAGGAGGAGGAGATGATGACATAGAGCCTGAGGAGGAGATGGAGCAGAGGAGGGAGAGGAGGAGGCTAGGGTTGCGGCGTAGCAGGATAGGGGATTGGAGGCTCAAAGGGAGAGGACATGAGGCTCATGCAGCCACAAGAGGGCGACAACAAGAGATATAGGAGGCACATGCAGCCGCAAGGGAGCAATAGTGGCATAAGGCTCATGTAGCCACAAGAGGGTGTCAGTAGGACAGACAGGAGGCACATGTAGTCACAGGGGAGCAACAACAACAAAGACAGGAGGAGGTCGGGGAGCCCCGTGGTGATTGATGTGGAGGATCGGTAGAGAGTGAGGGGTATGAGCCACAAGAGATGGACATTGATATGGAGGTACATGACATCCTGCCACTCTCGACAGCACCACCTAGAGGAGAGGATCCAACAGAGGTACTGCAAGGTGACCTAGAGAGGTTGCGACTCAATGAGTAGTGGTTATGACAGTCAGAGGCTGAGTGGGGAAGATTAGAGGTAGAGATGAGTGAACTACAAGCACGATTCACCCAGAACAAGAGGGACTACTCAGATCTAGCCATGATGGTGACAGAGGTGGAGAGGAGATTGTTGAGAGAGAGGGATGAGGCATGAGATGAGGTGGTTGACCTGCAGGCAGAGGTAGAGAGGTTGCGAGTAGAGGTGGCTAGGGAACATGAGGACGGGGATGCAGTGAGATGGGAGAGAGACTGTTTGGTGGTTGATGAGGCGGTACGATAGGTTGTTGGAGTAGGGATAGGGCAGGAGCTGATAGAGATTGGGGCAAGGACCACAAGAGATACAGAGGGTTTGCGGAGACAACTAGAGTGGTTATGGAGAGAGAGAGAGAAAATTTGCATTGGGATCAGGATGAGCTCAGGGATAGAGTGTATTATTTAGAGTAGACATTTGGAGATATGGGATTGATGCGGAAAAGAGAGGAGGAGATGAGGGTGCAGATACATGTGCTACAGATAGAGAGGGACATGGCACAAACACAGGTATAGGCTACAAAGGTAGATAGGGATGTGGCTCAGACACATGCTCAGGTGTTACAGAGTGAGAGGCAGGTGGTAGAGGCAAAGGTTGAATCTTTTTAGAGAGAGAGGGATGTAGTGGTGTCACAGGTATTAGCTCTTTGGAGAGAGTGAGATACAACCGAGTTGAGACTTCAAGCACTTCAAAGGGATAGGGATGCAGTGGTGGCTTAGGCACAAACTGTACATAGGGAGAGAGATGTCGCAGAGGTGCGGATGCAGATGTGACAAAGTGAGCGGGACACAACACAGACTCAGTTGCAGGTAGTGCAGGTTGAGGGGGAGTCAGGGGCAGAGGTACAGGGATTGTAGACACAGTTACACACTGCAAAGGATGAGAGGGATAGATCCATAGAGTAGGTACAACAACTGATATTAGTACAAGAGGCTTGGGGGTAGGAGCGGAGGGCCACTAGTGGGGATTGAGATAGGTACAGGAATGAGTGGAATTCCACTAGGTATCAGGCCACACACCGAGATGATTATATGCAAGAGGCAAGTTATTGGAGGTGTGCCTATGAGCAAGCAGTTCTAGATCTGGCACAGTGCACAACATGCTACATCAGATAGGTACCTCAAATGCCAACACCATCCCAATCATTAGGGACATGTGCAGGGGGTATAGGGACTATCGACAGACCCCTTCTCCTTATGGTGGGTACCAAGGGACTCCTACCCATGATTACTAGGGAACACCCATGCACAGAGAGCCAGTGCCTGACTCTCCTCAAAGATCAAACATGGGCAGCTCACAGTAGAGCAATGAGAGAGCAGATGATAGGATACAAATTTTTTGATAGGTGCAAGATGGAGGTTTAGTACATGTCAGTAGGGATCAGAGGTGATCTACATCTCTAGATTTTGTACCTTATTTGATGATATACATGATGGATGTCTATTTGATTATATTTCAGACATTATGATGAGATGGACATTGTATTATTTTGATTATGATATGCGATAGCCCTTATTGACACTATGCATTATGTTTTATGTGATGGATGATTTAATTTATATATGTACATGTATATGATATTTTGTGTTTATTTGGATGGATGATTTAATTTAAGTATGCACATGTGTATGATATTTTATGTTTATGTGGACGGATGATTATGCATGTATTAGTGTTTATAATGTAGGATGAGATGAGTATTTGGAATGTATTTAGGATGGATCTAATAGTATGTTTTGCATGTAGTAATGCATGTATTACGTGGATGCTAATATGGACATGTTAGATGAAACTAAGATGCGTAATCTAATCAATCTATGAAAGATAAAATATGTTGTATCTACAATGTAACATGTAATATGAATGAAACATGAATTCCTATAATGCAAACCTAAATGTCAATAAGGACTTGCAATGGGAATGTTGGTCGATGATAGGCGTAACGTGGGTGTCATACCACACCTGTCAACAACCATTAATACCCTGAGAGGAAAATCAAGGGGAAAAAAGAATCAAAGTTTGCACAACCTAAATCATGAGTCATGGGTGGTGAACAAGGCTAAATGAAGGGTGCATGCAATGTAGTTAAGAATGAAATTTTCCATCTTTGGAGCATTGATTTTTGCTATAGCATAAGATACCAAAAACCATGATATATGAGACCAAGGTGAGTTGGCATCAAATACATGAAACAAACACAACAAACAACGTTATCCTAACACCCCAAATTCGCAAGGACCTTGGTTGGGCCAGGTATTAGAATAACCACAAGCACAAAGGGATGTTCTCAACATAACACAAGATTCTAGGGATCCTGGTGGGTACTACGTGGGAACAACCCAGCAGATAGCAACAATAAACGATCAAGATTAGCCTTGTGTTGGTCTCATGTCTAGTGCTTGTCACCCTTGTCTGTCGAGCTTCCTCTTAGTAATGGCCGCAACAGTCCAACTGCTAGCGGTTCCCATTCAACTTCTCTGATTGGTTGAATACAAACCATGTAGGATAGTCTTCACTCGGTCAAAGGCATTCACCCTATGTTGGAATGTCGGTGAGACACTAACCGTGTCTCCCCGATGCCATGAAGTCAGCATTCGATATCACTAAGAGTCCATACTATTGGCAAGATGTTACACCGAGTCCAAAGAGCTATCACTAAGACTTATCACTTTCATTGAGAGATCATACCAAGCCTTTATGTTATACCGAAACGTTCAACAGTCGGTAAGACTTACTGCTTTCTCCAGGAGATCATACCCAGGTTCAAAGTTACTCCGAAGTGCTCATCTATTGCCAAGACTTATCGCTATCGCTGAGATGTTACTCTGAAGTCTTAAGTCATACTGAGCACCAAACAATAGTTGGCAAGACTTCTCTCCATCACTAAGAGTTCTTAGCAAACCTTTAGTGTTACCCCGATGCCTCCAAGACAAAGCTGTCGGTGAGACATCATTCATCGCTAAGACTTCATAGCGACCCCTTTCATTACTCTGATGACCACATGTGTAACACCCTGTCGGTGAGACATACAATCTCGATAAGACTTCATACCAAGATAAGCCTTTCGACCAAAGGTCTCCCCGACACCGCTTGTTGCCCAGAGTCTCCCTAATATATGATAGAAATGGCCTATCAACCAGAGATCTCCACTCAGTATAGGGTTACAGCAATTGCCACAAGTCACAACGACAGGTCCACTCGGCAAGACAGAAACAAGGTCTCAGCGACCAGAACTGTTCAACAAGGTTTCAACTACTAGTCGACCAGACACAAAGCATGTCACACCAACTTCTCTCTCTTAGAGGTTTCAACCTGTGGGATTGAGGCATATATTTCCAACAATCTCCCACTTGACGAAGATCACACAGGCACCTCCAGAGCACAACAAACCTACTAAAAATTATGAGCACTGAGGCCCATCGAACTGGCACACCACCTGAACTTGTCTATGCTCACTGGCTTCGTCAATGCATCTACAAAATTCTCCAAAGTATCAACCTTTTCCAAACTAACATTTCCATCCTCCACCATATCTCATACAAAGTGGTACTGTACATCTATATGTTTCGTCCTAGCATGGAAAGTAGGATTCTTTGCTAAACAAATTGCACTCTGACTGTCACAAAAAATAGTTATTTTCCCTACATCAAAACCAATGTGAGAACACAAATGTTTTAACCAAAATGATTCTTTACAAGCATGTGTAGCTGCCATGTATTCAGCCTCTGTAGTGGACAAAGTGACTATAGCCTACCGCTTACTCATCCAACTCACTACACCACCATTCAACATGAAAGTATATCCACTGGTGGACCTCTTGCTGTCAATGTCCCCTACCCAATCAGAATCCACATACCCTCAAATATTGAGAGTCCTCTATGATTCAACCAAGTTCCCATGGTAACACAAAGCAAAATTTGAAGTGCCCTTCAAATATCCGAAAACTCTCTTTATATCATCCCAATGTGTCCTTCCAAGATTAGCCATAAACTGACTAAGAACTCCCACTGCTTGAGCAATGTATGTCCTTGTACAGACCATTGCATACATAAGACTACCAAACACACTAGCATAGGGTACACTGGTCATATCCTCCATCTCAGTAGGAGATTTTGGACAGTCTTCAACAGATATTTTTGTTCCCTGCAAGACTGGAACAACTAGCTACTTGCAATCATTCATGCAAAATCTCTCTAGAACAGTCTTGATATACTTATTCTGATTGAGCCAAATTTTTCTACTATTCATGTCCCTAGTTATCTCCATCCCCAAAATATACCTTGCTTCACCAAGATCTTTCATTTCAAACTTTGCAGACAACTGAGACTTAAGATCAAAAATCATCAACTTACTCTTGCCTATGAACAACATATCATCAACATAGAGAGCAATAATAAGAACTTGATCACTTTCAGCTTTGTAATACACACAATGATCAGATTTTGATCTTACAAATCCCAAAGACAATACAAAAGTATCAAACTTCTGGTACCACATTCTAGGAGATTGCTTTAACCCATACAAAGACTTTTTTAACTTGCAAACCAGTTTCTCTTTACATTTCTCTACAAGGTGCTCAGGTTGGGACATATAAATTTCTTCTTCAAGATCACCATGAAGAAATGTTGTCTTCACATCCATCTATTTGACCTCTAAGTCATATGTTGTTGCAAGTGACAAAAGAAATCTGATAGATGTCAGCTTAGCTACAGGAGAAAAAATTTCCCCATAATCAATTCCCTCTACTTGGGAATAGCCCATTCGCAACCAACCTCGCCTTATATTTTTCCACACTACCATCTAGACCAATCTTCTTTTTAAATACCCATTTACAGCCTACAGCTTTTCTGCCTTTAGACAAGGGCACCAAACTCCAAGTGTCATTATTTTCTAATGATGCCATTTCTTCATCCATGGCTTCCAACCAAGAGTTTGAATCAAACATTCTAAATGCCTCTTTCATAGTCCTAGGCTCATCAGTGCTAGAAATTAAAGCATAGGCACAAGTAGAATCTATCAAAGAAAACCCATACCTATCAGGTTGCTTTCTTTCATGAGTTGACCTCCTCACTTGCTGAGGCTGAGGTTCTTCTTCTTCTTCAGAACTTTCAAAAATACTTAAGCTCTCCTTAGTTTCAGGTACATTTTGAATTTTTAATTCCTCTTTATCTAGTGTAGGAGGAATTCCAACTACATCCTTATTATTTTCTGACTTTGTCTCTGACTATAGATCCAAGGTAGAAGGCTTTAGCTCATGAAACATTACACTTTTGTTGTATATAACTTTCTCTATATCAAGATTCCAAATCTTGTATCCTTTTATGCCAGCACTATAGCCAATAAAAATACATTTAACAGCCTTGTTCGCCAGCTTATATCTTTTCTCATAAAGCACATGAGCAGATGCCTCATAGCCAAAAACATGAATATGTCTTAAAGAGGGCTTCTTACCAGACCATGCTTCCAAAAGTGTTTTCTCAACAAGAATAGAATTTGGAGAACGATTTATCAAGTAACATGTTGTAGCAATTGCCTCATCCCAGAACTTATCCTCCAAGCCAACATTACTCATCATACTTCGTGATCTCTCCATCACTGTCCTATTGAATCTTTTTGCAACTCCATTTTGCTGTGGAGTATAAGGTGTAGTCTTATGGCTTTTAATCCCATGTCTTTACAATACCTCTCGAAATCATCAGAACAAAATTCACCACCATTATCAGTCCTTAAACATTTTATTTTTCTTCCAGTCTAATTTTCTACAAGGTTCTTAAATTCCTTAAACCGACTGAACACTTCTGATTTACTTTTCAAAAAATAAAAAATGTTCTTCTCGAATAATCATCAATGAACGATACATAGTACCTTGACTTAGACAATGAAGGAACATTCACTAGACCAAATACATCAGAATGAATATAATCTAGCAAACCAAAAAATTTATGAGGACTGGAATAAAACGAAACACGGTGCTATTTTCTATATATACAATTTTCATAGAATTCAAATTCGAGGTTACAATCTTCAAGCCCCTCAACCAGGGTTTTATTCTTCAAGGTTTTTAAACCTTTCTCACCAATGTGGCATAGCCTATGATGTTAGAGTATAGTATTTTCTACTGGAAGTTTAACTTCCATAGAGTTTACACAATTAGGAACATTTCCCTCTTTTCCTCCATGAGTAACTTCCTGTGACTTTACAGAGGCACTATTGTATTGAACAGCATGTGCATCCAGCTTGTAAAAGGTAGCCCCCTTTGCTAGCACCATTGAGCCTCTAGTCATCTTGCAGCCATTTCCAGAGAACATGACTTGCACTCCAATATTATTCAGCTTACTAACAGAAAGTAAGTTTTGAGCCAGACTTGGTATATGCATTACATCATTAATTCCCTTCACTCTTCCATCAGGGAATTGAATTCTGACTCTTCCATGGCCAACAATTTCCAAAGTTGAATCACTTGCCAAGTACACCTTTCCACCATCGTATTCTTCATACTTCATGAACCAGTCTCTATGAGATGTCATGTGGAAAGATGCTCCAAAATCAATCAACCAGACATCATCTAATGCCTGTGTAGCCAAGGTTGCAATGAAGGCGTCTGCATCACTCTGAGAAGAATCATTATCTGAAGGATACTTCTTCTTCTCCTCTTTACAATCCTTTCGAACATGACCAGGTTGCCCATAGTTCCAACACTTCACCTTGGACTTCTTGCCAGGAGACTTTGATCTCCCCTCTGATTTCGATTTGGACTTCTTGTACTTCTTCTTGCCTTTCTCTTTTGACCTTCCTCTAACAGCAAGGGCCTCATTCACCATCTCAGAAGATTTCCTTCTCATTTCTTCTGATAACAAAGAAGCAACAACATCTTCCATCTTGAAACTAGATGTTGTACTCCCAATAGCCATCACCAGGTGATCCCATGAATCTGGCAAAGAACACAATATCAGCATATAGCGATCCTCTTCATCAATCTTCACACCAATAGATGTTAACTGTGCAATCAGCATGTTGAATGCATTCAAATGATTAGCTATAGACCCTCCTTCCTGCATTCTCAAAGTGTACAGCTTCTTCCTCAGGAACAGTTTATTTACCAAGGACTTCCCCTGATAAATAGATGTCAGTCTCTTCCACAAGGAAGATGCAGTCTTCTCTTCATGCACATTGAGAAGAATGGAGTCTGCCAAACAAAGCCTTATCAACCCCTTAGACTTTCTATTTGCAAGGTCCCAATCTTCTTGCTTCATGCCTATAGGCTTCGTTCCAGTCACAACAATCCAAAGGTCATGATCAACCAATAGATCTTCCATTTTAAGTTTCCACAACTCAAAATTGCTGCCATTGAATTTCTCTATTTCAATCTTTCCTGACATGCTAGCCATCTCAATCTGTAATTCAAATTTGAAAAACTTTTACAAGATTCCCACTGAATAGAAATTGACACAAAAAACCCAACATACCCACAAGGATAACACAACTGGCCAAGCTCTGATACCACTTGCAAGGAAAGCTAGATGCAAAAGCAACTCTCCTAACGTCAAAACCTCAGGGAAGAATGTGGAGACACTTTTAAATTTTTACAATTACAATCCAATTAAGATGCACATGAAAGAGGTAACAGAAATAGAGAATTAGACATACACATATGAACACCAGATTTATGTGGGAAAACCCTTATGAGAGAAAAACCCACCACACCAAGAGAAGTCACTTTGTATTACAGTAATAAATATTACATACAGAAATCAGACTTATCTTTCTGATGTCAGTTTACAACAACATTCACTATGATGAACCTCGTACAAAACTTTCACATTACAATGAACATCTCAGAATCAAATTCATCCATTGATCATACAACCACACCACCAATCTAACCAACAATTCATCATCTGCAACTTCAGAGTATATCCATGTCACCCCTGTCTATCGAGCTTCCTCTCAGTAACGGCCGTAATAGTCCAAATTGCTAGCGGTTCCCATTCGACTTCTTTGATTGGTCGAATACAAGCCACGTAGGATAGTATTCACTCGGTCAAAGGAATTCACCCTGTGTTGGCATGTCGATGAGACACTAACCATGTCTCCCCGATGCCACGAAGTCAGCATTCAATATCGCCAAGAGTCCATACTATTGGTAAGATGTTACACCGAGTCCAAAGAGCTATCGCTAATACTTATCACTTTTGCTGAGAGATCATACCAAGCCTTTATGGTATACCAAAATTTTCAAAAGTCAGTAATACTTACCGCTTTTACTAGGAGATCATATCAAGGTTCAAAGTTACTCCGAAGCGCTCATCTATCGCCAAGACTTATCGCTATCGCTGAGATGTTACTCCGAAGTCTTAAGTCATACCGAGCACCAAACAATAGTTGGCAAGACTTCTCTCCATTGCTAAGAGTTCTTAGCGAACCCTTAGTGTTACCTCGATGCCTCCAAGATAAATCTATCGGTGAGACATCGTTCATCACTAAGACTTCATAGCGACCCCTTTTGTTACTCCGATGACCACATGTGTAACACCCTGTTGGCGAGACATACAATCTTGATAAGACTTCATACCGAGATAAGCCTTTTGGCCAAAGGTCTCCCCAACACCGCTTGTCACCCACAGTCTCACCGATATATGATAGAAATGGCCTATCGGCCAGAGATCTCCACTTGGCATAGGGTTATAGTGATTGCCACAAGTCACAGCGACAGGTCCACTCAGCAAGACGGAAACAAGGTCTCAGTGACCAGAACTGTTCAACAAGGTTTCAACTGCTAGTTGGCCAAACACAAAGCATGTCGCACCGACTTGTCTCTCTTAGAGGTTTCAGCCTGTTGGATTGAGGCATATATTTCCAACACATAGGACGAAATTATTTCTCTTTACTATTTTTGGATTTTTTTTATTTTTGTGTTTTTATTTTTGTTTTTTTGCAGCTAGGGTTACTAAGTGGACTTAGGTGTAGAACACATTTAGATGCATGATATTGATAGGTTCTTCAAGGGGCTCTCCTTCAAGGGTAACAATTTTGTATGCCCCAGATCCATAATTAGTGGTTATGATATAAGGATCCAACCAGTTTGCTTCAATTTTTTCTTTCTTATCATGGTCCTGCTGAGTACGTTGGTTCTCTTTAAGGACAAGATCACCAACTTGGACTTGTCAAGGGTGAACCTTCTTGTTGTAGTTATGTTTGAGATAGTTTTGGTAGGCTTGCAGATGATCGTAGGCTTCGATTTGTCTCTCATCAAGTAACTCTAGTTGTGCAAGTCGCGTGACACGAGCATCTTCCTCGCTGATGAGGTTTTTGAGAGAAATCCTCAGTGATGGGATCTCAACTTTGATTGGTAAGATGGCTTCGGCACCATACACTAAATAATAGGGAGTGGCAGCTGTAGGGGAATGGATGGAGGTGTGATACGCCCAGAGAGTGGGATGAATATGGAGGTGCCAATCTCATCCAGTGTTATTGACAACCTTTTTGAGGATGCAGATAAGGGTCTTGTTGGTTGCTTCTGCCTAACCATTACCCTATGGGTAATAAGGTGTTGACCAACGATGTTGGATATGAAAGGTGTCACAGAGATGTTTCATGGCTTGATTTTTAAAAGTTTTTCCATTATCGGAATTGATGGTGAATGGAATACCATATCTACAAAGAATATGGTAAAGGATGAATTTTAAAATTTGAGTACCGGTGATTTGTGAGAGTGGCATTGCTTCCACCCATTTGGTGAAGTACTCAGTGGCAGTAATGATGAATGTATGGTCGTCAAAAGATGGTGGGTAAATCTTACCAATCAAGTTGAAACCCCATTGAGAGAAGGGCCACAGTGCTATGAGGGGCTGAAGGTCCTGTGCTGGAGCATGAATCAAATCTGCATGTTCCTAGCAGGGAAGGCATTTCTTCAAGAATTCACAAGCATCACGCTCTAATGTAGGCCAATAATATCGAGCTCAAAGAATCATTTTGGCCAAATCCATACCATTTGAATGGGCCCCACAAACACCACTATCTACCTCTGTTAGTGTAGTATGGGCTTCGGCCTCATCCACACACCTAAGGAGGGTTCCATCATACCCGTGATGGTAAAGCGTATCACCGACGATGATGTATCTGGCTAAACATTGAATAAAGGATTTTTGTTAGTTTCGTGTGAGGTCTGGTGGTGAAATATTATCATGCAGATAAGTATATATGTCTTGGTACCATGGGGAAGCGAGACCTACAATGTCACACACCATGTCAGTCTCAGGGATATCATATGTTGGGATTAAAAGTTGTTCCACAAGGAACTCACATTTTGTTCAATCTTTAGGCATGTCAATCAGGGAGCCAATAGTAGCCATTGCATCAGCTGCTTTGTTTTGTACCCTAGGAATTTGGTCAAATTGTATGAAGGTGAAATATTTCTTGAAGTCATCCACCATGCATTTATAGGGTAACAACTTATCATATTTGGTTAGGAATTCATCATTAACTTGCTTAATGACCAACAATGAATCACCAAAGACTCTCAAGTGAGTTATGTGCCATTGCTTTGCGATTCAGAGACATGTGACGAGGGCTTTGTACTTAGCTATGTTGTTGGTGCATGGGAATGCCAACCTAAATGATTTTGGGATGTAGTCACCTTGAGGGGTAACAAACAGAATTCCTTCTCCTGATCCATTATGAGTATGTAGACTATCAAAATACAATGTCCAAGCAGGTGCTTCTATTACTGTGAAAACTTCATCTAGAAATTCAGTGACTAGAGGGTAAGCATCCACTAGGGGTTCCTCGGCCAACTAATCAGCTATGACTTGTCTTTTTATGGCCTTGTGATCCACGTACTCTATGTCAAATTCACTTAGGAGCATGACCCATTTAGCCATGCGACTAGTTAAAGTGGTTCTAGATAACAAATACTTTAGTGGATCAATTTTTGCTATTAATTGGATTGGATGGCTGAGCATGTAATGTCAGAGTTTTTGTGTACTGAAGACCACTGCCAAGAAGGATTTTTCTATGGGTGAATAATTTAATTCATAGCTGACCAGTGTTCAACTGATGTAGTAGATTTCCCATTCTCTTGATGACTCATCATGTTGTGCCAATAATGCCTCCAGTGTGACTAAAGTGGCAGAGATGTAAAGCAGGAGGGGTTTTCCAGGGATAGGTGGCATCAAGATCAGTGGATGAGCCAAGTACTCCTTGATTTTATCAAACCCTAATTGACACTGTTGGTTCCATTTGAAGGTGGATTCTTTTTTCAGAAGATGGATGAATGACTGACACTTGTTTGCAAGCTGGGCTATGAACCGTCAGAGTGATTGTAGCTTTCCTTGGAGACTTCTTAATTGTTTCAGATTGTGTGGGGGAGGCATATCTAGAATAGCTTTCACCTTGGCGGGATCAACTTCAATGCCTCTTCGGGAGACTATGAAACCCAACAATTTACTTGATGTGACACTGAAGACACTTTTTTAGATTTAATCTTAACTTGTACTATTATAATTGCTCGAAGATCTTTTTCAAGATGGAAGGGTACTCTGCTCTGGTTTTGGATTTTCCTAGCAAGTCGTCAATATAATCTTCCATGATAATATGGATGAGGTCATGAAATATGGTAGTAATCGCTCTCTGATATGTCACCCCCGCATTCTTGAGACCAAAGGGCATAACATTATAGCAAAAAGTACCCCAAGGTGTTGTAAAAGCAGTCTTGTGTTGCTCTTCAAGTGCAATTCAGATCTGACTGTAATCAGAGAAGCCATCCATAAGGGACAACATCTCATTTCCTATAGTAAAGTCGACCAACATGTCAATATTGGGCAGTGGGAAGTCATCTTTTGGACAAGCTTTGTTAAGATCCTAGAAGTCTATGCAAATCTGAATGTCTCTGTTTAGTTTGGCAATAGGCACTACATTGGAGATCCAATCAGAATAGTCAATGGATCTGATAAAACCGACATCCAGTAATTTCTCCAATTCCTTCTTGACTAATAATGCTACCTGTGGATGCATTTTTTGGAGCTTTTGTTTGATAGGCTTGGCATCTGGGAAAACATCCAGATGACGAACTACTAGAGCAAGGTCTAAGCTTGGCATATTTGAGTACGACCAAGCAAAGTTAATGATTCCATCTTGGAGTAGCTAAACAATGACTAAATATTCTTTCTCTGATAGTGATTTGGCTACATAGGTGATCTTAGGGTTTTTTGTAGTACCCAGATTAACTTCTTGAGTTTCTTCAATTAGGATGGATGACTGTGTGGATAATTGAGTTCCTACAAGGGGAAGATGAATTTCTCCATCCAGTAGCGCCTCTTTGAGGTTTTCGTTATTGGATGCATCGTTTATTTTTACTTTTTCCATGTCAGGAAATGCCTCAGAGAGGTTTTCACTAGATGACCACTTTTTATTTTTCTTGTTTTTATTTTTGCAACTGGAGCATTCATCCTCCCCCAATCCCATGAGGTTGACATATGTATCCAAGGAGACATTGGCAAGTGTGCTATCACGTACGTCCCAATCAATAAGTTCGGGATGGCGAAGGGATAGGCTAATGGTACAGATGAATAGGAAGTCAAACATGGATGATAGGTCTATGTGATCAACATCATCGTATGCATGTATGATGGATTCTTCCTTGGGTATGTCTTCCAAGGGACCATTGTCCACAGTAACACTAATGGAGGTATTGGATGATGTTGCAAAGCCTTTCTATTTTTTCTCATTTATGAGGCCTATATTATGTGAAAGCTTTGGTACATCAATAGGTTGCAACCGTCCCTGCTCTTCCTTACCTAGGCCCCCACCTCGGTAGTTATGCTTTTCTATGAACTTAGCTGACCAAGGGTATACTTCCTGAAAGTATTCCTTTAGAGGAGGATCTGGTTGGGGTTCTTCACGGTATACCCACTAGCTGATATCTTGTTCTGGTGCATCTGTATTTGTGCTAGGAGACTGGAAAGTGGTGGTGGGGATGTTTTTAACACTGAAGGTGATGGTCTTGTCCTCTTTTGGTGTAGACTGCAAAGGTTGGCCATATGTGTGTGGTGATGGTGGCATGGTTGCCACATTTAGAGTTGTATGTATTTCATATTCACCACGCCCCTTGTCAATGATTTGTACTTTGGTAACAAAGGGATTGGTAGTGGGATATGGTGTGGCTATCATGGTAGATGATGGATTGATGGATGATGACTGAGATGCCCCCATTTCGACCCCAGGACAATAATGTAAATGGGGAAATGATGCTTCTAAAGTGTGTAAGTATTCACATGGTTGTGGTTTGGCATAAATGGTGATCACTTTTTCATTGACCGGGAACTTTAGGCATTGATGGTATGTGGAGGGGACAACTTGCATGGTGTGGAGCCATGGGCGGCCGAGGAGGAGATTATACGGTAAGTCCAGATCAAGGACATGACAGGTAGTGTACTGAACTACAAGTCCAACTTGGATAGGAAGACTGATAATCCCTTCAGAATTTCTTTTTGCATTATCATAAGCCTTGATCATGATGATTTGATTACTCAAATCCACTTGAGTATACCCTACCTATTTTATGAACTTCAGAGTGCGTAGATTGAGGGTAGAGCCATTATCTACTGAGACCCTTTTTATTTTATGACAGGAAACCAAGACTTCAATGTGTAATGGACGGTTGTGATTGGCATCAATATTTGGCATGTCATTATGGTTGAAGTGTAATTGGTGAGACAACGCCAAGTGTCCTACTAAAGCTTGGAACTATGTGGGATCGATGTCGTTAGGTACGTTAGTTTCTTATAAAGCTTTGTTGAGTATTTCTTGATGTACGAGAGAAGACTTAAGCAGTTCCAAGATTGAAATCTGAGCAAGGGTCTTCCCTAAGTGATCAAGAATGTTATACTGAGAGTTTACAGGATTTTATTGGGTGGATGTGGAGGCTACAGGGATAGTAATGTGGGACCATCAGGTAACAACAACACATTGGTGATCTTTAGCCTTAACATGTATTATAGACACACGAGGTTCTACTTGTTCAATGTAATGGACAATTCCATCATAATTGAGGGGTACATTTTTATAGCTTATATTATTTGTGTTGTTGTCTTGGGGATTGTTGTTGGAGGTGTGTGTGCCTTGATTATGGTTAGGGAAGGCATTTTGATATATCTGCAATTGAGCATTAGATGATGAAGCTTGAATGGTGTCGACTTTGATATCTCCTCGATCGATAAGATCTTGGACATAGTTTTTGAGACCTTGACACTTATTCAGATTGTTTCCTTTAATTTTATGGAATTCACAATATTCATTCTCCCTAAACCAAGCAGGTTTGGGCTTGGATTCATCAAGTGATTTTGTGATAGGGTACATGATCAGATAGTTGACCTGTAACAACTTATTGAAGATGACACTCAAGGGTTCTCCTAATTGAGCATACTAGTGTTTGTCGTTCCCTTGAATATTTTGGTTTGATTGTTGAGGAGGACGAGATGCCCCCTATGGCATGGATATGTCATTGGGTATAGATGGTTGTTGTCTTTGGGATGTATTGGCCACCTAAACATGTTTAGTGTCAGTGACACCATCATTCACTGTGTTTTTGTTCTTGTTCCAAAAGCGTGACTTATCACTGGATGGCCTTTCTTTGTCATGGTTGTGTATCTTGATGTGCCCTTTCGCAATAAGGGTGTGTTCAAGGATGGGTCCTTTTTCCACTATCTCAGCAAAAGTGGTGACACAGTGTAATCTAAAATTATGAGCCATGTTAGGATGAGAGTTCTCCACAAAGAGGGTGACCATGTCTTTCTCTTTGAGAGGAGTCTTCATTGGGCTTGCCAACACATGCTACTTTTGAAGGTAGCTAGCAAAGGTTTCACCTTCATATTGCTTCTCTTTGAAGAGATCCAAGGTATCAGTGTCCTCCAAATTGGAGAAGTAAGAAACAAATTTTTTTGAAAGATCTGCAAAGGATTTTATGGACCCTCGCTTTAGACTCATGAACCATTCTAGGGAATTTCTTATCAGGCTCCGTGGAAACAAACGCAAGAGGTAGTTATCATTGTGCATAACTTCCTAAAACTGGGAGTAAAACTCTTGCAAGTGGGCCTTAGGATCTTTGTTTCCCTTGTATCTATTGAATTTTGGTATTTCAAAGTGTTTAGGGAAGGGGATCCATGAGATGGAGGGATCGAATGGATAGGGACATATGTCTTCAAATCTGAATGATTTTTTTCCAATCTTAGCTTGAAGATCTTTCAGAGCAACTTTGATTTCTAATAGATCTAAGTTGACTAGTGGCGTGGGAGCCAAAGATGGGTTGGATGGATATGGGTGGTAGGATGATGAAGGATCCTGTTGAGATAGTGTTTGAAGATTGAGGTATGGACTTTGATAGTGAGATGATGATATCCCTTGCTAGTATGCTGAGGGATCTTGTTGGTACTGGGGTTGTTGTTGTGAGGTATAGTATGGATTTGTTTGATAAGAATGTGGGGTAGGATGCTGAGGAGCTTGAATGTGGTGTTGCGGATTGGTTTGCTAGTACTAAAGGTACTGCTACGATTGTTGGGAGGCCACATGAGGTGGTTGTTGCTGGGACTGCTATTGGTTATGACAGTAATAATGCTGGGGAGGTTGCTAATGTGATGTCAGGTGTTGTGTGGGCCGAGATGGGATGTTGTGTTGTGGTTGAACTTGTGGACGTAAAATCGATGCAAGGAATAGGGATATGGTCTAGGCGGGAGGTTAGGATGGATTGCCTTGCGATTGGTGTGGTGGTTTTTGTGAAGAGATCAAGGGGTTATGTAGGGTTTGTTGTTGATGAGGCAGTTGAGATAATGTAGAGGCATTCTACAAAGGAGGTTGTTGGGTACCAAAGGGAACATTCGGTTGGGATGTACCTTGCGGAGGTAATGGAGGTGGTATGTTAGATTGGGGAGGCTATTGAGATGTGTACAAAGGTGATGGTAGGTTTGTGGCCCTAGGAGGTGGAGGCAATGCAGTAAAAGGGTTTCCCCCAGTGTTGACAGGAGGTTGATTTGAAAGGGGTGGTGCTGTCAACATTAATGACGAAGGTTGCAGAACATTTTGTGGCATGTCTTAGGAAAAAGGATTGTTGGGATTAGTTACTTGAGGAGCCCCCATGACTGAGATTGTGGCATGTGGGGGATTGTTAACATGATACAGAACAACGTTGTTGAATTCAGGTTGATTCCAACCCTCCACTGGAGGAACATTAGGGATATACGAACTACCTGGTGCATTTTGTGAACCTTGGGGTATGTTAGATGTGGAACTATTATACTTGGATAGGTCGACACTTGATGGAGGTTTGACACCTTTTTCAATTAGGTGGGCCAAGATTTCTTCCCCATGTTTTTTGAAAAGACAATCTGTCATTTGCACATTGGTAGGGTTACTAAAGTGTTCCTCAAGTGTGAGTTCAGGTTGATTGACCATGTTCTCATCTCTGGGTGGTGATGTGTTTTGACCATTAGTATTGGATTGTGATGATGTACCATTCTAAGGATCTTGATGGATATTCATACCATTATTGGGATCTTGTGAGATGTTTGCCACGTTGTTGGGATCTTGAGGGATATTTGGTTGGGAATTTTGGGCTTATTGCTCGGCCATTTTCCTTGTCTGTGACTGGGTTTGAATGGGCATGAAAGACGATAGAATGGACTAGGATGTTAGGATGATCTAGATGATGATGAAAGGATTTACCTAATTAGATGATGGATTAGCCGAAAGGATGTGGCTCAATAGGATTGGTTTGGATGATTTTCAAAGGATCAAATTTTTTATTCGACCAAAGTGGATTTGTTTGATGAGATCAGATTGGATTGATCAGTAAACAATTGGTCAAATTGGATTGGATTGAATAGATTAACTGGGTGATTGCTGATATAAGGATTGGATTGATGACCGATTGATAAGATTAGATGGTAGGATGAATGATGGTGGTTAGGATCCTAAGCTGAGTTCAAGAGTAATCCTTGGTAATGCAAGGTGTTGATTAATCGACTGAAGGATGGATGTATGATAACGACACCGAATCCAACTTGAGATAGAAGTGGATTGATTAGGCAGATGAGGATAAAAGACTTAGGACAGATGACAATCCTAAGTCGGTTTTGATGGATGATGATTAGAGGTGAACACCTAGGTCAATTTGGATAACTGCTTTAACAAAGTTTAACGAAATAACGGCGATATGAAATGGGGAAATGATATCTAAATTAGGGAAAATGGCTGGGTGAATGGGGGTTCAAAATGGATGAATGATAACCTAGAATGGGTAAATGGATGTTTGATGGTGAAGATTGACTTTCAGAATGAGGAAACGAATGTTCAGAACGAGTGAATGATCACTCAAAATAGGAAAATGACAATTTGGAATGAAGGAATGACCTCTGAAATGACTAGATGAAGGACCATAAAAGTTGTCTAAAGGTCAAGTCTTCCCCCAAAAAGAGGCAAGTCTACCCCTGGAGGTCAAGTCCACCCCTAGGATGGGTCAGGTCTACTCTTGGAACTGAAAATGGTCAAAAACAATTGTCTAAAACTACAAATAGGCAAAAAATAGTTATTCAAGATAGGTAAACAGGCACACTGAATAGGGCAATGAATGCTCGGATTAAGGGGATGAATTTTTAGGATTCTGAATGGATTCTTGAAATGGGTGTACAAACGTTCAGAATGGGGAAATGAGTGATCAGAACGACAAAATAGGCACACAAAACAATGAAATGGGTGTGTAGAATGATGAAACGGATGATAAAAATGACTGGCCAAGGGTCAGGTCCACCCCTAGGATGGGTCAGGTCTACCCCTAGAGGGTAGGTCCACCCCTCAAAGGGGTCAATTCCACCCTTAAAGATCAATTATGCCTATCTGGCAAAAGTTGGTCAAGATTGGCTAAAATAGGCTAAAAAGGGGTTGGTTCAAAGGTCAGGTCTGCCCCTAGAATCAGTTAGGTCCACCCTTGGAAGACATGTCCACCCCTAGACAGGTCCAAACTTGAGTTTTGAAAAAAATACTAAATCAAAGGACCCAAAACACATCAAACATCAATCAAAGGATATAGTTGAGTCAACTAAACAGAAAATTACTAGTTTCGCTCAAAGAAGATAGTTTAGACAGCGCAATCCTAAGACTAGTAGAAGGGTTATGACCAAAAAATTATTCTATTCTAGGATGAACATGGTTGCTAAGGAGTCCTCAATATACACCTAGTATGTGAGGCCTAAACCGTGAACACCAACCTGTTACAAGCATGAATCGAGAACCTTACCGAGATACTAGAGGCTCAAACCAACTCTTCATGTCAACCCGACGATTCGCCAATTACAACATGGTTGGATTGGGGTACAAATTTGGCTCTCCCCCCTTTATTTACCCCGCTAGTACGCGTGGTTGGGATCGTCCCTTGGGGTGATGAAATCCCCAAGCAAGTCCCCTAGTAAAAAAATGGAGCACAAATACTTGGTAAGCTACGATTTCTCGTCACCCAAGATCGCCAAAAGGTGCAAGGGGATTGGATACGTCAAATATCTTACCAACAAGCATGGCACACAAGATTAATTGATACCCCTAGTTAAACTATGTGCCTAAGTTATGCAAAACAACAAGTAGTAATTGATAAATAACTAACCCTACAAGGAAAATTTGTTAGTGATTTTTCTCCTTTTTTCTTACCAAATGTTGATCAAATGCTTGCACAGACTTAAACATGACACATTAGGTCATAAACACTTAAAAAAACCAAAAAAGTGATGAAAACTCAAATTTCACCTTCTGAAAAAAGTAGTCCAGGTCAGGTCTGCCCCTCTGTAGGGTCAGGTCTACCCCTAGAGGTCAAGTCTGCATGTCTGTTAGGTCAAGTCTGCCTGTCTGAAGGTCAGGTCCGCCCCTCTGTGAAAAATCTACAAATTTTTAGTTTCTAGAGTCTGTGGAGGGCATGTTTGTCCCTGGGAAAGGTTGGGTCCATGTTTGTCAAGTCAGGTCTGCCCCTCAAGGTTAGGTCCACCCCTCTGTGAAAAATCTACAAATTTTCAGTTTGTGGAGTTTCTGGAGGGTAGGTCCACCCCTATGCAAGGTCAAGTCCACCTGTCTGTCAGGTCAGGTCCGCCCCTCGAGGTTAGGTCCACCCCTCTGCTAGGTCAGGTCCACCCTTCTGCAACCTGCACCTGTAAAAAGTGAAAAAAATAGAGAACATGAAAGATATAGACCCGCCTATGGGTCCCACTGGGAGTGCCAAAAATGTGAAAGGGTGAAAATATATGTTAGAAAACAAGCAACAAACAAAAGAGTGCAAGAAAACAAATATTAACACCCTACACCTCAATATTGGACAAATGACTAGCTTAACAAAACAAAATGGAACATTTTACCTTGTTGAGATGTCTTTTGGTTGGCCCTTCGATTTGTGATGTTGTATGCTCCTTGGATGGCAAATAGGTGGGGATGCAAGATAGTTGGAGTTATATTATAATGGATGCAAGTGCTAAGATGTAAGAATATGGTTAAGTGTGGCTTCAAATGATAAAACTGCAAGGGTTTGGTTAGCACAATGATCTCCAAAATGAGGGAAAAGAGGGGGTATTTATAGAGAATTTTGAATTCTTTAGAGAAATAGATGGTTGAGATTAAACCAACAAGGCCAAGATGTAGGGCTATGGTGATTTGAGAACTCACAAGCTCTCACATCTTGACATGTGGCATGTGAAGTGGCTTGAAAAAGATGATGTGTAAATGAGGTGGAAGGAGGGTACATGAGGTGGAAGAAGGACAAGTACTTTGCAAGTACCTTGGAGGATGAGAAGATTTCCTCAAAAATGAACTTCTTGTCCCCAAGTGGGAATGAAAGTGACTTTTGAGGAATTTTAGAATTCCTCAAAAATCCCCATGGCAAAAGGGAAAGTAGTTGGAGAAATAAATGTGAATTAAAAATTCACATACTTGCAAGAACCTCATGGACAAGACAAGGTTCCAAAAAATGAAGCCTTTGTCCACATGTGACTTGATGTGACAACTCAAAAGATCCTAGAAGATGCATGGGAATAGGAGATTCTAGAAGGCATAAATGTAAATTTAAAATTCACATGGGAAGGAGGGTCAATGCCAAGAAAGACAAATGAAAAGGTTGACCAAAAAGGCATGCTAAATGCTAATGACCTTGATTAAGATTGTGCAAACACATGATTACAATAATTAATGAAGGATTAGAGGCAAGTGGAAAATGTTGGAGGATATGGCATTAATCTTGATTAAGTGGTGCACATCTTTAATCATGGATAAATTAAATTAATCCAGATTAGGAGAGGGTTATGGAGAATATGACAAGGAGAGAGAAAGTGAGGAATTAAAAATTAATTTAAATTCCAAGAAGTCACATGAATAAATTAAATAAAGTGTATTTATTTAATTTAGAGAGGAAAGAAGGTAAAAGTATTTAATTATTAAATTAAATACTTTTAGGAACCTTATGTAGGACATGAAATATTAATTAAATGAATGATTTAATTAATACCGGCAAAGAGGATGAAGTAGATGAGTAAAGGGATGGATAAGGGGACGACTTTGACCATATGAAAGTGGTCAAATTTGGATGTCTACAATAGTAATGAGAGTCATCAAGAGAAGATACTTGAGCTAGTCCCCATACATCTGTATGCACAAGCTCTAATTTCTCATCCTTCTTTTGCTTCCCATATTTAAGAAATATTACTCCCTTTTTCTTCCCATACACACAACTCTCATAAAAATCCATGTTAATACATTTAAAACCTAGTAATAAATTCTTAGAATGAAGATTTTTCATACCTTTCTCACTCATGTGGCTAAGTCTATGATGTCATAGTTTTGCTTCAGTACTCGTGACAACTATTGTTGTCTTTGTTTCAGAACCTACAACTATTCTTGTGACTGTTGTAGAACCCACAACAACTATTGTTGAATCCATAACAACTGTTGTAGATAATTTTGTAGCAACTTTTCCTACTATATTTTTTCTACAATAATTAATGAAGAAGGAAAAATATGGCCTATACATAAATATAAAGCTCATAGTTTCACACCATTAACCACTACCAAAGTACCTTTACTAACCTTCCAAATTTTATCCATAAATGTAACTATGCAACCTTCATCACCTAGTTGCCCTAGTGAAATTAAATTTATACCTAGCTTTGGAGCATGCTTTACCTCCTATAGTAGTCAATTATTTCCATTCCAAAATTTAATTTTTATTCTTCCCTTTCCAACAATCTGACGGGGTTCATTATCTCCTAAATACACAGCCCAAAACCTCCTTGGACATAATCAAGAAAATATTTTTTTATGGGGCATAGCATGAAATGAAGCCTGTGATTCTAATACCCACAAATAATTAGCACTATCTAGGAAAATAATTAAATCATCATCTTTAATTTTACTTACAATTTTAGCTTCTTTATAGAGATCTTGTTGTTTGTCTCCTTTGCTCTTCCTAGACTAGTAATCTTTATTCAAGTGACCCAATTTTCCACAGTACCAAAAATATTTTCTTCTAGATTGTGACCCTCTATTCTTTGATCTCCCTCATGATTTCCCATGACCTCTAGGACTTTTTCCTCTCCCTTGATCTACCCCTATTTTCTATATTCAAAACATTACTCGATATTGAAATTTCACCTGTGCTTTTCCTTCAAATTTCCTCACTCAGAATCACACTAACCTCATCAAATTTCAATTTATTTGAACCAGAAACAAAGTTACTAACCATCATAACCAAGCTATTCTAACTTGTTGGCCATTGATTTTTCATTGATGTCAAACCAAATGGGGGGTTTTTTGGCTATTGATTTCATATGTCAAAGGTTCAAAGGTATTTTTAATGCAAATGTGTTGATAGCTTGATGTCTCCAAAGTGAATTGTTTCAAGGCATCTTGCACCTCATGTCAAATGGTGAAGTTCATATTACTCTTATGGTTCATAAGATCATGTTGCTCTTATAGTTCTCGATGTCAATAATACCTAGTTTTCTCATTATTTCAATAGGGCACAAAGATTCTTGGTTTTAGTGTGAAAATGGGGGTGTTGCTTATTACCCACCCTTCCTAGTGTGTCATTGTGATATTGTTGTAAGAATGCAAGAGGGTTTAGTGTCTACAAATTACAAGGCATTTCTTCGAGGTAGTTTTTAGAAGTTGTATTTTGGTGTCGACCACTACTATGAAAAGTTTAGATTAGGTATTGATTGGTAACACTCTTAAAGTTATCTAGGATTTCTTGCTTTGAAGCTTATTATAAATCTCTACAAAGGGTTTCTATTGCAAAGGGTTTTCTTACACACTGTTTGTTAACCCATGTTCCTAGGGCATATCGACCTGGCAAATATACATGATTATGCTTTAAGATATCAAAAAATTTCAATGGTTATCATTTATATGATCGGTTTAAGATATCAAAAGATATCAATGCTTGTCATTTACTTGATCCAAGGTTGTGATTTGAACTCTTGTAAGAAATTCCCAATGGCTGACTTTGACAGATACCTAAAGTTGTTTTTGTATAGTTATGAAACCATATTGATTCTTGATGGTTTTCGAGTTTTACAATCAGTTACAAACATGAGCTTTTGTGATCAAGCACCATGAAACAAAGGTTTGATGAACTTAAATCAATTTTTTGATTACTATAAAGGTGTGACTTGAGCACACAATAAAAGGTTCAAAAAAATGATTCTATAACTCTGCACAAATATATGTGATCTTAGGGTGATCACAAGTTAATGTTTTTTGTGTTCAATCCAAAACAGTGTGTGCATGCTCTAAATAAGAAGATAATCATGTATTGAATGATGAAGTTGTCTCTATGAGTGAATTTTTTCAATGTAATAGAATGTCATTGTCTTGTTCTATTCTTTTTCAAAGTATGTGAGGGCCAAATTGTATGCACAGTTTTTTTTCTTGTAAACAAAGTGGTATTTCTTGTATGTTGTATTAGAAGTCAGAAAAGTGAGATTGGTGATTTATATCACATTATAAATAGAGATAAATCAGTGGATTATATTGTAACAAAGTAACCTTCTAGTTGTTTATTTATTTTCTTCTGAAATTGATGAAAGTGGTGTATGGTGTTGCTAGTCAGTGAGACATACTATTTTTCTAGTGAGGCTATAATCAGTGAGATTTTTTATTTTCTAGTGAGGATTAAATTAGTGAGATTTTTGTTTAGCCAGTGAGGCTATAATCAGTGAGATGAACTTATTTTGTCAGTGAGGCCTAATAAAATGAACTTTCAGAGTGGCTTTTTCTCCCTATACAGGGTTTTCTACTCATAAATATTGTGTTGTGGCTCTTCTTGATTTGTGATCTATTTGTATCTGATCAATCATATTTGTTCAAGCATTTTAGTCTCCACTTCATAATACTTCTCTCAAAATTTGAATATCTATGATACTTGAAGTTTATATGCACAAATTTGTGAGGATTAATTAAGTTATATTTCATTTGTAACTTGAATCATTGATTCACCCCCTCCCCCCTCTCAATGATTTTGTACTCCAACAAGTGGTATCAGATCCATACCCTTGCACAAAGTCTAACCAACTTAGGGGTTCCTAGTAGTGGAGTACTTACTATGGGCAAGAGGTATAGAAATAAAGTTTCTAAAAAGAAGAAAGATTTGCATCAAAAGAAAGAGAAGTCTATTACTAAAGTTGATGATGTTTCTAATGTTCTTGACTCTAAAGAATGTCATGCAAGAATGTATGATGGAAAAAGAGATGAGTTATAGTTCATGGAGGTTGCAAATGAGCCATATGATGAAAATGATGAAGAGGAAACACAATTTTATCTTAAAGATGAATTGATTGTTGCCTTAGATGAATTGCAGAAAGAAAGAAGAGAAAAAAATAACTAAAGGATAAATGTGTAACAAAGATGCTACATCATCAAAGGAGCCAATGGAATTGATAAGATTGTCAAAAGGAGTAGCATATGAACAAGGAGAATCAAGTTTTACTTTCAAGATGGCTGCAAATTAGAAAACTTATGAAGATGGATATAGAAGATTTCATGATCCCAAGAATAGTCTAAGGAGAAGGTCATCAGCAAGGCAAATAAGATACAATTATTCTTATTTCTATGGTTATTGCTACTCTTGTAATGATTATGGACATAAACCAATTGATTGTAGAAGAGAAAGTCAATCTGCATTTTATAGAGATATGAATGTAGTTTGTTATAAATGTACCAACCTTGGACATATAGAATAATTTTGTATAAGTTTAGTGAGTCCACCTAATCATAATAAGAGGGAAAACATGTCAAACAAGAAAAAGGAAGAGTTTGGAAAATCCTGGGAAAGGAAAGAGCTTGAGAAAGTTTGGAGGAGGAAACATGAACAAAAATAGAAAGAACCTATGCATGTGCTTTATGCACAAAAGGCATCTCCAAATGCATAAAAAGTAGCATGGAGTCAAGGGGAGATGTTCAATGTCATATCTTTTACCCAAGGTGAAAATAAGGTTAGTCAAAAATCAAGTGATGGCTTTGTGTGAGGTTGTTGCAATGGTAGGAAAAAGAATGAAAGTTGTCTCTACATTATTTGGTATCATTCTTGCTCTAATTGGATCTATGAATCAGGAAAGGTTGTTGTCAAATGTTGTAGTTGCAAGTGTCTCGGTAGCCATGTATACAATATGTAGGGTATGACTATGCCTATGTTAATTATTTTCATCAAGGTAATTTGGATGATAAGTGGTTTTGATAGTGAAGCCACCTCCTTGATAGTGTGAATAGTGTCATCATGGTGAAGCTTTTGTCTTTAAGATAAGTATTGTACCAACTTTATCTCATGCAAGTGTAGGACAAAGGTATACAATAATAAAGTACAATGAAAATTTGATAGTACAGGTTAGGACATTCTTTTCTTGACCACTTAAACTCGGTTGAATGAAAGAAACATTTTCTTTTATATCTTTGGAATAAGGTGTGATATCTATCATTTAGTCTTGGAGTTGCAAAGTACCCTAATAAGTATGAAGGAAAATGTAGATAAATTGGCACAAAGATTTTTTTCTTTAAATGCCCTATTTTTTTGTTCATTTGATAAAGTACAGTGGAATCTCAGTCAGTATTTGTAGTTATTTGGAGCTTGGACTATATCAAGGTAGTATAAGGGTTGTGTCTCAAATTAGACAAGGATCATGACCTCTATAACTAAATGCCTCAAAGAAATGTAGTCTAATGTTGGGATTTTGAAAATGGAATGACTTACATCAAAGCATAATTGAATGGTTTTTAAGATGTAATAGATGTGTCATCTTCAATCAAAATTGTGATTCACCATCTCCAACAAATAACAGTGAATTTTCAAAGTAAGAACAAAATTTCAGTGAGAATTCATTGACATTTGCTCTTGTAGTGACAATATTTTCAGTTGAACAACATTATACGTTCTCTATTGTGGATTTGTAGTTTTTTTAGTGGTTTTGTAGTCATATTTATAGTCACTCAACATTCTATTTGCAATGAGGATTTTCTTTTAAACAATGATAGTGATATTACTTGGATAGAGTGTACTTTAAGTCATTCAATCTAGTAGTCACAATGCTATTGAAGATTAATAATAGTAGTGCAAACTATCATTGTTCTTAGGGGAAGTAGTACTATAAACAATAAGGATAGTGTTGTTTATATAGTCAAGTTGCAATTACTCAACATATTGACATCAGACAGTGCTAGTGCTTTTGTGGTAAGTTCTCATGGTAATTGCATGCAAAGGATAGTACTATTTAAATACAATTTGATAGTTTAGACAATTGGGTTGCACAATAGAATATGCAATGGTATATTTATCCCATTTACTTATACCTGTGATTTCTTATCCCATTGGTTATATACACTCCTTATGATAGTGCCTTATTTGTGATAATGGGTTATAACTTAGTGGCTTATTTGCTAGTGATAGAATAACTCTTGTGACATTGGTTATGTCTTGTGCTTAAGATTGCAGTAGATATATATTTTACTTGACAATGGTATACTGCATGTTTGTAATAGTAGTTGCTTGTAGACATAATAACACAGCTTGTTTATGGTTAGTTATAGGAATAAACAACCTATTGCTACTTATATTCCTCCTCCACTCCTCAAGACATTGTCATATTTCAAGCACTAGTCTGTTGGAGCAATATGTTGTTTATCTTGAAACTCAAAGAGTGGAATTGAGAAGTACCTTGTAAAATGAGTGCACTTGTTTTTTATCTTGTCTTATGTCAGTCGCATAATAGTATCGTAATCTATCAATGGATAGTGGATAATGTTCTTTCCCAATCTAATGACAATATACTTTGATAACTAATGAATTCTTGAGTGATAGTTGAAGTGAACTAATTACTTGACACAGTGACAGTCGATATGAGATGAAGACAATGATAGTTGCACATGAGATGAAGACACATAGATAGTGAATAGTTGATGGCTTATACTTGATGAAAGTACAATGCAAATTTTCTAATAGTGGAATTTGCCTATGACAGTTAATAGGTACAAAAGACCAGTAAGATGGTGATATCAAACTATGATAAAGTTGTCTCAAATAGATAGTACTAATAGCCTCTAAAGATGTATCACAATGTTCTTTCCATATTTCTTTGTCAATTTTTTGATTCATAGATACTCCTGCATATTTTCATAGATTCTCTTGCATATAATGATTATTTTAAAAAGAGGAGATCAATTGTTTGAATGCTTTGAAGCTTATTCAATCAATGCACTTCATAGGGAGAGCAATAGATTGAAAGTTTCATGAGGTATCAGTCAAATTCTATGGTGTTCTGATATGATATTTGAAAATTTCTTTGATGCTTAGTTGGTAACAATGTGATAGTGATGTATTGTAACACTACTAATGCTTTGATAGTGTATAATGCTATGTAACAATGGAAGGTGTTCATAGGGGATTTACAGGTAGTGAATTTATGTGATAGTGCCATTTGCTTTTAACAATGAGATGTGAATTCAGGTGACAGTGGTGCAGTGGTAAAACCATGAACAGTTTCTTGGATAGTGGTAAAAATTTGTTATTTTTCTTTTTTCTCATACATTATTTGCTTGCATATTTTCTTTTACAGTGGTGAATACTTGGACAATTGCTTGGAAGTGCACATTAGCTTTGATAGTGGTGAACATCTCCTTCATGAAAAATGTTGTTTCAAGTGAATTTGCAGGAAACAAGCATTTTATCTTCATAGGGGAGAAGTGCACATTTTCTTTATCTTTTTGGTTTGTCTACATCATACCTATACATTCTTTGCTTAGTCAGTCTTTTAATCTTTTCCTTTGCAGTATCAAAATGCAATGGTATTCTTGAATGCTTAGTGATTGATCAGAGTATGTACTATAATGGCGGAGATAGTTTGTTGTTGATAATGCCATGGTGAAGTTTTCTTATGTTAGTGGTTTGCATTGTTATTCAATTTCTCTCAGTGCAAAGTATTAGTATACACAATGAGTGAAATCTACTTTCACTTAGGGGGAGATATCAGTCCACTTCAGGGGAGTGAGTGCTCCTTTGTCATTGTTGTCAAAGGGGGAGAAGAGCAAAGTGAGTAGGTGCAATGATTGGTTTTTGACATAAATGCCAAAGTGGGAGTTTATTGGCTATTGATTTGTCATTGATGTCAAATCAAAGGGGGAGTTTGTTGGCTATTGATTTTGTATGTCAAAGGTTCAAAGGTGTATTTAATGCAAATGTGTTGATAGCTTGATGTCTCCAAAGTGAGTTGTTTCAAGGAATCTTGTACCTCATGTCAAATGGTGAAGTTCATATTAATCTTATGGTTCTCAAGATCATGTTGCTCTTGCAATTCTCGATGTCAATAATACCTAGTTTTCTCATTATTTCAATAGGGCACAAAGCTGTTGGTTTTAGTGTGAAAATGGTGGTGTTGCTTATTACCCACCCTTCCTAATGTGTTGTGATATTGGTGTAAGAATGCAAGAGGGTGTAATGACTGCAAATTACAAGGCATTGCTTCAAGGTAGTTTGTAGAAGTTATATTTTGGTGTCGACCACTACTATGGAAAAGTTTTGATCAGGTATTGATTGGTAACACTCTTAAAAAGATTGAACCCTAGTTTGTTGTTTCCTTGTCGAGCTTCAAAGGTATGCAAATTAGAAATTATGACATTTGATTGATTGTTCCCTGAGATCTTATGTTATCAAGGGTTTCTTGCTTTGAAGCTTATTCTAAATCTCTAAAAAGGGTTTCTATTACAAAAGGTTTTCTTACACACTATTTTTTGACCCCTATTCCTAGGGCATATTGACCTAGCAAATATAGATGCTTATGCTTTAATATATCAAAAATTTTATATGGTTATCATTTATATGATCAGTTTAAGATATCAAAAGATATCAATGCTTGTCATTTACTTGATCAAAGGTTGTGATTTGAAATCTTGTAACAACAACTTCCTAATTGCTGACTTTGATAGATTGTAATACCCCATGTTTGCTGATTCATTAGATACTCTTGGTACTCTTTGATATTGTGGATACTCTGTGATACTCTATGTGGTGGATTTATATTTGATCATGTGTGGTTTCCTAGCTACTTGCTTATTGCTCTTTATATTATGTGTGACAATTGATGATATATTATACATTGATGATTTGATTCGTTATGCAACGATGTTCTTTAAATTTATATGCGATAATGTATTTCCATGATATTATGTTTATGATAACATGTTTAGTGTACTTTGGTGAAAGGATGGAGTAGTACCACTCGCTCGCGAGCACCCTGCTACCCCGCTATTACCTTTCACAATGTGTTTTTAGTGGAGATTATATGTTACTTGACGTTTACTTGTTTATACGAATTGCAGGATTAAAGTCTCGATTCCACCTGCTTTGGCAGGACAGGGTGAGCACAAAATAAACCCAACGGGTACGATGTTGTTAAAGGAGTTGTTAAGGAAGAATTCCCGACCCAAGTCCGTCATTTCGTTATGAGGTTTTTGAGTCATGTGTTGATCTGATTTTGTCTTGATATTTCGATTGTTTTTGAGTTAAATGATTTATTTAATTTATTTATGGTTGGTGATAGTTAATTTAATTATTTTAGAGTTAAAAGATAAATTAAAGTTATTTATTAATTATGAGTTAGTAAGTATTGAGGTTTAATTATATTTTAATTAAAAGTTAATTATTTATAAAAGTTTGTTTTAATTAAAATTTAGAATTGAGTGGTCGTAATTTAAAAATAAATAAATAAATAAATAATAAATAATTAAAGTTGGAGATTCTTGTGGGAGTTATTGGGAGAATAAAATTAATCAATTTGAAATCTTCTTTTCATGGGAGAGGAAGAGGAAGAGTCAGGGGGCTGTTGAAATGGGGATTTTTGGGAGAGGATTGTCGGAGAATTGGTTTCGGAAAAGAAGCTGCAGGAAAGGATTAGCGTTGAAGGGAGGAGGAAAGCGTTTGTGTTGGATTTCTTCTACAGCCGTAGGACGTCAGGTTCCTTTCAAAATTTTGTTCTGTGTGTGTATGCTTATGTTATTTTTATATACTCTTGGCTGTATCGTTTGATGAAATTCAATCTCTAAGTGTATTGAATTAATTGATTGAAAATTTTGTCTATATAAACTCTGCAAATGTTTTCATAAAACTTAGGAAAACCTTGTCTAGATCTATTCAATACAATTTATTGGTAGAAACCATAGTTGACAAAGAATTATTAAAACAGTAATATTTGAGATTCAACCCAGATCTTGAATTTTATTTGCTCAGAACAAATTATTTGATCAATGTCTGGGAACCAGAATTAAATGAGGGTATTACTATTTAGTTTGATAATTACAGATTCATAGGTTTAATTATTTCTAAATTACTAGAAAGTAGTTTTAAATTTGTGAGGCTGGTTAGTTTTCATTTCAATTAGAGGAGGGTTTATTTTACCCTGTGTATGAATGGCTAAGTTTCAAATCTGTAAGTTTTATTGTTTATTTTATTTTATGAAATTCATTTAGTATAAAATAAATAAATAAATATATATATATATATATATATATATTGTTATAGGGTTATGTGCTTGATTCATCCCTTCGAATTTGATGAAATTTAGAGTATTCGTGCAGATTTCGGTGATTCCTGGCAATATTTTGTTCTGACGCGTCCGTTGTCCAATATAGCATGTAATATAATTGATAAACTCTTTCTTTTTCTATAACCCGTATTGAAATTATACACAGAAATTTGCATATTACAAATCATCTTATTGGAAACCGTGATAGTTGTTTTAATCCCTGTATGGCCGTTATTTTTTTGTGCCCTATGCTTTTGCCTCACACCAGATTTTTGTGTGTCTGTGAAAGGTGTGGTCGGTGGTGACCATACTCACCCTGACCTCCATTTCCTGCAGTTGCACGCGTAGATTTCCCTGTTCTCTCCCTGAACGGAGTGTCGTGTATAGTGGCGTTTGTCCGTTCATTCGCCGTTTTGTGCTCACTGTGTAATGTGTTCGTCGTTTGGTATTCGTTGTTTGATAGTTGTTGAAAGTTATTTGTTCATTCCGCGCCCCACAACTTTCCAGGTATAAATATATATATATATGATCAGTTTCAGACTGTGTACAAACCAGTTTGGTAGAATTTCGCATTTAATGAAATATGTATGGTAAATAGTTTAACATTAATTCGAATGCCAAGTTTAGGTAATTTTGTGTTATATGAATATATATGTATATGTGTGTTAACATTAATATTAATATAATATTAATATTAACATATATATATATATTTTTTGATATTTATATTTATTTATTTATTTTTATTGTAATTTAATAGCAGGGTAATTTGTTAATTTTATCATAAAGTTATAGAGATAGTTCATTATATATGTTATTTTCTTAATATAAGTGTACTTATACATATATACGTTTGGAAAGTATTTATACACATAAATTTGTATAAAATTTAGTTGGTTGAGAATACCAATCATAGTGTGTTTGTGAAAACGAAGATAATTCTTTTATGCTTTATTAATAGATGGAGTTCTCTAGATTTAACAATTGAGGAAATTGTTGTGTCTTAAAAGATTTTCTTTTATGGAGTTATTCTGTGATTTGTTCATTATCAATTCAATGGTCTGTTTCATTGGTGAAAATTATTGCGTTCTATATGGCTTTGTTTTGCGTAAGAACTCTTTTATTGATTGAATTCTGGTCTTGTTAATTGGGTTTTATTTTATTGTGGGGGTAACTTGAGATTAACAATCCTGTTTAGGAACCCAAGTGATTCCAGAGGTGGGGTATTGTGGTTACTTTTTATCTTGTTTTGAATTTGGAAATTGTGATGTTTATGGATCGGCTACACATTGGATTGTACCAGATTGTGGTTGTGTTTCCTTGTGGTTGGTGAGATGGTCATGCCTCACTTTTGATTGTCATTTGATTCAATTCTTTATGCGGTACAATCCTTGATGTTATAGTCTTGTGGTTGAGTGATTAGAGGGAGTGGCTCTAAGTGGGTGGTCGGCGCACAAAGGGGCGCCAGGATAGCTCTCGTTAGAGTGAATTTAATAAGTGATAATTTAAATAATTAACTAGGGGATGGGTAGTAACACACTAAAAAGATAATTGTTGCGTCATTTTCCTTTTAGTGCTACCACAGACTAAAGGGGATTGAGAAGGCCGTGGTTGGCATGATCGTTGCCTTGTCTTCACGAAAGGTAATGGTTCTGCATGAGCAACCCTATGGGGCGGTTCCTTGAGATATGTAGCCTGGATAACCATAGATGGAGGCGGCTCCTAGCGCTTGGTTGTCTGGATAATCCATCAGTAGATGGAGGCGGTACCTTGCAATAGGTAGTCTGGAGAATCCATGTTAAGCCATGCGATGACACTCTCCTCTAACATTCTTATTTATGTTGTCTTTTGGAAATCCTCTGGAATTGATCACTGGTCTTGTATTGGTGGTTTTTGTTGTTGTTTGAAATTGAGTGGTCTCATTTGTTGTATGATTTTCATTAGTTGGTTGTGAGTCTTTGTCTTGTCGGTTTTGATCGGGAACCCTTCCTTAGCAACTCCTATCACGGGGGTGGTCGGGTGGATCGTGTTTCGCACCCCGTTGGGATTCTCTCTTTTATGCAGGTTCATCTTTCAATGCCGAGTTGCAGTAGCGGTTGAATTCTTTGGTTCGTGGTTTCCAAATTTATGTACTTATACTATTTTTGTATTGATGTAATACTCCCATCTATTTGGGAGGTTTTGTATATAATTGTACATGGTGCTATTGTGATGTAATCTCATGTTGATGCATTGTACTTTTATTATAAACTTGGTTATGAGAAGAATTCACAATGATGTAATAACTTGGATAATATTCTATCTTATGTTTCTATTTATGGATGTATGAATGTTTGGTTTATGTAATGGTTGGGTAAATGTTTATGATGTTAAGATTTAATTCTTAAGTAATGACCTCGTGTTCCTCAAAGGATTAAGTCATGCAATTTGAATAATGATTACATTATGTTATTTAATGTTCACTCCTTTGTTTTTAAAAAAAAATTGGTTGCATTTTACTTAATTCCTTTGGGGTTGTGTGGCGGGGCGTTACAACTTGGTATTAGAGCCAAGGTTGCTAATGCTGGGTTCTCTGGGTAGTTGGTGTCCGTTAGGCAACCTTTGTGTTAACTTTGATCTTACATACTATAACTGTGTGCAGGATCATGACTCGAGCTAGAGGTCGTGGCCGTGGAAGAGGCCGAGGTGGCAGTCGAGCAGTCAGTCATCATAGTCCATCCCCACCAAGTTTCCATGGTTCTGAACATGAGGAAAATTCAAATCCTCAAAGTAATCTTGGTGACCAGAATCCGGGACAGCCCGGTTTGGATGGTCAGTTACAACGTCTTCTAGGAGAACTCCTTGATCGTTTGGGACCTAGGCCTCAGGAGGAGTCACGGATCGAGAGAGAGAGGGAAAGGTCTCCAAGGCACAGGGATGCTCCAGTAGATCAGGATGCAGTAATAGCAGGGCATATGAGGGATTTGTTGAGAGCTCACCCTCCTACCTTCGATGGCTCGGGAGGAGGCTTGGAAGCAGAAACCTGGTTGATAGATTTGGATCGTTGCTTTGCAATGCACCCATTCGGTAGCAATACCAAGGCTCGGTGTGTAGTAATGCATTTGCGGGGTTTTGCCTCTACCTGGTGGAGGTTGGAAGAACAGAAGTTGCACCTAGATATCAGTGTGGTTACATGGGAGTTATTCCTGGATAGGTTCAGGACTCAGTTTCTCTCTGATCATTGGAGGCAATGCAGAGCCGATGAGTTCCATGATCTTAAACAGATGTCTTTGTCTGTTGAGCAGTATGAGCGGTGGTTCTACGAACTTAAGCAATATGTTGGGATCAATCATGATGAGGGGTTGCTTGTTCAACATTTTGTTCGGGGTCTAAATGCCCGTATCAGTGGTGGAGTGAGAGTCTTTGAGCCGAAGACAATGGAGGTGGCAGTGGAGAAGGCTTGGTTAGTAGAGGAAAATTTGGCTATGGCTCTTGGAGGGCATGTTGGAGTTCAGATCGACAGTGCTTCGACACCAGGTACAGGTTCTAGAGGTGGACAGTCTCAGATTGCAGGGCCTTCTAGGAACTTTCAGACACCATCTAAGGGTGGTTCACACCATCAGCAGTCTCAACCCAAGCAGAATAAATTGCAATCTCAGCAGAGGGATAGGTCTCAGGGCAGGAAGTTTCAAAGTTGGCAGCGAGATAAACCTGATTGTTCTGTACAACCTGCACAAAGTGCACAGTCAGCACCATCTCGAGGTAGCTTTCAGCAGTCAAATGTACCATCTAGGGTTAGAGGCTTTGGGAGAGGTACAGGTTGCTTCTCGTGTGGGCAGCAAGGGCATATTGCCAGACAATGTCCACAGAAGACTACTTCAGAAATTAGTCAGAGGCCAGTTGTTTCAGAGCCGACAATGGGCGATGCGGGAAGAGCTCATCGGGTTTTTGTAACAGTGGATAATCGGCAACCTAAGCATCAGGGTACTATGATCGAAACATCAGGTGTGTTGAAGGGTACAAAAGTTTCCATAATTTTTGATTCTGGTGCTTCTGATTCGTTTATATCTCCTTCCGTTGTGGAGCGATGTGGTTTGGTGGCATCTAGGCAAGGAATAACTTGGCAGGTTGAACTAGCCTCTGGGTCGAAAATTCTTGTAGAAGAGTTTGTTCAGGGTTGTAAGTTAGATTTGGGAGTTTTTTCAACTCAAGTGGACCTTCGGATCTTACCCCTGGGCTCATATGATGTAGTCTTGGGAATTGATTGGTTGTGTTCACATCGTGCTATGTTGGATTGTCGCCGTAAAGCAGTGTGGTGTACCAATGATTTTGGAAAGGAGGTGGAGATTGTGGGCACTCAGAGGCCTATTTCTTTGCGGATGATCTCTGCCATGCAGTTAAAAAGGTTTTTCCAGCAGGGTTGTCAGCTCTTTGCAGTAGCAGTGAATGATCTCGAGATTGATGATAGTCGAGAGAAATCATTGGATGATTATCCTCTTCTTAAGGGGTTCGCCGATGTGTTTCTGAGTGAGATACCTGGAATGCCGCCTAAGCGGGATATAGATTTTCGGATAGACCTAGTACCTGGAGCTGAGCCTATCTCTCGGGCTCCATACCGAATGACCACGCAGGAACTTCAGGAACTCCGTCTTCAGTTGGAGGAGTTGATAGCAAAAGGGTTTATCTATCCGAGTGTCTCTCCATGGGGAGCACCCGTGATTTTTGTGAAGAAGAAGGATGGTTCTCTCCGCCTATGCATTGATTATAGACAGTTGAATAAAGTAACAGTGAAGAACTGATATCCCCTGCCCAGAATAGATGATCTCTTCGATCAAATAAGAGGGGCAAAGATATTTTCCAAGATTGATCTGAAGTCTGGATATCATCAATTGAGGATTGCAAAACAGGATATTCATAAAACCGCATTTCGCACTCGATACGGACATTACGAGTTCACAGTGATGCCATTTGGGTTGACGAATGTGCCTTCAGTATTCATGAGTTTGATGAATGGGGTGTTCAGGACCTTTTTGGATAGATTTGTGCTTGTGTTCCTCGATGATATTTTGATCTATTCTAGGTCTATGGAGGAGCATGAGGAACATCTTAAGCAGGTATTGCAATGTTTGAGGGAAAACTAGTTATATGCCGATTTGGAAAAGTGTGACTTTTACAAGACAGAAGTTCAGTATCTTGGCCACGTCATCTCAGGTAAAGGAATCTCTGTGGACCCTACAAAGATTCAGGCTATTGTGGATTGGTCGTACCTACTAATGTCTCAGAAGTTCACAGTTTCATGGGTCTTGCAAGTTATTACTGACGGTTTGTCCAGGGCTTTTCTAGGACTGCGCATCCTATTACTTCTCTCCAAAGGAAAGGGAATAAATTTTTGTGGTCAGATAAGTGTCAGCTTGCTTTTCAGACTCTTAAAGAGAAACTGACTAGTCCACCTATCTTGGCAGTACCAGATCCTGCAGGAGAGTTTGTTGTGTGTACTAATGCCTCCTTGGAAGGTTTAGGAGCCGTCTTGATGCAGGAAGGGTGTGTGATTGCATACGAATCCCAGAAACTTAAAGATCATGAATTGAACTATCCTACACATGATCTTGAGTTGGCTGTGGTGGTTCATGCTCTGGTTAGATGGAGACATTTTCTCTTGGGGCATCGATTCGAGTTGCATACTAACCATCGTAGTCTTCAATATATATTTACGCAGCCGAATTTGAATGCTAGGCAAAGGAGATGGATGGAATTTTTATGCGAGTATGATTTTGAAGTGAAATATATTCAAGGTAAGGAGAATGTGGTAGCAGATGCCTTGAGCAGGCGTAGGCATGAGATTTCTGCTATGACTCTTGGGATTGATTTGAGGAGTCAAATCCTCAATGCTCTCTCTTTAGACAATTGGTATTCTAAGGTGAAGTCTGAGATCGAGGCAGGCCGGTCTCTCGAAGGGAAATTTGCTGGGTATTCTTTGGATTCTGATGGTGTTTTGCGTTATTCAGGACGTATGTATGTACCTCCTTCAGAGGGTCTTCGTACTCTAATTTTGACTGAAGCCCATAGGGCACCCTATTTGGCACATCCAGGAGTTAAGAAAATGTATGCGGATCTGCGTTCATTATATTTTTGGTCAGGAATGAAGCAGGATATCGCTGATTTTGTAGCTAGATGTCTGGAGTGTCAGAGGGTTAAGGCAGAACATCATCATCCGGTAGGATTACTACAGCCTAATCTCGTTCCTTAGTGGAAATGGGATATCATTTCTATGGATTTTATCGTTGGTTTGCCCATGTCTTCTAGGCGACACGATGCGATCATGGTCACTGTGGACAGGTTAACTAAAGTAGCTCATTTCTACCCTATCAGATCATCTTATTATGCATCTGTGGTAGCAAGGGTTTTCATGGAGGACATAGTTCGATTACATGGTATACCATGGAGGATCATATCTGACAGAGATCCAGTGTTTACATCGGCACTATGGACTTCCTTGCAGCGGTCTCTAGGGACTCAGTTGAATTTTAGCTCTGCCTATCATCCTGAGACTGATGGTCAGACGGAGAGAGTTAATCAGATGCTAGAGGACATGCTCTGCATGTATGTCATGGATCAACAATCTCGCTGGGAGGAGTATTTGCATTTGGTTGAGTTTTCCTACAATAATGGTTATCATAGTTCCATTGGCATGGCACCTTTTCAGGCATTGTATGGTCGTCCTTGCCGTACCCCTTTGAGTTGGGATCGGTTAGAGGACAGGGTTCTTCTTGGACCTGACATGCTTCGAGATATGGAGCAGCAGGTGGCTCGTATTAGAGAGCACCTTATTGCTGCATAGGATAGACAGAAAAAGTATGCAGATGCTCATCGCGTTGATCGGCAATTTGCAGTTGGGGATCGTGTGTTTCTCCGGGTGCATCCACGAAAGAGTCCTATTCGTTATGGAAAGGGTTCTAAGTTGGCACCTTGTTTTGTTGGGCCTTTTGAGGTGTTAGAGAGAATCGGACCTGTTGCCTACCACCTAGCTTTGCCACCTTTCCTGTCGTGGATACACGATGTTTTTCATGTTTCTGTTCTGAGACCTTATTTTCCTGATGTTACTCATGTGCTGGATTGGAATGCGTTGCAGGTCGAGGACGGGAAACTAGCTCTAGAGCCCGTGGTCGTGCTTCAGCATCAGAGTCTCGCCCTCAGGGGCAGAGATATTGAGCAAGTGCGGGTCCAGTGGGATCCGAATAATGAGACCTCGACAACTTGGGAGGATGCATCTCTCATTAGAGAGGCTTATCCTTATTTATTCTCTGGCTTCCAGGAGTAAGCCATGTCCTAGGGGGGGAGGATGTAATACCCCATGTTTGTTGATTCATTAGATACTCTTGGTACTATTTGATATTGTGGATACTTTGTGATACTCTATGTGGTGGATTTATATTTGATCATGTGTGGTTTCCTAGCTACTTGCTTATTGCTCTTTATATTATGTGTGACAATTGATGATATATTATACATTGATGATTTGATTCGTTATGCAACGGTGTTCTTTAAATTTATATGTGATAATGTATTTCCATGATATTATGTTTATGATAACATGTTTAGTGTACTTTGGTGAAAGGACGGAGTAGTACCACTCGCTCGTGAGCGCCCTGCTACCCCGCTATTACCTTTCACAGTGTGTTTTCAGTGGAGATTATATGTTACTTGACGTTTATTTGTTTGCAGGAATTGCAGGATTAAAGTCTCGATTCCACCTGCTTTGGCAGGACAGGGCGAGCACAAAATAAACCCAACGGGTACGATGTTAAAGGAGTTGTTAAGGAAGAATTCCTGACCCAAGTCTGTCATTTCGTTATGAGGTTGTTGAGTCATGTGTTGATCTGATTTTGTCTTGATATTTTGATTGTTTTTGAGTTAAATGATTTATTTAATTTATTTATGGTTGGTGATAGTTAATTTAATTATTTTAGAGTTAAAAGATTAAATTAAAGTTATTTATTAATTATGAGTTAGTAAGTATTGAGGTTTAATTATATTTTAATTAAAAGTTAATTATCTATAAAAGTTTGTTTTAATTAAAATTTAGAATTGAGTGGTGGTAATTTAAAAATAAATAAATAAATAAATAAATAATAAATAATTAAAGCTAGAGATTCTTGTGGGAGTTATTGGGAGAATAAAATTAATCAATTTGAAATCTTCTTTTCACGAGAGAGGAAGAGGAAGAGTTAGGGGGCTGTTGAAATGGGGATTTTTGGGAGAGGATTGTCGGAGAATTGGTTTCGGAAAAGAAGCTACAGGAAAGGATTAGCGTTGAAGGGAGGAGGAAAGCGTTTGTGTTGGATTTCTTCTACAGCCGTAGGACGTCAGGTTCCTTTCAAAATTTTGTTCTGTGTGTGTATGCTTATGTTATTTTTATATACTCTTGGCTGTATCGTTTGATGAAATTCAATCTCTAAGTGTATTGAATTAATTAATTGAAAATTTTGTCTGTATAAACTCTGCAAATGTTTTCATAAAACTTAGGAAAACCTTGTCTAGATCTCTTCAATACAATTTATTGGTAGAAACCATAGTTGACAAAGAATTATTAAAACAATAATATTTGAGATTCAACCCAGATCTTGAATTTTATTTGCTCAGAACAAATTATTTGATCAATGTCTGGGAACCAGAATTAAATGAGGGTATTACTATTTAGTTTGATAATTACAGATTCATAGGTTTAATTATTTCTAAATTACTGGAAAGTAGTTTTAAATTTGTGAGGCTGGGTAGTTTTCATTTCAATTAGAGGAGGGTTTATTTTACCCTGTGTATGAATGGCTGAGTTTCAAATCTGTAATTTTTATTGTTTATTTTATTTTATGAAATTCATTTAGTATAATATATATATATATATATATTGTTATAGGGTTATGTGCTTGATTCGTCCCTTCGAATTTGATGAAATTTAGAGTATTCGTGCGGATTTCAGTGATTCCTAGCAATATTTTGTTCTGACGCATCCATTGTCCAATATAGCATGTAATATAATTGATAAACTCTTTCTTTTTCTATAACCCGTATTGAAATTATACACAGAAATTTGCATATTACAAATCATCTTATTGGAAACCGTGATAGTTGTTTTAATCCCTATGTGGCCATTATTTTTTCGTGCCCTATGCTTTTGCCTCACACCAGATTTCCATGTGTCTGTGAAGGGTGTGGTCGGCGGTGACCATACTCACCCCGACCTCCATTTCCTGCGGTTGCGCGCGTAGATTTCCCTGTTCTCTCCCTGAACGGAGTGTCGTGTACAGTGGCGTTTGTCCGTTCATTTTCCGTTTTGTGCTCACTGTGTAATGTGTTCGCCGTTTGGTATTCGTTTGATAGTTGTTGAAAGTTATTTGTTCATTCCGCCCCACAACTTTCCGGGTATAAATATATATATATGATCAGTTTCGGACTATGTACAAATCAGTTTGGTAGAATTTCACATTTAATGAAATATGTATGGTAAATAGTTTAACATTAATTCGAACGCCAAGTTTAGGTAATTTTGTGTTATATGAATATATATGTATATGTGTGTTAACATTAATATTAATATAATATTAATACATATATATATTTATTTATATTTAATATATTTGTTATATATTATTTTATATTGTAATTTAATAGGGTAATTTGTTAATTTTATCATAAAGTTATAGAGATAGTTCATTATATATGTTATTTTCTTAATATAAGTGTACTTATACATATATACGTTTGGAAAGTATTTATACACATAAATTTGTATAAAATTTAGTTGGCTGAGAATACCAATCATAGTGTGTTTGTGAGAACGGAGATAATTCTTTTATGCTTTATTAATAGATGGAGTTCTCTAGATTTAACAATTGAGGAAATTATTGTGTCTTAAAAGATTTTCTTTTATGGAGTTATTCTGCGATTTGTTCATTATCAATTCAATGGTATGTTTCATTGGTGAAAATTATTGCGTTCTATATGGCTTTGTTTTGCATAAGAACTCTTTTATTGATTGAATTCTGGTCTTGTTAATTGGGTTTTATTTTATTGTGCGGGTAACCTGAGATTAACAATCCTGTTTAGGAACCCAAGTGATTCCAGAGGTGGGGTCTTGTGGTTACTTTTGATCTTGTTTTGAATTTGGAAATTGTGATGTTTATGGATCGGCTACACATTGGATTGTACCAGATTGTGGTTGTGTTTCCTTGTGGTTGGTGAGATGGTCATGCCTCACTTTTGATTGTCATTTGATTCAATTCTTTATGCGGTACAATCCTTGATGTTATAGTCTTGTGGTTGAGTGATTAGAGGGAGTGGCTCTAAGTGGGTGGTCGGCGCACAAAGGGGCGCCAGGATAGCTCTCGTTAGAGTGAATTTAATATGTGATAATTTAAATAATTAACTAGGGGATGGGTAGTAACACACTAAAAATATAATTGTTGCCTCATCCGCCTTTTAGTGCTACCATAGACTAAAGGGGATTGAGAAGGCCGTGGTTGGCATGATTGTTGCCATGTCTTTGCGAAAGGTAATGGTTCCGCATGAGCAACCCTATGGGGCGGTTCCTTGAGATAGGTAGCCTAGATAACCATAGATGGAGGCGGCTCCTAGTGCTTGGTTGTCTGGATAATCCGTCAGTAGATGGAGGCGGCACCTTGCAATAGGTAGTCTGGAGAATCCATGTTAAGCCATGCGATGACACTCTCCTCTAACATTCTTATTTATGTTGTCTTTTGGAAATCCTCTGGAATTGGTCACTGGTCTTGTATTGGTGGTTTTTGTTGTTGTTTGAAATTGAGTGGTCTCATGTGTTGTATGATTTTCATTAGTTGGTTGTGAGTCTTTGTCTTGTCGGTTTTGGTCGGGAACCCTTCCTTAGCAACTCCTAGCACGGGGGTGGTCGGGTGGATCGTGTTTCGCACCCCGTTGGGATTCTCTCTTTTATGCAGGTTCGTCTTTCAGTGCCAAGTTGCAATAGCGGTTGAATTCTTTGGTTCGTGGTTTCCAAATTTATGTACTTATACTATTTTTGTATTGATGTAATACTCCCATCTATTTGGGAGGTTTTGTATATAATTGTACATGGTGCTATTGTGATGTAATCTCATGTTGATGCATTGTACTTTTATTATAAACTTGGTTATGAGAAGAATTCACAATGATGTAATAACTTGGATAATATTCTATCTTATGTTTCTATTTATGGATGTATGAATGTTTGGTTTATGTAATGGTTGGGTAAATGTTTATGATGTTAAGAGTTAATCCTTAAGTAATGACCTCGTGTTCCTCAAAGGATTAAGTCATGCAATTTGAATAATGATTACATTATGTTATTTAATGTTCACTCCTTTGTTTTTTTAAAAAAAATTGGTTGCATTTTATTTAATTCCTTTGGGGTTGTGTGGCGGGCCGTTACATAGATACCTAAAGTTGTTTTTGTATAGTTATGAAACCATATTAATGCTCGATGGTTTTATAGTTTTGCAATTATTTACAAACACGTGTTTTTGTGATCAACCACCATGAAACAAAGGTTTGATGAAATTCAATCAAGTTTTTGATTAATATAAAGGTGTGACTTGAGCACACGATAGAAGGTTTAGAAAAATGATTCTATAACTCTACATAGATATGTGTGATATGACAGTGATCACAAGTTAATTTTTTTGTGTTGAAGCCAAGACAGTGTGTGCATGCTCTGAAAAAGAAGATAATCATGTCTTGATTGATGAAGTTGTCTATGTGAGTGAAGTTTGTCAATGTGATAGAATGTCGTTATCTTTTTTTATTCTTTTTCAAAGTATGTGAGGGTCAAATTATATGTAGAGTGTTTTTTTCTTGTAAACAAAGTGGTCTTTCTTGTATGTTGTGTTAGAAGTCAGAAAAGTGAGATTGGTGATTTATATCACATTGTAAACAGAGATAAAGCAATGGATATATTGTAACAGAGTAACCCTCTAGTTGTTTATGTTTTTTCTTTTGAAATTGATGAATGTGGTGTATGGTGTTGCTAGTTAGTGAGACATATTGTTTTTCTAATGAGGCATGAAGTTTGGATCCAGTGAGGCTATAATCAATGAGATTTTTGATTTGCCAGTAAGGGTGAAATTAGCAAGATTTTTGTTTAGCCAATGAGGCTATAATCAATGAAATTCTTTTTTTTTCAGTGAGGCCTAATAAAATGAAATTTTAGAGTGGTTTTCTCTCCATGTACAAGGTTTTCCACTCATAAATATTATGTTGTGGCTCTTCTTGATTTGTGATCTATTTGTGTCTGATCAATCATATTTGTTTAAGCATTTTAGTCTTCACTTCATGGTGCTTCGCTCAACATTTGAATATCTATGATACTTGAAGTTTATATGCATAAATTTGTGAGGATTAAGTAAGTTAGATTTTATTTGTAACTTGAATCACTGATTCACCCCCCCCCCCTCAATGATTTTGTACTCCAACACAACTTTCCAACAAAGAACATAAAACCAAAAAAGTTATAGCTTCATCAAAACTAACATTTACAAAAATTAATTGATTGGTAACTGTATTAGATTCATTTAAATGATATGTAATTGAAGGTCCTTCAACCATTTTCATATTAAATATACACTACATCAAGAATACCTTAGTTGAAGTTAGGGATTTTCATACAATTTCATTAATGTTTATGTTAATTTATCCATTATCTTTGCTTTTGAAATGTTATATTCCACTAGTGGTTTCAGGCAAAATCAAATACTTCGTAGTTCCTTTCTATCAAAAAAATATTATTCCTCATCTATCATTGTTGACGGTTTCTTTGCTTTCCCTTGCAATGGATGCCACAAATCTTTCTAATACAAATAATTTCATTTGCATCTTCCATAATTGATAATTCTAGCCACTGAATTTATCGACCTTCAATTTCTCATCTTCTAACATTGCTCCCACTCAACTGTAAGGTTTCCTTGCCAAACTATCCAACACCACCACTCTGATACCAAATTTTGAGAATCTCGAGCAACATTGGAGCAATAAATTAAATGAATTTAAACAATTATAATGCAAATAACAATTGAAGAATAAAGGAACAAATTCACAAACAATAATGAAATTTTTTATGTGGTTCACCCTTTCTGCTATGTCCACAAAATAATAGTCCAATTTTTATTAATATCTAGCAAAGAATTCAGATTACAATCCACCAACAAAAATAAACTTTTGTGTGTAACTCACAACACTTGACAATCTTTATCTTATTGTGTTTAATCTTCTTCATTCACCATTGTATGTGGTCAAAACCAAAACTACAACTACCAAACAAAATTTGTGTGACTTTCCACATTCTCACACAATGTTTTTGTTACCTATTTTTCACCTATGACCTCACTCAGGCAAGGAAATCTATGTTTCAAGTGTTCTTGAAGGCCAAATGGGACATTTGCATCAAGACTTGGATCATGCATCTGATGTTATTTTACAAGGATGTCTATTGAAAAGCTTCTCCTCAATCAGATCTAGCACAAGACTTATTAGAGAAGAAAGTTGGAAAGACCCTCTTGCTATCTTGCAGACTGGCAGTGTGTTCTATTTGTTTGAATACACCGGTCACTAGGATATTCGGGTCGCCAAGAGTTTTTTATGTATCTCTCCGCTGGAAGGAAGTCACACCGACAGTTATTCACCAGGTCGGCGTCGGGGAAAGTGGTTTGTGTTTGCCATGATGTCTCAGCAACTAACGGAGGTCTCGGCAAAAGAATGTCATCAGGAGAAAAGGTGGAGCTCGCTGAGATGTCTGGCCAACTACTGATGGTCTTGCCGAAGGTTTTTCCTTTGACATAAAGTCTTGCCGATCAACCAAGGTCTGGCCGAACGAAGTTCTGAGCTTGCCAAGATATGAGACCTTCGGCACGAAGTCTTGCTGAAGGGGGTTGCCTTCGGCATAAGGTCTCGACGAGAAGAATTGATATCAGCGTAGTGTCTTGCCAAAGACTTAGGGTCTTGGTGAAAGGAGAAGTCAACAGAGAGAAAAGGTGGGCCTCGGCATGAAGTCTCGGCGACAGGATGATGTCTCACTGAAAGGATGGTGCCTTCGGTACAAGATGATGAGTTTGACATGATGTCCTACTGATCAAGCAAAGTCTCCCCAAGTGAAACGAGCCCTTGCAAAAACAAGGTGCCTTCGACATGAAGTCTTTCAGACATAGCGATATCTCCCCGACAACCATGAAAATGTCTTGGTGAAAGTATGAGGTCCTGCTGACCCGATAGTATGTCGGAAAAATGAAGTGGCCTCGGTGAAAGAAAGTACTCGTCGTGATGTCTTGTTGACCCGATAGGGTCTTGCCGAGAGGAAATGAGCTCACCAAGAGTTGAAGCCTTCACCATGAGGTCATGTCGACAAACAAAAGTCTCACCGAAGTGGAATAGCTTTGGTATAATGTTGTGACTTCAGAAAGAAGTCTTCCCAACCGATGGGAGTCATGCTGAAATGAATGAGCTTAGGAAGATCAGTTTGTGTTTGGCATGAGGTCCTGGAAACCAAGTGAAGTCTTTTCGAAGGGATGACGTACTCAGTACAAGGTTATTCCTTCAGTGAAGGGTCCGAGTTCGTGGGGAGATGTCCTACCGACACGAGAAAGTCTCAGCGACAAGTGATGATCTTGGCGTGAGGTCTCACCAACAGGGCGAAGTCTCCCCAAATTGAAGCAAGTTTGCAAAAAGGAAAGTATTTTTGGCATGAGGTCTTTCCGATCAACTGCACTCTAGCTGAAAAGTTTCTGGGGCTCGCCAAGACGTCTCGCCGACCACCGGGAGTCTTGCTAAAGGAGATCGTTATCGGGGAAGTGAGCCCTCGTTCGCCATGAGGTCCTGCCAACATACAAAGATCATGCCGAGGGTTGTTCAAAAGAAAGGAGTTCATCATGATGTCTCGGCGACCAAGTAGAGGTCTCAGAAAAAGAGGTTGTTCTTTGCTGTGATGTCTCACCGACCCGATGGGGTCTTGCCAAAGAATGAAGAGTCTTGACATAGCATTTTTCCTTCGGTAAGAGATCTCACCGACACATGGGTGTCTCACCAACGGAGGAGCACAGTGTTATAATGATGGGGCTTCGACGAGAGGTCTTCCTGACTTGCTAGTGTCTCACCGAAAGAAGGATGTTTGAGCTCGGGGGAGTGTTTTGCGTTCGCTATGATATCTTGCTGATAGCGATGGTCTTGATGACATCTTGTGCAACAGAGTAAAGGAACTCTTTCCGAATGCAGATGACTAGGCAATGAGATGGCGACATCGGTATGACTCCTGAGGGCTCGCCATGTTGTCTAGCCAAAAATGATTGTCTCACCGATGCTATTCTGTGATATCGATATGACTTTTGCAACTCACTATGTGGTCTTTCCAATCATCATGAGCTATGCCAATAACTACTGAAGAGTCTAATCGCATCGAGGAGACACTTCTAGTGTCTCACCGATATGTGATTCTAATGAAAAGATTTTCACCACCCAAAGTAGCTTGTGTGGCATCTGTTCGACCAATCAGAGGGAGCTACAAGCGGACTGTTTGCAACTTGACCGGTGCCAAGAAGATCAACAAAGTGAACACAACGTTGATCTGCCCTGAGCTCAGAAGCATTCAAGGCGGCTCAGCAAGGAGATTCGAAGACGAGGGACATAAAGACCAGAAGTGAATGAGGTAGTTGCAAAGATCAAGGAGGCCATTCCTAGAGTGACTCCACACTGACATGGACATGAGGATGCAATTGGATACAACATTAACTCCATTAAAAGATCTAAAGGGCAGATCTTTCTAAATGTGATATTTTGTAAGCCCTAAGGGGCCAACATATTTTTGTATATAAGGCATTTTTTCCTCTTTGTAAAGGGGTTCTCCTGTTGCTTTTTCTGAAGTCTATGATTTTTTTTAGTCCTCTCTCAGGTTAGCAAAATTTTGTAACTCAATTTTGGAGATGAAATTCAGTAAAGACCTTGATTATTATTGATTTGAAGCTCTTGCCTACCTTCTCTTTGCATTTTTGTGTTAAGTCAATTGATTGATCAAGATTTTAGTGAGGTAAATGTTTATTTCCTTCGAGCTTTTTCTTAGATTTTAGAACCTTTATGCAGAAAGCATGTTTTTGCAGGTCACAAATTGTGTCAAAAGATGTAATGAATTTTAGATGTGACATTAACTTTCCTTCTAGGAATCTTAGCACCAAGACCTGTTTGTGAAATAATTTTGCAAAAATATATGCAGAAGTAAGTTGTGCAAATTTATCTTCAGTCCTTGTAAGCAAGTGTATGAAGTCTCGTTTCAAATCCAAGTAATGTTTGGTGTATCACCATAGGATTTAATTTTCATTTTTATGCATTCTCCTTCTCCCTTTACCTCACAAAGATCAGTAGTTAGGTGACACCATAGGAAGTCGGCCTTCTCTGGAGGTTGACCTCTGCCTACAAGTGACCCACAGCTTTAGAGGTCTTCCCATATTACACTGAGGTGTTGAACATTAGGTTCAACAGGGTGCAATTTCAAGTGATAACAATTTTGGCACGCCCGGTGGGACGGAGTTAGAAGTAAAATCCCTAAGTCTTGCTATTTTGATGTGCTGACAGTGAGCTAATAGCCTTTTAGAGGTCATTTTTTTAAGCATATCTGGCGACTTTGTGTGGAGGAAAGGATCAGTGTGTTTGTTTATATGAGGAAAATAGAAACCAGAAGTTCAAAAGTTGTAGAGTTTTTGCATTTATCTCCTCCAAGAGGAAAAGGGAGAACTCTCAGAAGGACTGTTCCTTCTCCTGGAGTTCAATCGACACCATCTGGTGTTAGTAACAAGACATTGTTTTCATATAAAAGGAGAAGAAGAGATCCTCTAGCTAGGCTTTCAACATCCCTTGCTCTTGGAATAGAACCTTTTGCCTCCTCATTTGGGGCTTTCAATTGTGCAACAAATAGTATCTCTGCTGCAGTAAAGACTTCTCAACCAAGTTCAAGTTTTGTTTCAGCAAGCGTACCAACACATTCTAGTTCAATGGTAGCACCAAGGGCCTTTACCTTCGTACCATTCAACCAGGGTAGTCCCCTTAATCTAGCGCAACATGATGATATTCCATTAGCAGTGTTAAAAGGGTTACCAAAGTTTACTGGAGAAGGACAAGTGACACCTTTTGAGCATATCAGAGATGTGGCAACATTGTGCAATGTGCATCATGTAACACAAGAAAATGTAGTTGTGAGATTGTTGGATGCATCTTTCAAGAAGAAAGGGCTGGAGTGGTTTAGAAGCTTGCCGATGGGTTCTATAAGAACATGGGATGAGCTTGGTGATGAATTTACCAAATTTTTTGAGGAAAATTCTGATCACCTATCCTTGGTAGAGTAGTTAACAACCATCAAAAGAGCCCCACAAGAACAAATGGCAGACTTCAATATCTGATTTCAGAAGACTTGGAATAGAATACCTGCTACGGTAAGGCCTTCTGCTGATTATGCATTTTTATATTATTTGAAAAGTTTAAATAGTGATATCTCAGTCATGATACAGTCCATGGGGGGTATTTCTTTACCTCAGGCTTATAGTATAGCTATTAAGGTAGAAAATAACCTCATTCAAGCAGGGAAGTTAGCACCTAGGCCACCTATGCCCTACTTCCCTAAAATTCAATCAAATATACCATTGCAAATGCCATCTTTATCCCCTTTACCTGCTTTTCCAACATTACCCATTGTTGTGAGCCAGGGAGTGTTAGCTACAGTACCATCAAGTGAATTGCAATAGATCCAATCTAGTCATCATAAGATAGAAAGCATTTTACAAACCATGGGAAATGAGTTGACCAGCATGAAGAAACAATATCAAGGGGCAAAGCCGAATTTTCAATAGCAGAACCAACAGCAAGGTTAGAATATAAATCAGTCTTATCAAAATTAGGGATATCAGTATCTGCAAAATAGGAAACCCTATCAAGGTGGTTATCAGAGGCAAAATGTTAATCAAAGACCATTCCAATCTTATAATCCAGCTCCTCTCAATGCTGCAAGTCCAGTGAAAGATATGGTTCCAGCCCAGAATAAAATTGTGATAGAAAATGAATGGTTTCACTCGTGTAATCAAGCACATAACCTAGCATCATGCTCAAATGGGGTAGTTAATTAGGCATTTATGGTCCAAAATGTTGTCATTCCATAGTTAGATGCACCTGTTAATATACCTAAACAACAACCAGATATGCATTTCAATGAGACTGCATTTTTAATTTGGCAGAGTGAAGAGTTATGTGGTGTGAATGTTGATTCTGCAATTGCAGCCAATACACGAGCTAAGAAAAGAGCTCTAGAGGTAGAGCAATTAGCTGATAGAAACAAGGTTCCTGCAACTGTAGGACCATCATCCACACCTATTCTAAATATACCAAAAGAAACTATTGTCTTACCAATCAATGGGAAGCCTCACAAGAATAAAGAACCGATTATTGCTAAAGTACATCAGAAGGTACCTCTAACTGTGCCTTACAACATTGTGGACAGTATGAAGAAGATGAACGTGAATATAACCATGTGGGATTCCTTAAGCATTCATGGACATGTTGATCTACTAAAAAGGGCACTATTTGAAAATGTGAATCTTCAGCAAGTTACTATTGATTCCCAAAGGGTCGTGATGGCTAATGATGATCAAGGGAAAGTTGCTAATCCCAATAGCAAAGAGAAAGCTATGATTCAAGGTAAGAACGTGAGACCTCCTCTGTTCTATGTTTCATTGATTATTAGGAAAAATTTAGTGCACAATTGTATGGTAGATAGTGGAGCTACCTGTTCTGTGATGCCCAAGCAAGTAGCTAATCAGTTAGGTTTAAGGTATCAACCTTTAGAGAAAGGAGTAGTCCAGTTGGATGGCTCATCTGTTAATATAGTGGGTCTTATTAAAGATGCTAGCTTGACTCTGCATGCTTGCCCTAATTTTTCAATTTCCCTAGACATTTACGTGGCAGATGTGCCTCCATATTTTGGGGTATGTTTTTTAAGAGAGTTTACGGCTAAAATAGGGGGATACCTTTCTTCTGACTGGTCTCATATGTTGTTCTATACTAGGTATGGAACTAAAGTAACCATTAAGTCTGAGTTGCTTGCAAAAGACAATATAGAACCCTATATACCTAGTGTGATAAATGCCAATTGCATAATTTTTGAACAAGATGAACATGTTGTCTTTGATCCTCGCATTGTTGTCAATGATATTCCTGATATACTTCTAAATGAGTGGGCAGCAGGGAAAACTTCTAGTGCTAAAAGTGACTTGGTGTTGGATGCTAGTATGGGTAACTACATGTTTCAAGAAGTTGATGTAGTGATGCCTAACTTGGTTAAGAGGTCAGTGAATGATTGTGATCAGAAGGATGAAGTTTGGGAAATGTATTTTGATGGCTCAAGGAGCAGGCATGGCGCTGGTGGGGGTGCATTATTGGTTTCCCCAAGATCTGAAAGATATTATGAAGCCTTTAGGTTTGCATTTTCATGTACTAATAACACAACAGAATATGAAGGTCTCATTCAAGGATTGGAATGGGTGAGGAAACGTGGAATTAAGTGTTTGAGGGTGCATGGGGACAGTGAATTGGTAGTAAATCAGGTTAGAGGCTTGAATGCTATTAAAAATAATGTTCTTAAATTGTATAAGCACAGGGTTTGGGACCTCATGGAGGATTTTGAGGCTTTCAATATCATTTCAATTCCAAGAAATTAGAATCAGCATGCTGATAGATTAGCAGCTATGGGAGCTCAGTTTGACATTCTGAACAGCGTAAGGAAGGTGTATAATCAGCAGCACATCAAGGTTATTATCAGGCCTTCAGTGCTCGATAACAATGTTAACTGGCAGGTCTTTGAGAGTGATGAGCAGATTCTACAGTTTCTACTTGAAGAAGACGTGTTTGCAACATCAAACTAGGAGATAATTAAATAGTAGTATGGAGACCAGGTACTGCAATTGAAGAATAAAAAATTTCCTAAAGGTTTGGTCACCTTAGAAAGCATTTTCAATTTTGATGATCAGGCTAAAAGTAATAAATCCAACTTATTAGTTTAGCAAGATCATTATGAGGACTTAGAAATTGCACCCAAGAGAAGCCTCAAGATAGGGAAAATAAATACTATTGTTGAAAAGCAGTCTTTTATGCAATTATTCCAAGAATTCATTGACATATTTGCCTGAGAATATGGAGATTTGAAGGGGTTTGATCCACGCCTTGCATGACATACAATAGAATTGGAGCCAACAGCCAAACCCATAAGGCAGAAACAGAGGCCAGTTAATCCCAAACTGGAGCCACCAATGCAGAAATAAGTCTTTAGACTTATAGAAAGTGGGATTATCTTTCCCATCAAGCATACTAGTTGGGTTGCAAATCTAGTTCCTATTAGGAAGAAAGATGGAGAGCTTAGATTATGTGTAGACTTCAGAGATTTGAACAAAGCTTCATTAAAGGATAGGCATCCTCTTCCATCTATGGAGCAGATTCTTCAATGTGTGTTAGGTTCTGAACGTTTTTCTTTGCTGGATGGATATTTTGGTTATAACCAGATTCTGGTAAGGGAAGGAGATCAATTTAAAACTCCATTCGGGCACAATGGCATATAGGAAAATTCCATTTGGTTTGTCTAACATTGGTGCAACCTTCCAAAAGGCTATGGACATGGCCTTTAGCAACTTAATGTATAAGTTTGTCTTGGTATATCTTGATGACATCACTATCTATTCCAAGAAGACAGTAGATCACACTGACCATTTGAGGCAGGTTTTTGAACGTTGTTGGGAGTTTGGTATATCATTGAACCCCAAGAAATGTGTTTTCTTTGTTCATGAACGAAAGCTTCTTGGGTATATTGTATCTAGGGAAGGAATTACTGTGGATCCTAAAAGAGTTGCAGCAATTCTAGAGCTGCCTTTACCTCTGCATAAGAAAGGACTTCAGAGTTTCATTGGTCGTATCAATTTCGTTAGGGGGTTTCGCCCTGGTATAGCAGCTTTGTTAAAACCCCTTACAAGTATGTTAAAAAGGAAGGTAGAGTTCAGATGGACCCGAGAAGCAAGGGACAGTTTTCAACTGATCAAGGAGGTGTTAGCTTCAGCCCCAACATTAGTCAACCCAGCTTTCAGTAAGGATTTTACCTTGTATGCTTTTGGTAGTTTTGATGTAATCTCTGCAATCTTGGTGCAAAAAAATGTAAAAGGGTTGGAGCAGCCCATTGCTTTTTTCAGCAAAGGTCTGGAAGACTATGAGCAAAAGTATACCTTCGTAGAAAAACATGTGCTAGCTATTGTGAAAAGTTTGAATAAATTCAAACATCTATTGTCTCATAACAAAATTCATCTACAGGTGGCGCATTCTAGTGTGAAATAATTTTTGCTCAGTAAAGATCTAAATGAAAAATGGGTTGGATGGATCACAAGAGTTATGGAGTACGATGTGGATATTCAAGTCACTAAATTGGTGAAGGGAAAAGGTTTATGCCAGCAGCTGGCTAATGAAGACTTTTCAACAGTAAAGGATCAACGAGACTCGGTTTTTGTTAATGTTGGGACAACAGATGATGAAGCTACCAGTTGGTTGCAGGAAATGTCTCACTTCTTGAGAACCGGAGAATTTCCACCTAATCTGAATAGAAAAAAGAGGAGGTACTACTGACTTCATTCGATTCCCTTCACCTTAATTGATCTGATGTGTTGTATAGGAAAGATCATAGTGGAGTACTACTTAGGTGTGTTGATAATGATTGAGTGGATCAGATATTACATGAGTTCCATGACGAACCTTTTGGAGGTCACTATGCTGCAAGGACAACAGCCTATAATATTTTAAGAGTAGGCTATTATTGGCCTGACTTGTTCAAAGATGCACATACATACATCAGGAGATGTTCCAAATGTGCCTTGTTTTTAGGCAAAAAAAAGCTTGTTGCTTTGCCATTGCGACCAATTCAAATAGAGCAGTCATTTATGAAGTGGGGAATTGACTTTATAGGGGAAATCGACCCACCCTCAAGTGCAAGCCATCGGTGGATTATCACAGCAACGGATTACTTTACACGATGGACAAAAGCTTTGCCTCTGAAGGAAGCTAATGAAGTAGCAGTGTTGAATTTTTATGAAGACTTGGTTTGCAGATTTGGAGTCCCATATTCTATAATTTCTGACAATGCCCTGGCATTTTTTGGTTTGAAGTTGTTGACTGGGCATTGAAGAATGACATTTACTTGAACACAAGCTCCAACTATTATCCTCAGGGCAACGGACTTGCAGAGTCCACTAATAAAAATTTGATTAACATTATCAAAAGGACGCTTCAAAGCAATCAAAGGGATTGGAATGCTAGGCTAAAGACTGCTCTTTGGGCAGATAGAATCACCCCTAAGAAGGTGATTGGGAACTCGCCTTACATGTTGGTGTACGGTAAAGAAGCAAAACTACCTATCTCTACTGAGTTGCCTGCCTTGGACATTGCCAATCAGCTGGTCCTGTTTGAACAGACTGACCCACTTGCCTTAAGATATACTCAGCTGATGGAGTTGGAAGAAGCTAGAAACAAGGCTATGAAGAACATGGACATCAGCAAATCCTAACTAAGATAACATTTGATAAGAAAACTAGATCAAGAGTTTTCATGGTGGGAGATCTTGTGCTGAAATGGGATGTTCTAAAAAGTAGGCCAGGCCATCACACCAAGTTTGACAACATGTGGATGGGTCCATTTGTTATCAAAGACTGCAAAGAACACAATGCTTACCGACTGGCCACAACTGAGGGTGAAGTGCTTCCTATCCTAGTCAATGGGATACACCTCAAGCCTTGTTTTAAGGTTTGATAAGTTCTTCCATTGTACATATTAGGTTAGGTTTTATGTTTTCCCTAAGTGTCGTTTCAGCACAGTAAAGAAATTCTTTTTAGTTTCTCATGTTTTATCATTTTGGTAACCTGTTGTGTTCTAAGAGTCTCAAGCGAGTTGTAGCCGTATGCGAACTATTTTTGAATTTTTCTGAGTTTTCCTAATGACTCCATGCCCAATGGACAAGTTGGCTACTGGTTTCCATGTTTAGCAGGCAAACATCTAGCAAAGGTCCCCATAAATGTTACTTATTTTTCACCTGTGGCCTCACTCAGGCAAGGCAATCTATGTTTCAGGTGTTCTTGAAGGCCAAATGGGACATTTGCATCAAGAGTTGGATCGTTCATCTGATGCTATTTTACAAGGATGTCTATTGGAAAGCTTCTCCTCAGTCAGATCTGGAAAAAAACTCATTAGAGAAGAAATTCGGCAAGACCCTCCTGCTGTCTTTCCGACTGGCAGTGTGTTTTATTTGTTTGAATACACTGGTCGCTAGGACATTCGGGTCGCCAGGAGTTTTTTATGTATCTCTCCGCTGGAAGGAAGTTGCACTGATAGTTATTCACCGGGCTGATGTCAGGGAAAGTGGTTTGTGTTCACCATGATGTCTCGGTGACTAACAGAGGTCTCGGTGAAAGGATGACATCAGGGAGAAAAGGTGGAGCTCGTTGAGATGTCTGGCCGATTACTGATGGTCTCGCTGAAGGTTTTTCCTTTGGCATAAAGTCTTGCTGATCAACCAAGGTCTGGCCGAACTCGCCAAGATATGAGACCTTCGAAACAAAGTCTCGGTGACCATGTAGCGTTTCGCCAAAGGGGGTTGCCTTCGGCATAAGGTCTCGCCGAGAAGAATTGATATCGGCGTAATGTCTCACTGAAGACTTAGGGTCTCGGTGAAAGGAGATGTCAATGAAGAGAAAAGGTGGGCATCGACATGAAGTCTTGGTGACCAGATGATGTCTCACCGAAAGGATGGTTCCTTTAGTACAAGATGATGAGTTTGGCATGATGTCCTACTGATCAAGCAAAGTCTCCCTGACTGAAATGAGCCCTCACCGAAACAAGGTGCCTTCGGCATGAAGTCTTGCTGACATAGCGATATCTCCCTAACAACCATGCAAATGTCTGGGCGAAATGAAGTGGCCTCAACGAAAAAAAGTGCTCGTCGTGATGTCTTGTCGACCCGATAAGGTCTTGCCGAGAGGAAATGAGCTCGCTAAGAGTTGAAGCCTTCACCATGAGGTCCTGTCGACAGACAAAAGTCTTGTCGAAGTGGAATAGCTTCGGTATAATGTTGTGACTTTAGAAAGAAGTCTTCCTGACCGATGGGAGTCACGTCGAAATGAATGAGCTCAGGAAGATTGGTTTGTGTTCGGCATGAGGTCCCGGCGACCAAGTAAAGTCTCATCGAAGGGATGACGTACTCAGTACAAGGTTATGCCTTCTGTGAAGGGTCCGAGTTCACGGGGAGATGTCCTACCGACACGAGAAAGTCTCAGCGACAAGTGATGATCTCGGCATGAGGTCTCACCGAAAGGGTGAAGTCTCCTCGAATTGAAGCAAGTTCATAGAAAGGAAAGTATTTTTGGTGTGAGCTCTTTCCAATCAACCACACTCTGGCCGAAAAGTTTCTCAGGCTCTCCAATACATCTCACCAACTGCCGGGAGTCTTGCCGAAGGAGATCGTTATCGAGGAAGTGAGCCCTCGTTCGCCATGAGGTCCTGTTGATAGATGAAGATCATGCTGAGGGTTGTTTAAAAGAAAGGAGTTCACCATGATGTCTCGGCAACCAAGTAGAGGTCTCAGAAAAAGAGGTTGGTCTTCGCCGTGATGTCTCACCGACCTGATGGGGTCTTGCCAAAGAATGAAGGGTTTCGGCATAGCATTTTTCCTTCGGTAAGAGATCTCACCGACACATGGGTGTCTCGCCGATGGAGGAGCACAACATTATAATGATGGGGCTTTAGTGTGAGGTCTTCCCGACTTGCCAGTGTCTCACCGAAAGAAGGATGTTTGAGGTTGGGGGAGTGTTTTGCGTTCACTATGATATCTTGCTGATAGTGATGGTCTCGATGACATCTTGTGCAGCGGTATAACTCACGAAGATCAGTATGACCTCCTACCGACTAAAGGAACTCTTTCCAAATGCGGATGACTAGGCAATGAGATGGCGACATCGGTATGACTCCTGAGGTCTCTCCATGTTGTTTGGCCAAAAAAGATTGTCTCTCCGATGCTATTCTGTGATATCGATATGACTTTTGTAACTCACTATGTGGTCTTGCCGATCATCATGAGCTATGTCGATAACCACTGAAGAGTCTAATCGCAGCGGGGAGACACTTCTAGTGTCTCACCGACATGTGATTCTAATGAAAAGCTTTTGACTGCCCAAAGTAGCTTGTGTGGCATCCATTCGACCAATCAAAGGGAGCTACAAGCGGACCGTTGGCAGTTTGACCAGTGCTAAGAAGATCAACAGAGTGAACACGACATGGATCTGCCCTAAGCTCAGAAGCATTCAAGGTGGCTCGGCAAGGAGATTCGAAGATGAGGGACACGAAGACCAGAAGTGAATGTGGTAGTTGCAAAAGATCAAGGAGGCCATTCTTGGAGCGACTCCACACCAACATGGACACGAGGATGCAATCGAATACAACATTAACTCCATTAAAAGATCTAAAGGGCAGATATTTCTGAACGCGATATTTTGTAAGCCCTAAGAGGCCGACATATTTTTGTATATAAGGCATTTTTTCCTCTTTGTAAAGGGGTTCACCTATTGCTTTTTCTAAAGTCTGTGATCCTTTTTAGTCCTCTCTCAGATTAGCAAAATTTTGTAACTCAATTTTGGAGATGAAATTCAGTAAAGACCTTGATTATTATTGATTTGAAGCTCTTGCCTATCTTCTCTTTACATTTTTGTGTTCAGTCAGCTGATTGATCAAGCTTTTAGTGAGGTAAATGTTTATTTCCTTCGAGCTTTGTCTCAGATTTTAGAACCTTTATGCAGAAAGCATGTCTTTGCAGGTCACAAATTGTGTCAAAAGATGTAATGAATTTTAGATGTGAAATTAACTTTCCTTCTAGGAATCTTAGCACCAAGACCTGTTTGTGAAATACTTTTGCAAAAATATATGTAGAAGTAAGTTGTGAAAATTTATCTTCAGTCATTGTAAGCAAGTGTATGAAGTCTGGTTTCAAATCCAAGTAACGTTTGATGTATCACCATAGGATTTAATTTTCATTTTTATGCATTCTCCTTCTCCCTTTAGCTCACAAAGATCAGTAGTTAGGTGACACCATAGGAAGCCAGCCTTCTTCGGAGGTTGACCTCTGCCTACAAGTGACCCATAGCTTTAGAGGTCTTCCCATGTTACGCTGAGGTGTTGAACATCAGGTTCAACAGGGTGCAATTTCAGGTGATAACAGTTTCATTTTGGCTTCTTCTCTAACTCACACACTTGTTGTCACGACACTTGAGTTTCGTGCAATAAGAAATTGTTCATTGTTTTGTATAATTGCAAATCGTTTTTCACCTAAATTTCAACGAGAATAATTTACAATTTTCCTTTAGTAAAATATGGGAATTTTTTCCCCCACACCCTTGTTGTGGACTCTCTCGTTAATTGATTTGGGGGGAACCATGTTGGGAAAAGTAAAAAATTCTTAACCTAGAGCATGATTAGGCAACACATATTAGCAAACTTGATCTTATTCCCTATAGTGGGGCACAACAAATTACTAACATTTTAATTCACAAGTTTTTGTGTGACAAAATAAAACATGTACAAAAAAATATGTTTTTCAAACTATTAGGAAAAGCTCCATTTTCAACCTAAAACCAAAGAATTTTGTGTATGCAATGCAAACACATTAAAATTAAAACTCATTTTTAGTTCTTAGACTAAGGCACAAGGAAATATATGAGATTTCATAAATTAAAACTATCTATTAAAAAATTGACTCACTATAATTAGACAATACTTATAATTTACAATTAAACACAAAAATTGAAAGTCGTGAGTGAAAAATGATTGGATTGATATAACATAAAGGAATATGAAGTATGAAAGATTGTGTGAAAAGACACATTACTTCCTAATGTTATTTATAGTAAAAAACTTTCTTAATTATTATATTTACTTAATTCACAAAACAATTAACTTCAAGGAAATAATATAGTGAACAACAATTTCATCAACAAGTAGACATGGAAATCACCATTCATGAAAGGAAAAATAAATTGAGCAAATAAAATAACTAATCAATGAGCATTGTTTGAAGGAAAAATATTACCAAAGAGAGATTAGCCAAACCAAGCACCACCAAATGCAAAAGAGACACAAGAATTTGATAAGGGGAAAAAACAAGGAAAAACCCCAATATTATGAATGGAGGCAAAATGCCTAAGAATGATACAGAGAGAGAGAGAGCACTTAAGCCTTAAGCTTGCTTGCTTGAATGAAGAATGAGAGGAGAGGCACCTCAACATATAGAGGTGAGAAGAGGAGTTAGAATTAGAAAGTAACTCCAAACTCAATGAATGTCACCATTCATCTATGTGTGCGCAAGTTGTCAAAAGCCTCTTAAGGAGGAGCTACAAATAAATAATTACAATTAAATAATAACCTTTACCAAGTAAAGATTAATCTTCTAACAATTCAAAATCTAAGTGCAAATGATATTTCTAGGGCTTTTACAAGAAATTGCACATGAATTAACTAATTAATTAAATGCATTTTGACTCTAGGAACTTGAAAGGAAACAAGGTATGTAGGAACACTTCCTAAACTAAATTTAGAAGTGAGTATCTTACATATTTTAGAGATTTCAAATTACAAAAACTAAAAAACATAAACTTACTGTAAATTAAATCATACGACACAAGTGTACATGGGAAAATTCCTTTTAGCAAAAAAACCTCACTCCAAAGCAACTTAGTTTATTATTTAATAATCTAAACATAGTTGCAATACACTTGCAAAGCAAGCCTTTACAAGAGTATCACTAACTAGAGATTTGGAATAATTTTGACAACATAACCAAACCTACAAACAAAACTACTTATACCCCATCTCAAGCATCCTATAAATAAGAAAAATTGGTATGCAAAACCATCAAATAATATTTACAAAACCATGAGTTAAAAATACCCAAAAAATCACACCCAAATCCCAAAATGAGTTCATAGACTAAAAATAACATATTCCTTCCACTTGTTATAAGCATGTCATAATCCACTCACCAACTCAGGCATTCCATTTTAACTTGTTATCTCTATTCAAAGATGTCTTATGGTGTGTTGTAACATGCACCATAAGTTGATCAACAAATGTAACTCTTAATTTTTTTTCATATATTCAATATGTTTTTACATTTCTAATGCAAAAGAATCAACTTTCAAAAGCCATAACTTTTTATTTAAGAGGTCATTAAGACTCTTCTCTTAAATTGTAGAGCTTAAAAAGATATACAAACCAATTATTTTATTTTTCTCAAAAATAAAGTTTATGGTCTAGAAATTTAGTTTTTATGTTTCATAATCCAAAAATGCAATTTTTATATACTCAACATAATGAGCAAGGTTGAGATACCTTTCATCCCATCCTCCAACTTTAAAACTAAACTCCACAAATCTCCAATTAAATTGTTGATAAAAATTACTACAACAAATCTAAGTGCTAACAAAAATCCTATACACTAATTCTAAAACTAAACTAGACACAAATCTCCAATGAAACTATTGATAAAGAATACTACAAACTAACACATAGAAGTCACATCTCTTGCATGATGTGTTTCAAAAATAGATTCTTAAAAATGGATATAGCACATCATGCTAAAAAAAATCACTAAAAATAGCATGGGCTATTAATAACACCAACTATTAATAAACTTTTTCAAATATGCCCTTCTTTGAAAATGATGAGGGCTTAAAATAACATTGGGTATTTTAATGTGAGTTAAAAACATAAAATCTAGATATACAAATTTAAATGATGATTCTTTAAAAACTCTTTGTTATGACATAGAAAACCCTATGAAAACTTTGAAAACCTTTCTTAAGAAAAACCTAGCTAAATGCAACATTGGTTATTTTCTAAAAATTCCAAAATTTTGATGCTTAAATATGATAAATTATCCTTTGTTCTTTTGATTCTTTATACCAACTTAACAATAGAAAATGGTCTAAGGGTTTTAAATGTGAAATTATAATAAGTTAATAAAAACCCTAGATGTACATAAAATGTTTGAAAAACTATCATTAAAATGAGACAACCCCTATTGTTTGAATCCAAAGTCCTTGCTGAAATCAATTGATGATAACTCACTAATTTCAAGCAGAACCTTTGCAAAGAAAATTCATTGAAAAGTGATGAAAGTTACCAAAAATAGACACCATGGATGATGATCATTGCTTCTTTAGTGAATTCCAAGATCTATCCCTTCATTGAAATATGTAATCTTGAGAATTTGAAATGTATGATGTTTTTAGACATGTCAGTAATGATGATGCTTTGAAATGTCTTATCAAAGACCTTATCATCCTAGTTACAAAATTAATGACAAACTATTAATTTGGATCCTACCAATTGTCGACTAGAAAATCTAATTTTTCTTGTTTGAAACTGGAATTTTGATGTTTTAATTTATTATTGAAGGCTTCATTATGAATATGGGCATTGCACGTTTATTTACAAATGATTGGTTTGAGTTTGCAAATGCATAGGTATAAAAAGAAACCTTTGCCTATTCGTAAGCACACCCCTTTACATGATTGGTTCATAAGCACACCCCTCTACATATATCGCATAAGCTTTTCCAACTTAGCTCGTATTCATAGGTGCACCCCATTACAAGAATTTTAGACTTTAAATTCACACCTTGAACTATGCCTTACATAGGTGTACACCACATAAAAAAAAAATCAAACTTGATTTTACCTCAATCAAATGTCTTTGTGTAAGGGTACCCCTCAACATTGAAATTAAGCATAAAAATTACAATAATTGGTTGTTCTATTAACAACATTCTACAATTTGGACTTACATTTTCAAATGTAAACTTCTCCATAGGATTTTTCATTTTGAATTTGCTTATTGAGGCATGTGCACTTATGAATATGTTTTTGGCTTGAATTTGATTTATTGAAGTGCACCCAAATTCTATCATCAAGCATGCACAAATAGGAGGAAGTATTTTAATCTTGTAATAAAACTCTTAAGATGCGCACCAACTAAAGCATTCCTTTGAACTCTCATTAGTGTACACCTTAATAAATAAATTTTCATTATAAATTTAATTTCTTCCTAGTGCACACCTCAAACTATGATTCTTGATTTTTCTTACTATGTTCTATTCTTTACAACACACACCTATGAATGAGTTTGAATCTCAAATTTACATCTCTCAAACGCGCTCTTCTTACAATCATCTTAGACTATCTTTTGAAACAACATTCTCCTATGTCAAAGTGTGCACTTGATAACTAATTTTTTTGTTTGGAAATCCATACAAATGCATGCACTTTTGGATGGAAAAATCTTATCATAATTCATTTCCCAAGTGTGCACCTATCAACAAAAATTTTCAATTTTTAACTTAGATACATCTTCCCCTTCTTCAAGGTGCATCCCTCACAATTTATTCTCGACTTCTTGACCTCAACATGTAATTGTGAGACTAATATTTTTTACCATCGTCCACAATCAAGGGCACACCTAAACATAACTTTGTTCTTTTGAACTTGATCATTCACCTTTCATATATGAGTGCACCCCTATACATATAACATTGATTTATTCTCTTACCTTAAGACAAACACACCCTTAACAGTGTCATTGCAAAATTTGACCAAACTTTGTTTTTCTTATTATTTGATAAACACCTTAGTGAAAATTTCAAAATAAAGAATCTTGCTTTGGAAATATACTTGCTCATTACATTGGCACATGCCGATACACACTAAACAACATTTTTTCCAAAGTTACACTCTCTTTCATTAGGTGCACACCTTCATGCAAATATACAATATAAATTTGATTTTATTTACAACTGCTATCCATTGACACTTATGAAAGCTAGTGGAATCAAACCCTGAATTTGTTTGTACTTTGCAGCTATTATATAGGAATCTATAACAAAACCTATAATTCATAGAAATATTGAATCAAAATTCACCATATTGTCTTTGTTGAATCAAATCTGCAACTTTTGGTATTTTCAAGCCTAAAAATATTTTCCCCTCTTTCTACTTAATGCTTGTCAATATTCTACAACTTGTCACTTCATTCTTGACTAATCTCTATTCTCCTTGTCTACTTTGACATTAGTAACTTCTCTCATGTGCAATAGTCCAACAATTGATTGATTTGTTGGCATCTACTTTCCAATGATATATACAAACAATAGTATTCTGAAATAGCCCAAGGATTTCTTCCCTTGTTGACTTCAACCGTCTTTGTACACTGCTATCCATGTACCTCAAAATATACCTTTCTTCTCAAAGATGTACACCATATAATGTTCTCCATTTCTTTCCTGAAAATGTCTGCAAATATTTAAGTGACTAATAACCCTTTCTCGCATTTAACTTCTTTTCTACTCTGACTAGCATACATGAAAACTTGTTTTCATTATTCCGGAAAAGAAATGTGCAAAAGACAACAAAAGACTTGGACAAACAATACAAGGCTTTGAATAATGACATTGGATTTGACCAAATCATGGACTTTTGGCTTAAAATTTATCATATGAATTTTTTTGTATGGGTACAAAAAATTGTCACATTAGATTTATCCATTTGCATAGTTCCCAGAGGTAAGTATCCTTATCCATTATATTTAATTTCTTAATTAGAATTTTATTATTCTTTTCTCACCCCGACAACTATCATTTATTAGTTTATGTGGAGTTGTATTTTATTAAACTTGAATAACATTAAAGTTTATTGTTCTTTACAATACTCAAAATGAAAACATTATGTTGAAGTCATGTGGAAACTTAATAACTAGGCTCGTCATAAATTTTCCTTTGTCTTGAGGAGGTGCATACTCCTAAATAGAAGGGATATGTCTTCCATTTCCTACACTGCTTGTAATCTTTTAAAGCTCCCTGCTCAGGATAAAATAGAGGGTAGCTCCCCCTGCCACTACTGTATAATGGGGGGATAGGACAAACTATCTAGAACATCAAAATTCTTCTATTGTAAAGATAAAACACTCACACATGAATTTCCACCTACATATTTAATATCTAGGTATTCATTAAGGGCCATGAAAATTGTCTATGAATGTTATGTACCACTACAAATCATATAAAAATAATATATGGTTGAACATGATCAATACTTATCACCTAGTGTTTGAACTTTATAGCAGCAACATACCCCACCATTACCAGTGGAAGAAAATTTGGCTACCACATCTGATATTCAAAAAGCTTATGATTATAGCATTCTCAATCTCCATTTCTAGTTTCTTTTGATATACTTCTTTATGAAATCCTTTTCAGAATCTGGAAACTTCTTCTCAACAAGGCCCTTCAAACACTTCAAATATGAAAAATTTGTTCTTGATCCATCCTTTCTTACAATGTAGAAGCACCTTGTTGAAGAAAAGTGTTCATGGTTGTCAACCTGAAAGCAGCATGAGAAAATAATAAAGTTTCAGACTAGAGAAAATAACCATGACATACTAGGTGTCTCCAAAGAAGTTTTTCTATAGGTGCTTAACGTTACTGATTTCTCAAACAACCCTCATTAAATAATAATTACAGCTTCAAAATTTTGAAATAGTTCTCACTCCTATTTTAGAGGTTGGGTTTATTGTGTATTTTGGAATCTTGATTATATTTCTTACTTGCAAAAGAAAGAAAAAAACTTAATAGTGATACTAATACTGTAATAATTATATATTTTATTGAGACACACTAATGTAAATTCAAAGTTAAACCTTCTGAATATATTTTTTTTACCTTCTCCGTTCTTTGTGTCTCCAAAAGATTTTGATAACTAAAATTTCAAAACATAAACACATGAATATGTAACTGGTGAATTTCCTAGACTCCCAAACTTTTTGGAAACTGATGTTTACCAAACTTCAGATGCTTCAAAAAGTTGTCCATTTGCACATTTCAGGTTACTTAATTTTACAGTAAAGATTGCAAGTCCTTTACATGGGTCAGTTTGTATCCCTGTGCTTACATGAAATGCTAAAGACACATTGGCATCACAAAAGTTTTGTATCCCAGAGCTACTTTTGCAAATATAGTTTTGTTTCTCGTTACCTAAGACTCACACCAGATGAAACATGGAAGGGTTGTTCAGAAGATTGTGCAAGAAAATAAATTGTAAAAACTTAGAGAAATAGCATGGCAGAATCATACCACTATGAAGTCAACACCACATCCTATCTTTGCTTCTGCTTCTGGATGGTGAATAAGAAATTTTTCAAGAACTTCCCTTTCATCTTCATGTCGTAGTCTATCCCCACTGTTGTATCTGTCATAATTATCAAAGTTGATGTCAGGAAAAATGTGTATCTTGCAACCTACTTTTTCAAAACCTACTTGTCTAAGTTATAAGACAACATTCAATATTGATAGAAAATAAAGTTCTTTCCTAACTGTAGAAAAACATTTAATTCATTTCCTTAAGGTCATCAAAGATGCTATAAAATTTGTAGAAAGCTTGCATAGCACCTTAGAAATTCATGCTCACATATATGCCAATGGTATCGTTGATGATAGAGATTATATGCCAATATTGTTAGGCTAATAATACTGATTCATTGAAAGACAAGAACACTAGTACTTTTTTAGGTTATCCCCAAGCAAGACACCAATTTGGTGTATGAGATCCACCTTGTATAAGCCTACATGGAGATTGTTTTACTACTCACCTTATATAGTGTTCAAGTTTGTCTGTATTTAGGTTTCAATTCTTTTACCAAACTAGATAAATCAAGCCTCATTGGTTGATTTAAAAGCTTGACACACAATTGGATTGGGTACTAACAATAGAAGTGTAATGAATTAAAAATTTCATTTAGGAGGAATACACTAACTAAAGATACATAATTTACTACCTGCCATAATAAAGAAACATCCTCATTGAATGCAATAATGGATTGATTTCATGAAAAATTTCCTATAGTTTGGAAGGTCTGTCAGTTACTCCTCCTGTAAGACTTTCATTCTTTCTTGAACATCTGGCACTCCCATTTTTATGGGTCAAATGCACCCAATCTCTTTTTGTGGACCTCAAAGAAGAAATTACACTTTTTTCATTGTTGAGCCTTACATCTTCCATGCTTTTCATCATGCAAAGCTTTTCATTTCGTCTGTACACAATGTGATTTTGTAATTCGCAATTAGACATTGTAGGAGGGTCACTCTCATTTGGTAATTCCCAACTAGATATTGGAGACGGGTCACTTTGACTTGGTAATTCCCAATCAGATGTAGTAGAGTCATTTTGTTTTTCTAATTCTCAACCAAATGATTCCAAGCTGGATCTCACAGTTATATTCTCAGTCATTATAGCATTTTTCTCTATTTCCAAATTGCTACTACTATTCATGAGTACATTCTCACCAAATCTTCTTGGTGTGTGGAGATCTACACTAACACTGGAATTTTCTCCCAAAAGAAATGTATTTTGAGCACTGCTCTCTAAATATTTGCATTTTCCATCAGATTCTCCAGCCATGGAAGATTTGCAACTACCTTCTTCCACATGACAGTTTAATCCGCAGTCCTTTTGTTGCATCTCTTTGGGGGTTGCTTGATCCTGTACATTCTCCCCTACAAGACTTTTTTCATATGATTTTGATTGAGATCTTTTGTGTGGTCTTCTCCCAAGTGGGACTAGGTTTGCACCTATCGGCTTAGAATTTATGGCTTCTATAGGAGGAAGAGAGTTTGCATTCATCTTGTTCTCCTTTGAGAAGTTTAGTCCAGACAGAGCTTGCCAGATTGGCAACATTTTTATCTTCTAAGCAACAACTTTTGGAATTTCTTTTACCCAAAGAATGTAAATTTGGGGTCCACCTTAAGTCTTGTCCATCAAGAATAAATGCATTGGCATAGTCATCAACCAAAGTTGAGTTGGTATCCCACCATGTAGTAATATTTAATTGGCTGCCTAATTTTTGATCACCAATTTCCTTGTTTGCCCGATCACCACAAGCCCAACCATCTGTTTGTAAGTCTGAAATTGTTGATGCCTCCCAAACAGATAAGTTGTTAGTCTTGTTATTACTATTGATTCTATTTGGTGAATTAGCAGATAAATCGCATAGAGGTGTTGAATCCTTGCCAATGAAATTAGCCATCCCCTTTTCCCTTGAGGTATCTACAAAAATGACATCTAGAGACATAAAATCACTAGCATCATCCATTTCACCACATAAAGTTTCATCAAGATAATTTTCTGAGAATAATCCATCTTTCCCATGGGGTATTATACCAATATTTTCCAAGAATTCATAGACATCTTCATGCTTGACGAGTGGGTCTGAAGGATCACCAGAAGTCTGTTGTTGAAAAAAAAGTTGATATCAACAAAGCGTAAAAAAGATAGCTAGAATTCTCATGGAAAGGCCTTAAGGAAGATGTCTTATGAAATGTCAGAGAGTGTACGACCCCTCCGCAAAAAAAGTTAGAGCACACTTTTCCAGCTAGATTACTTCAACCATTGCTCATTCCAGAGTAGAAATGGGAAAGTGTGTCTATGGATTTAATTATGGGTCTATCAAAGGTACAAGTCAAAGATTGCATCTTTGTAGTTGTTGATCGATTGACCAAGTTTTCTCATTTCTTCACCATCTCCACAGAGTATAAGGCATCTCAAACAACAGAGCTATTCTTTAGAGATGTGTTTAGGCTACATAGGCTATCGAAGAATATAATCAATGACAAGGATAGCAAGTTCCTCAATGCTTTTTGGAAAGAGCTATTCAAGTTAGCTAGCATAGAGTTGACTCCTAACACGAGTTACCACCCTTAGACAATTGGTCAAACAAAGATCATAAACAAATGGGTTGAGGGATATTTGCATAACTATGTGTCAAGCCAGTAGAGGGCTTTGATCAGGTGGTTGCAATTTGGGTTGAGGGATACTTGCATAACTATGTGTCAAGCTAGTAGAGGGCTTCGGTCAAAGCAGTCAAATGGTCATAAACTACTCCTTATGAAGTATTGTGGGCTTTTTTAGACTATCGTACACCTTACTCATGGCCGTTGTACAAGCTTAAGGGAGACATTGCAATTTGGAGGAAGATATACATACATGTGAAGGAGTTTATAATATAAAATACATTTCTTGGGATTTAGGTCAAAATTATTTATGTATTAATTTCTAGTTATAGCTGTTATATTTCTAAAATAAATATCATATCATAGAAGTTCTTGGTTTTTGCCATTTTGTGCTTGAAAGTTAAATATATCCATTAAAACTGAAGTTCCCTATTAAGCATTTACCAAGCATTAATTAAAATTGGAAACAAGCCCAAAACAACATTCAAACAAACTATTTGACAAAATGCCTTTGCACGTAAATTGGTGAAATTGAAATTTTCTCACAAAAAATTGCCTTGGGATATTTCACCCTTTCAAAAATAAATTCACTAAATTAATTTAGATGTTATTTTTGACAATCCTCTAAATGAGACATTATAAGGCCTATGTATTTTTTTGAAGTATTAATTCACTTAGTACTTTTTATTTTTGATAGTCTTCTAAATGAGACATTATAAGGCCTATGTATTTATTTTTATAGTGCATTTTCAATTCACTTTGACCATACACATCAATCGCCTCATACATACACATTTGCATTCATTTTTCCTTAGTCGCCACCCTAGCTCATAGGTTTGTACCATTTACTTTGCAGATTGAGTTGGAACAAACTTAAGGGTTTTATTTATGATCAAAATCTGATTTGTTAGTGATGTTTAAGGGCAGATCTGTCATCTAATTCCGATATGATTATATCTGTTTTAATGGTTTGAATCTAAACATTTTATCAAATGTTTCAATTGAATACTAATTGTTGTCTTTCCACTCAAATATGAGGTTTAGAGTTATTTGGTATTATCTTTCAATCATTGTTGCTCAATCGACCATTTAATGCCCAAATTAAATTACCAAATTTATTTTCTGATTATAGTAGTGTAGATTTTAATTCATTTTGTATTTCATTTAAATCTTTTGTAGTAAAAATAATACAAAAAAATTTCATATTTTCGTAAAGTTCTAAATTGCCAACAATATATGATTGGTTGCATGGTACACCTACATCAATTGCTATTAGATCAACATGGCCATGCATCAAGACTTCATCAGGTGGTCTCCCAAGAATATTAACCACAAGAATTCAATTGTGTTTGATCACATGATTTTGCACAACATTAAGATTAAACCTCTGGGCTTCAATCAAAGTTTAACGCGAATTAAGAAACTGATCCTGGGAAGAATCCCTCTTCATTTGGATGCCATCAATGATCTTGGGTAGTCCCTTGAGCAAATCAACTAGTACCATCTCATTATTGAACACCACACTTGGATCCCATATCTTATTATTGTCATCACTTGTGTTATTAGAATCAGGAAGTGTCCCATCATCCAACTCAAAGAGTCAATTATCAAAGGATGACTCTAGATCCATCCCAAAAAGTGGATTATCAACCAACTAAAAATTATTTCTATCTTCTTGCTCCAACCAATATTTTTGTTGTCCCAAATTTGTTCTAAAAAACTTAGGAAATTGTTCTAAATCAAAATCTTCTTGGAGCCTATCAAGCTCATCAATTACTTGGCTAATTTCCTTTGCCCTTTGCTCACTCTCATGCTTCCTCAATTGTTTTGAAATATCATGTTTATTATTTGCTTATAGAAAACGTCACTTAGATACTTTCTAGTGAATGTTTAGTTGATTTAAGGTCAAAGGTGAGCTTGTCGACTTCTTTTTTTCCCTTCAACGCATCAAGGGTCTCTTTTACAAACTTGAGCTTATGATCCCTATCTAACAACAAATGTAGGAAATTTGATTTCATTGTTTCCCAAGCATCTTGGATTGTTTGCAAATCTGCAAAAGTGGAGCCTCCTTCTATGCCTTTATGTCTCTTCTCAACTTGGGATTTCCAAATGAGATCTTTAATAAATTTTTGTGTGCCATCAAATCTTGTCAAGACTTGTACCATTTTCTCTTCTATGATATAGAATTGATTCTTCAATTCTTGCAACCCCCTAGGCCTTTGATCCAAATCAACAAGGTCACTTTGCTCATGTGTTTCTACTTCAATTTTTGAATAGTTTTCTCTACCTTTTGGATCATCTTGGAGCTCCTTCCCACTTGATTTTGTTTGGGAATCATTCTTGAACACTTTCTGCATGGGAAAATCCCTCTCAACTTTTGAATTGTCATCACTAGAATGATGCATGGGTTCATCACTAATTGTTGTTATGAATTTTTCAGCTAGCTCAACTTCATTATTAATAGTAGCAACACCTTCAATAGATTCATTTTGGGATTTCATGCCATATGCCTCTAGAGATGTGACATTTTCCCACATAAAAGGGTTTTAAATGTTCATCCTACCTGCATTTTAGCTCTACTTTAGAAATTTCTGTCATGAACTTCTCTTCCTCCTCCTCATGCTCTATTGTCAAATATGGCTTCAACTTATCTTTACATTGGCTAACAACAATTTCAACTAACACATTTGCAAGTGTTAAGGAGTTTTGGTCGCCCTTCCTCACTATAGACAATAGAATTGATAACAATGGACAAAGAATGCTATCACTCTCATTGACCACCAATGAAAAAGATTGTGCATGGATGTTATAATGTTATCATCATGAATATTTTTTACAATAGAAAAGAAATATTTGAATATTTGGAGTATTAGATCATCATAGTCAAGATCAATCATCAACACACAGGATCTAAACTTTGCAATAGTTTCTAGAATTCTTACGCTCTTGGTAGAAGAAGGATGTCTAGTATATTTCAAACCATGGAAAACCTCTACCATTAGCTAAAAAAACTCCATTGTGCCATCATTGTAAAGAACTTTGGGATCTTTAATTCTTACAAATTCACCAATGCAAGAAATAATTGCAACTCTAACTTTTTCATTTGTGTATCTCATAAGCTTTGGCTTAACCAATGCATTCATAGCCAGAGCCACAACAATATTCAACTCCATGCAATCTAGATGATCTATCTTCAAGAAACAACTCTCCACAATAGCCAAAGTGCGTAGTAATTCATTCCTTTCCTAAAGAAGGCGGTCAAGTCTTTTTTCTACCCTATGAATCTTCTCATCAAATTCAAATGCCATGATTCATAGGAAGGTGTATACAGATTTTTGAATTTTCCTTTGTCACAATTTGATGAAATTATAGAGGAAGAAAACAACTTATCTCAATCTAATCTAACAGAACTCAGAACATTCTTTGTTTATTTTCTCATTTCAAGTTCACATTTCCCTTCACAAACTCTTGAATCAAAACCATCAAATTGAGAATAAGGCGCAAACTCACTTGTAGACTTCTCAAAAAAATTTAAACAACGTCAAAATCACTGGCCCATACCTTTCTATCAACATAAACAATTCCCAAAAGTGAACTTTCCAAGTATACTGTTCAAAATAACAACTAGGCCCTTTAGGCCACATCCACAAAACAAACACGAAGCTCCCAATCCTTTTACTTCTGCATAAATGCCACAAAAAAATGTTATTATGTCTGCACAGAAATATTTAATCATCCTCTAAACTCTATTCAAAACATTTCATCAAATACCAATACAAAACCTTCTTTTCCTGTCCCAAAAATGGCTACTACTACCCTGTCCAGATAGGACAGTCATTAAATTGACTTCATAAACTTGTAAAATCACCAATTCAAAACTGAAATGGATTCATAATACACCCAAACACCTTTTAGAAGCAGTATCATTCAAGGATAATTTCCTTTTCATCATTTAAACACAAAAACTTGACTGTTCATAAGCTATTTTCCAGATTTTTTCCCAAAAACAGACCTAGGGCATCAATATTTCTTATGCTAACCTTCATCAATTAATCTGAGACTTTTAAATTTGAAATAAAACATAAAAAAATACCTCCTTACCAATTCTCAAGTGATACCAACGGTTAAAATAAGAGATACAACATTTTCTTTGCTTCTAGTTACCCCAAAACAGGGTTTTAGCCACCTGAAGTAAATCTGCCATAAATCCCTTATTTCTAAATGGAAATTCGAAATTCCAAGTGCATAAGAAACTAGACTCATGTCAGCACAAATCCAAATTACTGCCCCCAAGAAAAGTACAGCAGTACAGGCTGTATAGAGTAATTAATTGCAGAAAAACAGAAAAATCTGAACATTTTATTGATGTTTCAATACAAAGATCTTCAATAATGCTCGACACACACCTTACAATGATGATTTGAGGCTATTTATGCCTTTTAACATGTGTTTCAACTTCCTACAACTGATTCAACAACCTCTACATGACTCTTGACCCTTTAATTTCCATATTTTGCCATTTTTGCACTTTACCTTGACAACAATTTTTACAAGATTTTTTTTTTTCACTTTTGAATCCCTCAATAATTCTTGACATCTAAATTGATTGGTTACATGATAAAATGATCCACTAAATCCTTATCCTAGTGACAAAATATCTAAAACCTATTTTGGACCTCACTTGACAACATTTCCCATTTTTTTGCAAGTTGGCTATAATGACCTTACAACCTATCTAAACATTCATCAAATGACTCAAACCCATTATGATGGTCTTAAAAGACCTTATTGGATGACCCCTAAGCATTCTTTAAACATTTTTTTACATATTGGCCTCATGGAGGCATGTAGTCCATTAGGTGCTCCTCCACCACAATTGGATGGAGTGAGGAACTTAATACAAGCAACTGCTGAAACAATTCCATGCAATTGAAAATCTACAAGGGTTAGCTTCCCAAAATACTAGCAAGATAACTTGGCTTTGATACAACTGTAATAAATGCCCTGAATTTTATTTTATTTTTGAAATTTGTATTAGCTCAACTGTAACAAAATACATAACAACTTCCTTTCCACTTTTCGATCATCCAAATCCAAAAAAGGACAAGATGCGAGCATATGGTGTCAAGATTACAAGTAAACTAAAACCAACTGAGTTGAAAGGAAGTATCATGTGGCAAGCTAGCCAAACCACTCATCCAATGGGATGTTTATGCAAAATAAAAAGGTGCACCATCTGCTTATTCAATGAAATTACAAAAGAAACCATTCGTCTATTCAATAGGAATTTCAATCACACATCCACTTTTCAATGGGAAAGCTTATTTAAAACTAAAAGTATATATTAAATCTCTTGCCACTTATCTAGTGGGAGCGATTACAAACCACTTGTACAATGGGGTAATGATGACAATGCAAGAGCACAAACAACTCAAAAAATCTCAACTCAACTCAGTTCTTACTTGTCCTTGCAACTAGGACTCAACCTTCCCTCACAAAAGTCTTGATTCAAAACACTCAAATTGAGATCAGGCATAAAAAAAACCTCTTAATGTATCCACAAACCACCTTAACAACACAAAAATGGCTGATTCAAACCATCTCTTCAACATAAACATTTCAAAACATAAGGACTTTCAAAGTAGACTATCTAAATCCACAACTAGGCCCTTTTAGACCACATAAACAATCAACTCCAAGTTCCCAAGCCTATTACTTCTCCGTAAAGCCACAAAAAAGTTTAAATATTCTTGCACAAGCACATTATACCACCTCCTACATCTCATGCATGTGAATTCATCAAACACATATCCAAAACCTGCAATTTTTGTCTCCAAAATAGGACTGTTACAAGACCGCTATGCATAGATCAGCATATAAATGAACACAAAAAAATTTAGACCACCAAATATTATCTTGAGAGGCCTCAAAATACACCTCTACAAAATTTTAAATCACTTCCACACAAGTAACATATCATTAACATCATCAAAACTCAAATTCTTCACTAATCATAGTCAATTTCTACATTTTTATGCAAATTACAAACCTAGGGCGTCATTGTTTCATATGCTAACCATTATATTTCGGTCTAAGACTTTATAATATGAATGGATATGTAAAAATAAGCCTTATCACCAAAAATTAGAATTTTCCACTGACTGGAATGGAAGAAACATAATTTTGATTACCTACTATTACCCTAGATCAGGGTTTTGACCCGCCAGAGATGAATTGCCAATAACTTTCACAAAATAGCATGGATTTTAATGAAACAAAATACCAAGTAAAGTAGATTCATAGGGATTTCATTACCAATGGAGAAGGAGAGAATTTATGCATAGGACATGGCCATACAATGGCCTGAAATCAAGAATTTGTAGGAAATTAATAGAAAAACAGAGGTTTTCATTGAATTTCTTGATTCTACATCAATCCCCAACCTTCCTTGAAGTTTTTGAAGCTTCCAAATGCTTTTATAAAGCAAAAACACTGACTAAAACTAACTCCCTAACTACTTGACTATTCACATTCCTTCATTTTACAATTTGTTGCATTTTTGCAATATTGACATGACAACAATTTGTCAATTTTCTACAACTTTTACATTATGTATCCAATGACCCCAAAATGACCATGTAGGACCTAAAACACACTCAAAATAATATAATTGATCTTATTACAACATTAGGACATCATATTTAAATCAAAACTAGAAGTTGCCTCCTTGAGGCATGTTCTTGTTAGGGTGCACCTACACCATACTCCCAGCCAAATAAAACCTTCCAAGTCCTCTTGGATCATTAAATGCTCCTCCTTGTAGTATTTTATGCCCTGAAACCTTCATCTTTACCTTTGGCTTGAGTTGGTCTATGCCAACTTGTTTCCACTTTGTCCTTTCTCTGTGAATCTGCTCCTTCATGCCTTGATATGTTACAATGTCCCTTTGTCCCTCTTCAATTTGTTGCATCTTGATCTTCAAATTGTTCCTTGTCCAAAGCATTAGCGCAACAAAGAAATGATACATTTTTTCTACCACAATACCTCCATATTTCTTCAACTCTTTGTAATTCTCCAAGATCAATTCATCCTTGATCTTCTCTTTATCCAATCTTGACACCAACTCAATCTCCTTTTCCTCTAAAATAAGGTTCTTTATCTCTGTTACTCTTTAACCTTCATGCTTGGGAATGGCTGCAATATCTTTGTCTTCTTCATCTATGAATTCTTCTTCTACATCTTCAAATGCTTCTTCCTCTATCATCTTCATTTTCCTTCTCCTTTTGACTATCTTTTGAATGGGCCATACCACTTTCTTTTTCATTGTCAAATGCCAACTGGTCATTTGTGTGATCAACTATTCCATCCTCAACTGGGAATCTTGGAACTCCAAATCCAATCTTCTTATGTCTTGCTTCAGTGCTGCTATCTCTCTATCAAACTTCTCTTGCCTCTTTCTCTCTTTTCTTCTTTCCGCTACTTGCAAATGCCTTCTCAGCAAATCCATCTTATTCTCTACTCAAGCAAGCTTCTCCTTACTTTTCAACTCTCTGCCTCACCTAGATCTTTCCACTTTTCTTCTACCTAGTCTTTTGGCCACCAACCTACACACAACCACAAACACACAACTGCAAACTCTCTGCTCAAACCTTTCTAAGTTCTGATACCAAACTAATGACAATACAGGAGCACAAACAACTCAAACAATCTCAACTCAACTAAGTTCTTACTTGTCCTTGCAACTAGGACTCAACCTTCTCTCACAAAACTCTTGATTCAAAACACTCAAACTGAGATCAAGCATAAAAAACCTCTTAATGTATCCACAAACCACCTTAGCAACACAAAAATGGCTGACTCAAACCCTCTCTTCAACATAAACATTTCAAAACATAAGGACTTTCAAAGTAGACTGTCCAAATCCACAACTAGGCCCTTTTAGACCACATAAACAATCAACTCCAAGTTCCCAAGCCTATTCCTTCTTCGTAAAGCCACAAAAAAGTGTAAATATGACTTCACAAACACATTACACCACCTCCTACATCTCATTCATGTGAATTCATCAAACACATATCCAAAACGTGCAATTTTTTTCTCCAAAATAGGACTGTTACAACACTGCCATGCATAGATCATCTTATAAATGAACACAAAAACTTTTAGACCACCAAATCCTATCTTGAGAGGTCTCAAAAAACACCTCTACAACCTTTTAAATCACTTCCACCCAAATAACATGTCTTTTACATCACCAAAACTCAGATTCTTCACTAATCACAGTCAATTTCCAAATTTTTATGCAAATTACAGACCTAGGGCATCATTGTTTCATATGATAACCATTATATTTCGGTCTAAGACTTTGGAACATGAAGGGATATGAAAAATTAAGCATTCTCACTAAAAATTAGAATTTTCCACCAACTGAAATGAAAGAAACACAATTTTGATTACGTACTGTTACCCTAGATCAGGGTTTTGACCTGCCAGAGATGAATTTCCAATAACTTTCACAAACTAGCATGGATTTTAATGAAAAAAAATACCAATTAAATTAAATTCATAGGTATTTCATTACCAATGGAGGAGGAGAGAATTTATGCATAGGACATGACTGTACAATGGCCTGAAATCAAGAATTTGTAGGAAATTAATAGAAAAACAGAGGTTTTCATTGAATTTCTTGATCCTACATCAATCCCCTACCTTCTTTGAAGTTTTTCAAGCTTCCAAATTCTTTTATAAAGCAAAACCACTGACTAAAACTAACTCCCTAACTACTTGACTGTTCACATTCCTTCATTTTACAATTTGTTGCATTTTTGCAATATTGACATGACAACAATTTGTCAATTTTCTGCAACTTTTACATTATGTATCCAATGACCCCAAAATGACCATCTAGGACCTAAAACACACTCAAAATGATCTAATTGATTTTATTACAACATTAGGACATAATATTTAAATCAACACTAGAAGTTTCCTCCTTGAGGCATGCTCTTGTTAGGGTGCACCTGCACTAGGTAAGTATCAGCATTAACCAAAATATATTCACTGGCGGTACTTCCAACAAATAGTACAAATCAAGTACAAAAAAGAATGACTATGGTGGCAAGACAATCCAAAGCATTACAACATTAATTTCATGAGAATTTTAATCATCAAATGATGTGGGTTAGTTGTTGATATTAACTGGTCATAACAGTGGCATTTATCATCTCCATTTCAATTTCAAAAGCATGAACAATCACCAAAATTGGCAACCAATCAATATACCTTGAAACACTAATGCTGGTATGATCATGACAAGTCTGGAAATCAAAGTGTAATTTTTGAAAGTCATGTAGCAGGTTTGAAATGACTAGAATGAGCTGCTACAGATCTGATATATCGTTGTTGCAGGTCAAACAACCATATGAGATTCACCCAAAACACCTTCCAAATAGCGAAGTCCACCTCTAATCATGAAACATCATCAACAAGTACTTCTTATGCCACAAATCAGCACATAAAATACCAAGAAAAGAAGGGAATTCAAACCCAAAACCTCACGCCCAAGTCTGCAGGTGGTATGGTCCAACAAGATAGTTCAAAAAAATTCAAAAATTCATCACACTCTACAAAAGCTAGACCAAATCACTCCAAAATATCTGCATATTAAAAGACATCAAATACCCCCATCATGAAAACCCAAAAATTGAAACTATGTTGAGACACAATGGTGATTCCTAAATGAAATCACACTAACTACAGCTAGGGATTGTCTTCCAAATTTGAAACTAGAAATCAAATGAAGGATTTCGTCCTCAAAAGATTTTAGGAAGAACACGCAAATTCAATCTAGTAGCATAACAGTGTAATAAATCTTCAATATGTGAGAAATGGTAGCCCCAAACTTTCCTTTTATAGTTTTTTTTTTTTTTCGAAAAAGCATTTTTGTTATTGTTTTTTTTCTAAAAAAAGAACTTTTTTTGCTTTTTCCTTTTTGATTTTTTTTGCTTTTTCAAATTAAATAATTCATTAGATGCAAAAGATCCTTAAGTGTATATTTTGAATACTCCACCTAAGTTGTGGAAAGCACTACCAAGGCTTCAGAAACCAATTATGTCATGTCAAGATGTAACTGAAGCTAAGGGATGATGACAGGTGCCAACTTGACTTACAAAAAATAGACATGCTCTCCAAGAAGTTTGGAGAACACCCCAAGAGGCCCAAAACTCTTTTGAAAGCATCATTATGACCCATAACACCCACTAAACTCAATGCCACAAACAAATGCCAAGAAAACTTGAACCAACACACTCCAAGAACTTTGGAGCCACCCTTTCTCTTTACCAATCAACTTACAAGACTCGAGAATTGCGCTAAAAGATCAAAAATCAATTCGGCCCAAATTGGGGACACTACAAAGACACTTGTTCGAGACACCTTTCCTATTGAGGTAGTAATTAGCACTGCAAAAGGATTCAAGAAGTTGCTCTTTTGGAGACACCAATGCATAGTGATATCAAAGTAGTGCAGCAAAAGCACAATGGTGAACTCATTTTTCTTACAAGGAAACCATTAGTCTTGTAGGGATTTGAGGGTGTATTCAAGAATTTGGGAGAAGGCATCATTCATCAAACCAAAGAGTAGCATATTGAGAATTGGTTGCATTTCTTGCCTAATCCAAGTCAGATGTAGAAAGGCATAATCATGAATCGCATCACAAGCCTCCCCAAGGTACACAAAAAGAGTTGCATTAATGTTGTTGTGAATAAGATAACCAATCATGCATACCTTGTCATTTCTCTTCAAGTAGCCAAATTTTTTAGTTACATTGTATAAAAGTATTGTGGATGGAGATAAGAGATCTCATAGTTCTTTTTGTCTGGAGTTGTTTCACTTGACAAGCACAAAATCTAAACTCTACAAACATACAACATGCTTCACAATGTTGGCACCATCATACTTGGAGATCCCAGCCTACAATTGCTTGAGGGCAAGAAATTCTAAGAAGCATAGACTATCATGTCTCCTTTTCAAAAACTAAAGGAATATATAAAGGACACATAGCTTATTCTTTATTTTCGATAGGATAAGGGATAAAATAAGGGAAATAATAATATTTTAAATTAATTCCATTCATTTTATTTTCAAAAGGGCGATTGAAATGTTATAGGGCCAATATGCAATATTTTAAAATTGATTTTAATGCTTCCTTCAATATGTAATTCAATCAACATTTGATATAATTTATGAATTGTTTTAAAAACTTAGAGGGAAAATTAAATTCAAATGGATGTCTTGAAAAAGGAAACTATAAAATAAAGTCATTTCCTCAAAGAAAATCATCCACATTTGTCATTTCAATGTTCTTTCCAATTTGGAGTTAAGGATGAAATTCCTTAGCATAGGAGAACCAGAGGACAAAAACCCTGTTCAATATTTGGATTCAAGGACAAAAAACATCATATCCATTAGAGGTGACTCTAGCCAAAAATCACAAATTGTATTGATTTTTTGAAGATTGATTCAAGATTTGAAGTAATTTTTAGTCGCTATAGAGGCACTATTGTATAAAAGGGTTAGATGTGTTGATGTTGAATTTTTTTTAGTAGTGTTGTCACCATATCATCTTCACATTTCTGGTTTTTATAGTTTAGGGTTAGATTTTCCAATTATTGTTGACTGGCAAGGGTTGGAGGCCTATTTTTCTTCTTTTTTCTACCATCATACAACATTTAAGGAAGCTTGTAAACATTAGTGAAGGTTTTCAAGTATTTTCCATAGGCTTGCTACCAAACTTTGTCACTGCCAACATTATTAATAAATAAATAATCTTTCCAATCAATTGTGGTTGTTACAACATTACTTCTATCCTATGCCATCATTAGTAAATCTGCACAACAACCCTTGTGCCACCTTTTGTGGATTGCTATTGATTTTTATAGGTATACAACTTGTTGCAAGTGAGACTTCTATCATTGGTGAGATGCAATTAATTGTTTCCAGTCTATTTATGTTCTATTCAAGGATCTTGTTGGGACTCAATTTTACCACCATAGTTTTTCTTGAGTTCCATTCACTTTTGGGTGTTTTGACTATGTTTGGCCCCCATTTATAATCGATCAAAGAAGTCTTGTGGTCCAAATTGCATGTGTCGTTCATTTTTTTTGTATGTGTTTATATTGTGTTGCAATTGCCAAATTTTCAAGGCATGTGTAAGTGTTTAGCTTGTAGTTTGAAAGGTTAAAGTATGTGTCAAGTGTTGAAGTTGTCAAAGATTTCCTACCTAGCATGGTTTTTTTCTTCCCCTTTCTTCCCTTTATTACTCTAGGTATGCCAAACTTCCCTATCCCGTCATCCCATCCCACCTAAGTCCACTTCTTTTTACTCTATCATGCTTTGGAATTCCTCCATCCCCAAAAAATCATCCTCTCAAACATCACTATTGCCTATGTTGAAATTGTCTAAGTGTTTCATAGTTCGCACTAACATGTGTTCCCATCCAACTCTGACTTCCCCATGGTAAAACAAAAAAATTTTATCATTCAAGGTGGAATTTCAACCATCCTTAACTGAGTGCCTCCCTTTTCTCCCCTTTCAACTCCGAAGTTTGCCAATCCCCTTTGTAAAAGCATGTTGGATAGAAATTTCAAACTTCCTTTGTTCTCAATACCCATTTCTTTTACACTTGAAAGCCTGCAATTCCTTTGTTCCCTCATAAAGACCTTTCATTGTTGAACTTCTGACTTCCTCTAATCCTCATACATGTCATGATGTAACCTCAAACCATAAACCTCAATGTTTCCTCGTTCTCCTTCTCCATCAGTGTTAAACCATCAATCTTTTTTTCCCCTCCTGGCTTAGTGGTATGATTCCTTTCCCATCCCCAATTCTTGAAATTCTCCATTTCTCAAACCTTCAAACTTCCTCATTTGGATTCCCCTCCCCTTCTATCCCCTAATGGTATTAAGAACCTATCACCTTTGATCTTCAAAGTTTAAAGTTTTCAAATTCAAGTTTTTTCCATGAGTTCCTCTTGAACATCGAAGTTCAACAAGCTTGCCATTTTTTGTTGGTTTTCCCTATAACTCATTGTAATGACATGGAAAAAAACATGGTCATCGGAGTTGGCATGACAAGAACATGTACTAACAAAGGATAACACCATTTTTTTTGTTGTACAAGGAATTTTGAACACAATTTACAATTCAAGTGGTTTTCACTAGCAATTTGATGAAAGGTAAATAGGGTTTCTATTTGGCTTGTTTTAACCACACACTTACCAAAATAGCCTGTTTTTTATTGGGGTGCCAAATTTATTATAGAATGGCGCCATGACCATGCAAAAATTATTACAATGAGCTATTTTTCATAAACTAATAATTTTGGTAAAATTTGATATGATTTTTCATCAAATTTTGCTAATTTTCCAACAAGGTCAAGTGTGGATTTGTAATGTCCCCATTTTTAGTTGTATGGTTTTGTGAGCTTTTGGCCAATTTCTAAGTTTTCCCGTAAGCTTCTAGGTGAGCTGGGGAGAACTCTGAAGTTCTTGGAGAGAACAAGTTTAGCCTTTCTTGGTTTTTGCTATCGACATTGAGTTAAGTGGGTGTTATGGATATTAGTGACACTTTTAGAAGCGTTTTTGGCCTCTTGGGTTGTTTTCCAAACTTCTTGGAGAGAATGTCTATTTTTAGTCAGTCTTTGAGTTGGTGCCTGTCATCATCCCTAAGCTTCAATTACATCTTGACACAATCAAAATTGAATTCCAAAGCCTTGACAGTGCTTTCTACAACTCGTGTGGAGTATTTGAAAAATATATACTTAAGCTTATAATATTAAATGTTAAAATATTTGCTAAGTGTTATATTTTATTAAAGTGACTTTTGTATGTAATGAACTATTTAATTCGAAAAAAGAAAAAAAAACTTTTTCAGAATAAAGCAAAAAAGGGTTTTTCAGAATAAATCAAAAAAGTGTTTTTTTCGAAAAAGAAACAAAAAAGCAAAAGACATTTTTTTGAAAAAAGCAATGAAAAGGCTATAAAAGGAGGTTTGGGGCTCTCATTTCTCATATGTTGAAGATTTCTTATGTTGTTATGCTATCAGATTACACCTACGTGTTCTTCCTAGAGGACAAAAATCCTCATTTGATTCCTAGTTGTTGATTTAGAAGCCTAGCTAGTTTGAGTGGTTCTATTCAGGAATCACACTGTGGTTCTAGTTTGAGTGGTTCTATTTAGGGTTTTAGAATGGAGTTATTTGATGTTTTTTGAAATTGCGAATTATTTGGGATTGATTTTTTTGTCGTTTGCAAAGTTTGTTGGTCATTTTGGAGGCAATTTGAAGTTTCCTTTTGGCCGGCCATACAATTTGAGAGTTTGGTGTTTGCCATAGCTGGCCGTACCACTCATATCTTGTTGGGAAAGTTGTGATATGGCTCCAAAATCTTCAAAGGTTGTGTTTAATATGTTCCTCATAGCTAGGTGAATCCATTAGGGTGAGTTTTTGGTCTGATTTCAGATTGCATAAACTGCTAGGAAGGTCATACCATGCCTATAGGATACCTGTAGTTTGGCATGGGAAGATAGGAGATCAAGCACTGCACTTGGAGGGCTTATTTGTTGTTCATTTGAGGTGCCTTGACTCTTGAAGACACTTTCTAATAGTTTGGGGATGCACTCTACAGTTTTGGAGGCTACCTAAGGGTTGTACAATCACTTGTACCTGCTGCTACAAGGTATTTCAAACCTGTACAAGTTTGATAATCATTTCTAGTTTGACTTCATATGCTTCCGTGGAGTTTGGTGCGCATAAGAGTTACATTTCTTAGTGATGATTTAGCCAGTCACTTTTGGGGTGTGTTGAACATACATTTGGAGCTTTTTGGGCGAATTCCCTTGTTGTACTGTGCAATAGTGTGATATTCATTCATATTAAGAACTGCAATCTACATATTTTTGGTTTGTTGGAGAGTGTTTAAGAGTTTTGGGTGTTTGAGATGGATTTTTCGCTTTGGGAGGAGTACTTTTCTTAGGGGGGAGTACTTTTCTAGTTGGAAAGGGTTTATCTTGTTGCTATGACCTACAACTCCAAAACAACAGACCTGCAATATCACTTCCTGTCATTATAAAAAATGTAGCTGGTTACTTCCTTGCATTCTAGGACTGTTTGGTAGTGCTGGGTGTATGTGTTGTTGGTGGCTATCTCTGGGAGGTGTTTCATGCTGATTGGAAGGGGTTTTAATATGTTTTTATAGCTTCCATGACCTGCAAATCATGAATATCAGGCATGCAACTATTCCTACTTGACATTCCAAATCTGCGACACTCATCTTCATCTTTATTTTCAAGGTATTTTTTGTGGGTGTTTCATATTTATATCTTTATCATGTAATAGCAGCTTTTGGAATGATTATTCATTAGGTCTTGTAAATACAGTCATATGAACATTGAATGTTTGTATTAGTTTGTATGACAGCAGTGAACCTCTATTTGTTATGTACTTGTTGATGTTTCATATTGGAAAAAATCAAAGATAAATGAAATAGGGTGATTATTATAGTGGTATCAAAGTCGGTGATCGTGCCAACCTGTTGGGAAGCTAACCCTTGTTGCAGTTCCTTCAATGCATAACATTGGTTCAACAATTGTATATCAGATTTATGTGGCTTTGAGTTTCTAAAGAGATTCAACATTCAAGGTGTTGTCAAAGATTGTGAATCATGGCCTCATGTAATGGTGAACAGTTGGGAAATAAAATTGATAAAGCAAGGAAGAGACTTAAACACTTGCCTCTACCTAAGGATGAACTACTATGCATCTTGAATACAGTTGAGAGTTGCTTTGCAGAGAGACTAGTTTGATTCTATGGAGATAAAGATTATTGCGGTTCTTGCAATAAATTATTTCATAAGGATTGTGTCTGCACTTTCAATCAGCTATATTAGGGATTAATGTAGCAAGTCTTATTTGACCTCATGACAAAATTTTAGGTCAAGTCTGCAATAAGCTTTATTTGTTGTCCATTTTGTTTGATCTCAATACCTGTTAAGATATACCTCTTGGAACACTCTAGTGAGTCTAAGCTAGGCTCAAAGCATAGGAGAGACAACCCACTCTCAAAGTTGACCTCTAACCATCCTAAGTCTGTTGATAAACCTCTTTTTCCCTTCTTGATGACAAAACGTTGGCCTTGAATATGGATAAAAGATCCAAGATTTAGGAGTGTTGTTTTAGGACCCTACAGATCTAACACTGTTGATAAGTGATTTTTTGATCATTACTAATTAATATAATTACATATCAGATCTTCTATTCAATTGTGAGGTTTCCATATTTAATTTAGCATCATTAATAGTTGGGCTTGCTATTTCATGCTGGAACATTTGATTTGATAATAGTTGTCCAAGTAATTGTTGCTTACTATACAGCTGATCAACATCTTCTTAGAAATGTTTGGCATCTATATTTTGTATTTTATCATTTCAACTTGGACACATTGAGAAGTTTCTACATTTCCTAAGGTTGTGCAACTGGGGACATCACAACAATCTTAAAAGGCTATCATTCTACGAATACTATTGTTAAGTTCCTTTCTATGCTATTTTCATTCATTCAATAGTGGTGTATTTCCCTTACATGGTCATCTACCCACTACCTTGGACTATCACTTCAAAGGTGTGTCCCACTACGTACTTCTACCAAATTTGAGTATTAAAAGGATTCTAACTATAAATTTATTCAAATTGTAACTTCATTAAATGTATTATGCATTTCCTTGTCCACTCCAATAGAAAAATTTAACAACAAAGGTTCATTAAAATTAGACAATGGAAACATCTTGTACCAATTTGTTGTCCAAATCCCCCTCACGATTGAAAGCAAGAATTTTTCACAAAGCATTTTTAATTGTTGTAAACATTCCAAGACAAAAAAACAATCTAATTGAATTCAATATGCATGAATATCATTCAAATTGAAAATTTTATAACCAATGGGAATATACAACATTCTAACTTATAATGTATAGTTTTTAATCTAATAATAACTCTCATTTTGGATTGAACAGATTAAAAAAAAAAAAAAAAAAACTTAAACATTTTTGTTAGAATATTGATGTAAGTATAGGATAAATTAATACCTCGTTATTATTCCACAAAATTTTGAAATTAGAAATCAGTATCAAGTGCTCCTTATAGACATGGCTTCCTATTGAGTTAACTAAATGACAGAGTCTTTGCACAATTATGCACTTCATATTAGAGGATTTGTATTAGCAAGAATAACCTTGGCATGCTAGAAAATTAGAAATAACACTATATGTTAGGGTTTACAAGTTAGAATGCTTGGTGGTAATAGAGGAGATGTGATATTTATTTGGTTCTGAAATTGTTTTCAAAGTTCTCAATTCAATGAAAAATTTAGCCACAAGGATACATTCCCACAAAAAACAAAGGGAAGAATTATTGTCATCGTAACTCGCATTCAAAATTTATAATTGCAATAGAAGGACAATACAATAAAGAGCCACAACTAAAACCAAAGAAACTAGAATATAATTGCTCTTTTAGTACAATCTGTGGAATAGAGACAAGTACATCAGAATCTCATAAAATCTTTAGTTATATGGATAAATTCCAACATGAGAACAAGGAAACAATTATACTTATTGAAACTTGCCTAGTTTAAATTTTTAGACGGCAATTGGCAGGCATCCCATAAAGAGCTACAATTGAAATTAAAGGAGCTAAAATGCAATTTCTTTTTCACAACACTATAAGGAAAATAGACAAGTTCATTAGAGTCTCAAAAGCAGAACGTTAAACTACCAAAAGCATATTTATCGAATTTGAATATATTACTTTTAGTGTATTAATGTGATAAGGTTTTCGTAGCCACTTCATAAGGCTATCTCAATCTAATAATTATTATTTGGTTTTTCTGTATACTTCTTGAGTTCCATGCATTGAGCTCTTTATGTTTTAAAATTCAACTAACAAATATTAGCATGTGGTAGACATTCTTTTTAACCTGATTCATCAATTTTGAACTTTTCAAGGACCAAACAACCACCATTCTATTATTTTGGTTTTAGTTTTATTTTACTAAATTACTAGTTATACAAGTAAGCATTGTTGAGGACCATGTTGTTGGACATGTAAGAGAATTTTTTCCCTCATTATAGTAACCAATTACTCATTTTCTGAATATTTAGCCTCATGATGAGTACGATAGATTTGTAGCATCTATTTTCACACTATGTAAGTGTAAAACTGGCCAAGTCATGACATCATCTTTTACTTTGATGGATGTAACATGATCTATGTTCCTTTTGGCAGTACAACTGAAGCCAATCTCACATTCATTGTCAGTACCCAAGTCAATTCACACATTGGCAACAAAATGCACCAATATTTTAGGTTCACAAGTGCAAAAGTGTGTGATAGTTTTCATAGGAATATGCACCCGAGTTCACTGTTACACATCTTGTCCAAATCTTCACCTTTGTTCTAGGATCACACCTGTTCCAACATGCCAATGATGCCACTTCCACACTTAACCACAAGCAGTGGCAGCTATGCCAATCCAATCAGAAATTTCATGTCTCAGCCACCTGACCAGTGCAAACTTCAGTTCGCATACCAGTTGACTGATACCAATTCTGTCATCATTGATTCAACACAAGTCTTTGATTAAATTCCACCTACACATAACTATGACACAATGGCATGTACCCAATGGTAGTTACAATTTTTGTAATCAATGAAACTTGAACACTTGCAATTCTCATTCATCGTTCTTAATGCACATAGTTGTTGTACCATATCAAAAAGTATTTGTATCTAGTTTTTTCTAATTCAGTTACACTAAGTTCTTTCTAGATATGGATCAATTGTGAAATTTGTGCATCATTTCTCAAAATCATACATAAGCACTTTCCTTTACAAGTAATGAATCATAGTTCTTATTCTCTCTTTTTATTGCACACTTCATTATGTTTAATAGATTAAAATATTTCAATTAAGTTATCTACCATAATTTTATCTCACCGCTATAACATATTGAAACCGCACTCATTAAGCTGGCCTCAAAATACATCCTAGAATTTGGATAAAAACTGAACTCTTCCTGAATATAATTTAATGCACAACTTTGGTACCAAACCCCCTTCTTAACAAGTTTCTACCAATACATATAGGGTTTTTTGTCCACTAGGATATTTGTATGCATCCAATCTATATCTTCCATGGCCCTTCTATGGTGCCATGTTTCTACAAGATTATGTTGGTCGACTTAGCATTAAACAAAAGTCTTAACTCTTGTACTATAGCCTTCAACTTACCTAACGCAAGAACTACTATTGAAGGAAGTGAGTAACATGCTGAAGCACGCTTGAAAAGATTGTTTCAAAAGTGCACAAAAAGTATGGAGTCTAAAATTCCTTCTTTATTGGTAGATCTTATCATCACTGTTACAAGACTTTGACTCAGACTCGGTGCCCAGCCTCAGCAAAGACTTGACAAATTGAAAAACTTAAGAAATTCAGAGATTTTTAAGGATTTAAAACTTGTTTCATGCACCCTTTAATAAAAATAAACCTTAAAGACAATAAACTCATCAAATAGAAGCTACTTAGATCACATATACAAGTATACATTGATCAAATCAATATAAACACAAATTTTAGCTGAAGGAAATAACACATTTAGATATATAAATAGAGTCAAATGCATACAAAACTGATGGAAAATGAAATCCATGGCATCAAAACAAATATCAAAACTAAAAATACAAGTCTATGGCTCAAAGGAGCTTGCATTACTCATCCCAACATCACAAAAATTCATGTGTTGGCATCTAAGATAGGTTTTGGATGATGATTTAACCATGATATTTTCTTGTGTCTAAATCATTGGTGTGTATATTCAAGTGAGGTATTTATTATTAAAGTTTTCTTGAAGCCTTCAAGATTGCATGTTTTGTTTCCAAGCTCATTAACAAAGAGGAATAGTTAAGAAAAATATGAATGGATACATTCTAGTTTGACCTTAGCTAGGATACTAATACATTGGATAATTCTATGAGTTGTCTGTGTAGGGAAGATTGATACATTTTTGTATTATTAAAATGGCATTTCTTGCCAACTATGATTTAAATTGTATTCAACAATACAATGGCTATAGCATGCCAACTTTTCCTATGGCCACGGTCCTTGTATACTAAAAAAGTTGTCCAATGTATGAAACGAGATAATCCTTGATTGTGGCTTTGACTATAAAGATGCACATATTTGCAACAAGGGATATGTATTTTGTGGGTTTTATGATCATGATTCATCATCAACATGTTACTCCCTTAGAATTATAGTTTTATGGGAGTTTGGGGGCAACACCTCAATGGGGTTGAGGGGAAACACCTCTTGCGAGGGTCTAGGGGTAACACCCCTTCGAAGAGTTTGGGGGTAGTGCCCCCAGTGGGGTCGATGGGAAATGCCCACCATCTTTCAAAATCCAAATGAAGACCATCAAAACCACACAAACCTTCATGTTAGCACACACCATTTTAAATATTTTTTTGTAAGTCCTATGTGGGCATGCCATAACATTGAAAGTTTGTGAGTTTTATTTTTTAAATTAATTAAAATGGCCAAGTCTTTGTGTCAAGACTGGCCTAGACTCAGTGAGTTTGGCGAGTCCACCAGACTCGGAGAGTCTTGCGAGTACTCGGTTGCTGAGTCTCCCACACTTTCCAAGGGTGGCTCACCTTAGGACTTGTCGAGTCTCAATGTGCCTTGTAACATTGCTTATCATAGCTAGTGATGTTGATTCTATTTGTAAATAGTATGAAACTAACAGTTTATTTGCATGTTAGCAAAATCCCCTCAAAGTAATTTCTTACTACTCGGGTAATGTATGCCTAGGAGCCATCTTCATGTGTGCTTAACTAATGGTGCTCTCAAGATGTACCTAGGACTTTGTGGTTAATAATCAAGCATCTCATAAAGTCTTAGTCAGGGTTGAACTACACAAATTTTCCATCTCATCATTGTCCTTCTTTGATCAAATATTTCAATCTTTAGATCACCTAGTATGTCATAAGCCAAACCTAAACCAATAAATAGGTCTACATTTAGCTCAATCTTTCCAAAGGCTTGAAACAATCTATACACATTCAAGTTGTGAGCCATCACTTTTTTAAATAATTAACACACATTAATTTTGATTATACTTGGATTTTTGACATTACCCTAATTTAAAGATATATATTTGTTTTATTATGGCTTATTCCAAGTCCAAATCAGCCTCTAGTGTTGATGATACCCAAGAGAAATGATGGTTGGACTATAGTTGGTGGAAAAAATTTAAAACCCATCATATATTTGAAGAACCCTAAACTAAGGTCCATAATAACATCCCCTTATTTTTTTTAAGATTTCACTAATTGATACCATAGTAATAACTTAAGCAATAAACATGTAACATGCAGTTTTGACAAAATATAAACATTGTAAGGTTTGCATATTCAAGTCTTCAGCTGTTGCAAATTAATAATAATGGTTTCATTCATTAAATACACTGTTATTACAAATTTGAGGTCCAAAAAATAACTAGATAAACACTATGAGTCATCCACCATAACTACAAACATATAGAATATAAATACCTTGAAGGAAATACAATTTGAAACTAAAACAAGACCATTGTAGAAAATTTTGAGTGTGAACAATCAGCAACAAAGGCAAACCAATTCATCAACACTTCCCACAAGTCCTCTAACACTGCAATAGGCCTAAAAGATCACTCCAAACACCAAATAATACCTCTAAACTACCCAGACCTGCATCTATTTATCCCCAAATAGCAAGCAACATTCATTTCCAAGCAATATCATCTACTCAGAGTATTTGTAACAACACATAAGGGCATTGATATACATAGGGGCGATTTAGGAAATAATTCATTTTAATTCTTTAAGCTCCAAATTGCCTACCAATCACTTGCAATATGTTTTACCAATTGGGATGCCAAGGAAAGAACTTTTTGCAACCACCAAACAAACTCAAACAAGATCTAAACTCCAAAACTACCACCCAACACCTATATGGCTTGCCTAGAGGAGTGATTCACTTTAGAAAAAATAACCACACATGTAATAGGGTCATCTAGCTATGGGAAATCATTGGAAAAATAACCAAAATCATATAAACTTTCCTCTGGTCTATGCATTCAAAAGACGGGTATGGCTAGGCCTAAGAAGCTCCTACAAGCATAACCAAACACTCCAAAAATTTCTACAAAATCTTCACCAGGTAAACTCCATTTGAAACTGCAAAACTTTTCCACTCAAACTATGACTTTGAATGAATCACATGGTATTAACCAAGGAGGATCTTTCATCACCATGATTAATCTACTCCAAGAGGGTTTTTGTCCTTAGGAAGCCTAAGATGAACTAAATTAAATCCCATAGAACCACAGGGGTTGCACAAGAGGAAATCAAACAATTTGCATATCCAAATGAGCTCCCTAAATCACCTTTTATACTTTTCCCACCAAACTTTTCGGAAGGAATATTTTAAAATGATTAAATAACCCATTTTGGGCTCAAATAGACCTTTTTTTGAAATAATAAATAAACTTGATGAGCAAGGTCCCCTTTTATGTGTTCATGATTTAAAAATTTAAATTCTCTTTTCAGCGATCTACTACACTAAATTTCTTTTTAAATTATATTAATAAATTAAGCAACCTTAGTAAAATAATTAAATTAAAGCCAATAATACACTCGAGTTGTGAAAATTTCCAACAAGCATTAGAATAAAAAATTGACTATGCTGGAATGATACTAATAATGAGTAATGAAAATCGACCCAGACTGGGTTACTTACTATAATAGACACTAAAAACTGAAATTCACTTTGAAAAGTTTCATAGGATTCCTCAAGACCAACTAATCTCATTGCCAATATCAAATATCCCTCCTGACGAGGTTGATGGTCACCAAGAAAGCAAAAGCTAACTACAATGCTAAAAAGACCAAAAATGGGGGCATTCCAGTCCTCCCTCCCCAAATATTGCTTTTCCTCAAGCAATGCAATCTCAACCTCAAAATCACTTGACTAATATGGAATGAAACGAAATGTGATCGTAAGGTCCCACACATAGTTCTAGAATTTTCTTGGACTCGCCCAGACTCGATGAGTTATGAGATGAGCCAAGCTTGACGAGTCTAGGAGACTTGGACCCTAAGTACTTGCCAAACTCACTAATTCTATGTGAGTCTCGAGCCTAGGATTGGGATGCAACAACCACAATTTTAAAACATAAAAATGCAATTGAACTTAAACTTTTTTTTGTTTTATATATGCCTCCTTCACCCTAAAAGGAACTTCATTTCATTTTCAAGCCAAAGAAGAAAGAGAAAAGAGAGATTTGAGCCAAAATTTATTTGGATTGAAGGAAAACCAAAAAGGAGATTGAGAAAAACTGGTGGTTGAATCATATTTGAGTGGATTTGTAGATACTCTTGGTACATCTAGAGGAGTCTACAAAGGATTAGAAAGAGCTTTCCATTGATTTCAATAAATATTTAAGAGGTGAGTTTAAATTTTGAAGTTTTTTTTTTTTTTTTTTAAACCAAAATTTCATTTCTCTTCTACATTTCTTCTTGTTGAGCAAACCCTAGGTGCTTTTATAAAAAAAATAGTTTTACAATTGCAAACCCTAAGTATTTTAATATTAGTTTAATTATAAACTTTGAATGTTAATTTTTTCTATTTATGTGTTATTGTAGCATTGTTTATATTTTGTAAATTTTCTTGATCGCAATGTCTCAAACTCCAATTAGAAAGGACCCTTGTTGGAAACATGCCATTATTACACCTGGGAAAAAGAGAGAAGATGTAACATGTTTTGATTGCAAAACAACTATGATGGGGGAGGCATTAATAGATTGAAATACCATCTTGCACATATACAAGGCTGAGATGCTAATCGATGCCAAAATGTCCCTCTTGAGGTTATGCATGAAGTGCAAGTTCAATTGGAAACCTTTGAGCAGAAAAAAGAATTAAAAAAGAGGCAAAGTAAGGAGATGGCAGCCATTGGGAGTTTGGAGATTTTTATTCTTCCATGCCTCCATTCCCTCCATCTTTAGGTGTTGGTAGTGCTAGTGGCAATGGCAATGGAAGTGTTAGCATTGGGCCTAGAGTTCGTGCGTCTGGGTTGGATTCATATATTTTCCGCACACTACTCTAGGTTCCCAATCATCACTTGAGAGGATGGGTTGGAACAAAGATAAACATGATGTAGTTAAAAGTGCAATTAGAGACTTTTAGTTCTATTGCCACATTCCATTCAATGCAGCCAAGTAATTCCTTTTTTTGTGTTTTGTTTTAAAATATATAGCTTAATAGTTGATTCTTTATCTCTTGAATTTCTATATTTAGAGCTATGTCAAATTCAAATTTAAATTCTCCATTTTACAATACTTATTTTATTTAATTTATTTGTGTTAGGTCTCCTTATTGGAAAAACATGGTTGATTCCATTATTGTTTATGGGGAAAGGTTCAAATTCCCTAATGATAAGAAGATAAGAGGCCCCATTTTGTCATAAAAATTAGCTGATGTCAAAGCCACAATAGAGGAGCAGCGACACATATGGAGGAAGAAGGGTTGCATGATGCAGAGCAAGGTTGTGATGACTCAACCAATCACTTAATAATCTGATCCAAACAAGAATCCAGCTTTATCTAGCACAAACTCACAAATCTAAATCAACGAATCAACTCTTACAACTCAATTCACTCAACTTGACACACTCATTCACCAAATGGCTTGTAGCCCCCACAAATTGACTTTTCCCAATAACTCATAGAGTAGGCTGTACAAAGACCAATAAAACATCATTTGAGACTCACTTCAACCCTAGACACAACATATCAAAAGATCACAAGTGGTTTCTTAATAATATTTTGAAGATTCATTAAACTACCCCTATTTTAGGCCACCCAAAAAGCCCTCTTTTACAAAGAGACTCACCTTTAAACTTGTAATAAACTCCAAAAATCAGTGGGGAAGCACTAAACAGACTGAAAAACCACTAAATCCACCTTCATTGAGCAGAGATTAACTCACTAACAACCCAAAACACAAAACCCTTCTTTTTAGCAACTTTCTTGGGGTTTTATTGAAAAACAACGTTCCCAGCTATGCCACTCACTAATAACTCCTCAACCATACCTAATAGAGCCTGAAAAATCTCAATAAAGCTTTAAATCTTGCTGCCCCCAAGTTTCATGGACATTCACTCACCTAAACCATCAAATTTCACTCAAAAACCTTCATTTTTAGCATACTTGCAACACACAAACTCACTTGCAGCACCTATCCAGCACTTAATTCCCTAAAATACACTTGTTACAGAATTAAATACATATTCGCTGGGCCATTCCATCGAGCCGCAGTTAGAACAATAGATGGAATGGCCAAAATTGCATGATTAGGGCTTCAAAACCCTTATTTTCTGAACTAGACCAGCAGGTGGTAAAATAGATCTCAAAAGCTTATAACTCAGTGAAACTTCACCAAATTGGTTCCAAAAAAACCTTGAATCAGTCCTCCACAATATAAGGTCGACCCTTCATCAAATAGAATCTGTACAGCTTTGTATTCTGACTGTAAAGTGCTGATTTTTTAAGAAAAATACAGAAATTTCTGAGTAAACACAAAATTTGAGCTAACAAGACTCAATATTATTCAATGTCTCTCCATTAAAAATGACTACCCAGCCTTTTTAACATGTTTCCCACCTTATTACACCAGTTACAAGCATAGATTCAAATGGAGGAGCATTTAATCTCCTTTTACATGCAAAATTGTCAAGTTGCACACTATTTTTAGCAACTAGACAAAACTGACAAAATGGACCTGCAAACAACCTTGAATAGTCTGAAAATGACCTTATTGCACATCATGCACACTACCATACCACTAAAATTAAATTACCAATATTTAACTACCTTTGACCTTGAAAATCCTAAAATAGAGCATTTTGCAACTTTTGGGTAATTTGCAATTTTACATCTTTTTGCAACTTTTGACTCTCTTACACAAATGACACAATAATCAACCTAATACTTAGTAAAAGGTCTCACTTGACCTTATTTAACATAAAATAACTCTTCAAATTCTAAAAATACCTACTAAGTTGCAAAGACTAAATGACCTTCAAATTTGAACATGGTGGTTTAGGTGCTCCTGCACCATTGCACCATCATGACTGATGGTTGGAATGATAGAAGAAATAGAGAATTTCTCAATTTTTTTGTTTCTTCTTCAGGTGGTTTTACTTTCTAAAATGCTTTTATTTAGTGATTAACAATCGAGATTTTTAATTTATGTTTTATTGAATCATTGATTTTGATTCTTTTTCAAGTGGTACAACATTCATCAAATCTATTGATGCATCCGGGAACACCAAAAAATTTGTATTCCTTTGTGAAAATTTGGAGGAATTCTTGGTTAATGTAGGTGAGTAGAATTTGGTGCAGGTAGTTAAAGATAATGCAGCAAATTATGTTGCTGCAAGTAGACTATTGATGGATAGGCACCCATCATTATTTTGGACTCATTGTGACACTCATTGCCTTGACCTCATATTGGAGGATCTTGGAAAGATTGCATGGATTAAAGCATGTGGATACAACACAAAATATCTGTCAAGTCAAATACAATCACACGTGGGTCCTTAACCTAATGAAGAAATTCATAGGATAGAAGGAGTTGGCTCATCCTTGGATAACCCAGTTTGCTACCAATTTCATCACATTACAATCCTTGCTGCAGTAAAAGGGAGCTTTGAGGCACATGTTAGTTAGTAAGGAGTGGCATATTCTAAAACCAATTCAAGGGAAGATGTGTCAAATTGAATTTTTGATGAGCAAGGCTTTTGGGTACCTATTGCGAAGATCATAAAGGTAAATGCAATTAGTAATTACTTTACTAATTCTACATTATACTTTCATTCTTATTTTTGTTGACTCTCACTTATGCTAATGTTTCACAATAGTTGCAATTCACAAATATTTTAGTGGCTCTGCTACGAGTTGTTGATGGAGAGAAGCCCGCAATGGGCTACATATATGAGGGCACGGATAGGGCCAAAGAGGCCATTAGATCCATTTGTGAGGGATTTGATGATAAGTATTGCCCCATTTGGGAGATCATTGATAGATGATGGCACCTCCATCTTCACAAGCCCCTACATGCAACTGCATATTTTCTCAATCTGGCATTCCAATTCTTCCCTAATTTCAAGGAAGATGAGGAGGTTTTGAGTGGGCTCTACATAGTCATCAACCAAATGTCTGGTTCTTGTGTTGGAGCACAAATAGTCATTGAGATTGAGATTTCCAGACTTGCACAAGGAGATCTCTTTGCACAAGATAAATGCAAGGCTACTCAATTGACATTGCAGTTAGGTAAAAAATTATTAAGGGCATAATACTATTTAAAAATTAATACTTTTCTTTTTTTATATTACTATTAAAAATTATTAAGGGCAACGAGATTGATTTTTTTACTTTTTTCATCTCAAATGTATGGTGGGAGAGATTTGGTGCTAAGGTACCAAATCTTTAGGGGATTGTGGTTCAAGTGATGAGCCAACCATGTAATGCTTCAGGTCGTGAAGCAATTGGAGTATGTTTGAGCATATACACTTCAAGAAGCACAATAGATTTCTAGTGCAAAGGTTGAATGAACTAGTTTATTTTATTACAACCTTCGCCTTCACCATAGACAGATATTGGATGTTGACTTATCACCCATCACATCAGATGAGATTGATGCACAATCAAATTGGATCACTAAGGTTGAGGATCTTGTCTTTAGTGGTGAGGACCTTGATTGGGTTGACCAACTGGATAGAGACGAAGAGGCAATAGCCATGGAAAAGGAGGAAGATAGAGCACAAGCACACCAAGGATGTTGGTGTGGGTGTCACTGAGACATAGGCAAATATCATGGTTGCATCATCATCCAGGACCTTTCTTAAATGCCTACATAGGAGGAATGAGTGATGCAGGATCCTCTGAGCCATATAATTCTAGCTTTTGTTTTGATATTTCTTTGGAAATTTTGATGCCATGGATTTCATATTCCATGAGTACTACATACATTTGACCAAATTTATATATCTAATTGTCTTACTACTGTTATTTTCTTCAACTAAAATTTGCATTTATAGTTATGTGATCAATGTGTGTGTGTGATCAATGTAATTTCTATTTGATGAGGTAATTGTGTCTTTAAGGTTTATTTATTAAAGGGTGCATGAAACAAGTTTTAAATCCTTAAAAATATTTGAATTTATTGGGTTTTTCAATTTTCCAAATTTGCATTGAGTCTGGGCTCCAAGTCCAATCCCAAGTCAAAGATCGGCTTGCTAAGTATGAGTTGAGTCTAAGTCTTGGAACTATGGTCCCATGTCAATCTCTAAAAACTCCCACCATTTTTTCGCTGCACCACTCTAATTAAAATTGTAAACCCATCATGTTAGATCTACATCCTCCTCTCTTGTAACCCAAAAATGTAATCATCCTCAAAAACCAAACTGGGATACTTGTAAGGGCTGAATTCTAAACCATGATGGATCTCTTGCCAAAGCATCTCAGTATGGTCTACATCTGCAATCCCATTTTCCAACATGATCCTGGGAAACAAGAAATGTTATCTACTCAATAAGAAATCATGAACCTCAACATATCTCATGATGGTGTCCCAAAAATTGATACAAATTAGTCCCTAACAAGAAGCTAATGCAGTGATGACAATAGTGTCAAATCTGAAAATAACTATCCCGAGAATGCTTCTGCTATAATAAACTGATAGCACCTCATTAACACTTAATCTTCGAGTGTCAAAAAGGTAGTCTCAAGTACACCAACTCATACAACCAATTGTAATCACTAATACATCAACTAAAGATATATAGAGCAACAACATGAAATGATTGCAATAACCATCACTCACCAGTGTGGAAGTTGGAAATAACTGAAACTTGATTGACAAATCTCCCACAACTTGCTGACATAGAACTTGCAAGTACTCAAAATCAATATGCTCATTAATTTCCAAAATTAGCATTGTAATGTTATGGCAACAACTATCATAATGAAAAACTCCTAAATACATAGGAGATATGTGTGGAAATGGCTAGAAGGACTTTTCCAATCATGGAGTTGTCTCTACCATTCAACTCCAACCAAAAAATAATCCATCGTTGGGTTGGAAATGCTTGCCAATCCATTTGTGTGCAAAGGACCAAAATCCTATGTAGGTTGATTAGAAGGTGGACAACAACCTAGATCCCATGGATCTATGAGCTGATGTTTTTATCTAAATGAGTATTCTCATTGTGTGCCTCATGATTGTTTGATTCCCTAAACAAATCACTCTCCAAATCATAGAGGTTGAAACCATTGTGAACATTCCTATCCATAGGCTCTGTTTGGAAATCTAACCAATACCCATTTGAACTACCATCACTAGAATGAGATAAGAGATCATCATTAGAAGCTGATTTGGAGACTTCAACATACTCACCTTCAACATGCTCTTCCCATAAAAATGCATTAGTGATATCAACAATTTCGTCATTTGCATTTAATCCACTAATGTCATCAAGGAAACCAAAAGTCTCATAAATTTCTTTAGACTGTTTTGCACTTGCAACCAAGGTTGTTGTTTTGTATTTTCCCTCATGCACAATCTCTTCAACAATAGTTGCATGCACTTCTAAAGGGTTATCCTAGGTCTTTGTCATACATTACTCATGAGAAAAGGTATTTTCTTCATGAGAAATTTCTTCTATTAACTCCTCTTCTTCCCCATGCTCCTTGTTGTCCAAGAAAGGTTTCAGTTTCTTCTCACACTATTAGCCAATTCATATGCAGCTGAAGAAGTAACCTATTATTTCCTCAAAATAGTCAATAACATAGATAAGATGGGTTGGGAGATAGCATCACTTTCATTAATAATCAAGGCCATAATGGTTCTCATGCAAATAGAAATAGTTTTTCCATGATCCTCATTGATAACAACTATTGAATGATGAAACATTTGAAGAATAAGATCATCACAATCTAAATCAATCAAAAGAAAACTTGATCTAACCTTTGCCATTAATTCTAAAATCTTAACCCTCTTACCAAAAGAAGGGCTTCCGATATCTTCTAACCCATGAAAGATTTCAATAATCAGCTGTAGTATCTCCCTCATTATGTTATCATTGTAGGGTGCTTCAAGAACTAAAATTCTCATAATTTCATTGAGACAAGTGGTGACTACAAGTCTCACATCTTTATTTCAATGCCTCATAATCTGGGGCTCGACGAATGCAATCAATGGTGTTTCTGTTGCCCATTTCAAAACCTCACAATCTGATTGCTCCAAACTTGCTAAACACATTTTCATTTCATTCAACCTATCAAGAAGAACTCTTTTGGGTTGATAGCAAGATTCAAGATGTTTTCCCAATGCATAAAGCATACTACTCACATCCATTACTTTCAATGAAGGCTCAAACTGAATAACTTTGAATAAATCATTGAAGCGTTTTGTTAAAGGGCTCTTTTCTTTGTTGGCCATCTTCTATCACTGAAATCCACAAGGAAAACACATAGGATGGCAAGTTATTTAGTTCTGATACCACTGTAATAACACCCCCTTTTTTTTTTTTGAAGTTTTAACCAATTGATACCATAGCAATAACTTCAAGCAATAAACATGTAACATGTAGTTTTGATGAAATATAAATATAAGGTTTGTATATTCAAGTCTTCAATTGTTGCAAATTACTAATGATGGTTTCATTCATTAAATACACTACTGTTATAAATTTGAGGCTCAAAATAGCACTAGATGGACACTATGAGCCATCCCACATAACAACAAACATATAGAATGTAAATAGCCCTAAGGAGATGTAACTTGAAACCATAACAGGCCCACTATAGCAAATTTTCTGATTGTTAATAGTCAGCAACAAAGGTGAATCAATTCATTAGGATTTACCACAAGTACCCCAACTGCTGTCATAGGCCTCAAAGATCACTCTAAATACTAAATAATACTTCTAAACTACCTAGACCTGCAAATTTATCCCCAAACAGAAAGCAACATTCATTTCCAAGTAATATAATCAACTTAGACCATTTGTAGTAGCACACATGAACATTGATATTCATAGGGGTGACTTAGGAAATAATTCATATTTAATTATTTAATCTCCAAACTTCCTACCAACTGCTTGCAATCTATTCTACCAATTGGGACACCAAAGCAAGAATAATTTGCAACCACCAAACAAAATCAAACAAGCTATAAACTCCAAAACTACCACCCAACACGTGTATGACCTACCTAGAGGGATTTTCACTTAAGGAAAAATAACCACATCAAATTACCACTCTGTATTTCTTGCATCGAGGTAGCCTAGCTATGGGAAATCATTGGTAAAATAACCAAAACAATATAATATTTCCTCCAGTCTATGCATTCAAAAGAGGGGCACAACTTTCTGATGCAGAGCATCTACCAAAAACCACAACCATCAAGGGTACCTCTGACCCTAAACACAATTGAGAAGATCCATTTAACCAATCACCATTATTTCACTTATCTATTCAACAAAATCCATCAAATTTACTTGCCATTCACAAGGCTATCAAACTCCAAAATCACCCAATCAATATTCCAGACCTTTATCAGACTCAAATATACCTTAACCAACATCAAATTGACTGAACCAAATCAAAAATACCATTAGAAATTCTGAACCAACCACATCTTTCACTATTCACCAAATTACCCTTCATTTCATCTTGTTCCAATTAAGGAAAAAAGACAATCAATCATCCATTCTTGCTTCAAACCTATTACTAGATCTTAACACACCTTTGAACATCACAATTTGACTAAAATAGAAGCAAAACCACATCAGCAAGCTTTGAAATCAACCAACTTGATCAACTTACACACCCAAGACACCTTGATCCCACATTGTTCAAATACACCAAAACAACAAATTAGGCTTCTTATGAACATTCAATCTTGCTTATTCTAACATGCAAAAATAAAGGGTTCTCAAGGACTCTCAACTTAATTAAAAATCATGTAAGACTCTTCAAATTGAACCACCTTCAATGATCTTAAGGCTTCTCAAGATAGAAAATTCCAAACCTAAACAACATAGTTCAAACTAGGACTATTCCCCAATCTGTCCTAATAGGGCAATAAACAATAATGGACTCAAAAACTTTAAATTTCACTAAACCCAATCAAGAAAGGGATCATTTGTCACCTAGAAACCTTTTAAAACCATATAGCCGTAGAAGGATTCACTCTCTACAGTCAAACCCTTGAAAACTCCACTGTACACTGTAAATTTTAGATTTTTCCTCAAATTTCAGACCTAGGGCATCATTAAATCTACCCAAGACCATTTCTTCAAGCTCTGCAACTTTGAGATCACTTAAAATACATATCAAAATACCTTCTTTCCAATTTATAGGATTTTTCATCAGTTAGATTTGGAAATATAATTTCTATTTTCCAATTTATAGGATTTTTCATCAGTTAGATTTGGAAATATAATTTCTATTGCTCACTGTTACCCTAGATCAAGGTTTTGACCGATTTCAATAAACTTGCAATATCTTACTCAAAATTGAATGGAAACAAATGAAAAAAAAAAAAGTGAATTAGACTCATAGGTGCATCAATCCCAATGACTAGCCCTCGAATATCAAACCGTACGTGGTCGTACAACAACCTACAAACATGTTTTACCAGTCTGAAAATACAAAAAATGCAAAGTTTTGAGCATGCACAGGGGTTTCTAAATGATTTCCTTCTTATTCAAACTTCCCCTCTGCTTGAAAATGATGTATAGCTCCTTTTTGAAGGATTTTCATCTTCCCCAATTGACTAAACCTTCTATTTTCCCACTTGACTCTTCATATTCTTGCATTTTGTACATTTTTGCATTTTTCCCAATTTGCCAACTTTGCAAATTTTGCAAGTTTTGTTTCTTTCCATCATTTTGACCACCTAAAGACCTATTAATGACTCAATTACATTGGAAATGACTCTTACATGACCCTTTTACATTCCTTTACATTTAAAAACTCAATTTTTTCAATTTTTCCTTTTGAAGGCATTCAATGAACAAGGTGCACCTGCACCATACAACCAGCCTACAAAAATTTTCCAAGTCCCTTTGGAAACATGTTGTATCAACCTTGCTTGTTCTTTCACTTGCATATCAACTTCAAATTTGTCTTGAACTGCTTCCTCTTTCTTTATTCTTGAATCTTGTACTTGCCTTTGTCTTGGTTCCAATCTTTGCCTTTAGCTTTGTGTTCATTTCTGACTTCTTTTGTCTTTTTCCATCTCTCTTCTCTATCTACCAGGTTCACAATCATTCAAAAGGACACTGGACTGTCCTTTCACAACTCTCATCCTTCCACTAACTCTCTCTTAACCAAAGGACACAAGTGTTACATCCCCTATGACTTAATATGTTATTGATAATGGAACCTTGGTTGTTAAGGTAGTTGTAAATAACCGCCTTTCATGTGAACATGAAATAATGGATTAAATAATTGTTTTATTGTTGCAACTGAAAGTGCGAAATGTGAATTATTATTTTAATATGCGAAAGTATTTGATGATAATGATGTTGCTATTATATGTAATATGAATTTATGTGTAAAGAATGGCCTAACTCTAGTTTCTAGTGTCAAGTGGTTGCAGGATTGACATCGCATGCAAGGAAAAGAGGCTATCACCAGGGAGAGGACTTAGTTGACAAGGATCAAATTGTCTTCGAACTCTGGGTAGTGTATGGCATGCAACGACATACCCCTGGCCATGATTTAAGTATATTAATCATTATGTCGAAATAATAGAAATAATATAAATTTTGATTATTAAGCCGGAAATTAAATATAAGATGCTTATCAAAGAAATTTCAATTATATATATAAGAAATACTTTATTATTAATAAAAGAAAAGAAATTAAATATAATAAATATTTAAATAAGGTTTAAATTGTGCAGAAGTGAGCGGTCGGTATTGGAAATCTGAGCATATTGCCACTCTTCATGAAACATAAGGAATGCAAGATAGCGCCTGTATGGAATTCGAAGGGATTCACCATATTATGTCGATCTTGTTGGGTGCAAATTATGTAATCAGCTTTTGATAGATTACACAACTTGGACTTCAGCCACAACTATGGGAGATGTGAATCTCTCCTCTCAGAAAAGGGGAGGCGCCCTTCTTACTGCTAACAGAAGCGATAGTAAATCAAACAAGTAATTACAAAATGTACACAAAACTCACGGAGTGGGGGGGTGTGTTACATTCATACTTCTCTCTTTTTTCAGAGAAGATGTTTACAATGCTTCACTTGTTGGAAGTTCAGAATTCTTGATAACTTGAAACGAACAACTAGCAGTAATACCAATATCTCTATCTCGTCAAAGCGAAGCGCAGAGATACCAGAAGTGATTAATAACAAACAAATAAATTAAAAAGGGAAAGCTCACGAAGGCACAAAGTCGTTCCGTAGCTTTTTCAATGTTGGATCTATGTAGATGTACCATTTGCTACGTTAGAAGCACAAAGTCTTCTTAGACGCAACAATTCTTCGAACAGCATGAACGATTACAAGCACAAAGTCTTGTAGATCATCCAACAAAAGTATCAATGAGCACGAACGATTACAAGCACAAAGTCTTGTAGATCCTTCGACAAGAGTATCCAAGAGTATGAATAATTACAAGCACAAAGTCTTGTAGATCACTCAACCAGAACATGCAAGAGCATGAATGATTACAAGCACAAAGTCTTGTAGATCATTCAACCAAATGATAAAAGAAATACAAATGCAATCTAAATAATAAATGTAACACAAAGTTTACATCAACTACTTAGAGTCCTTCAGATTCTTCAAACTAATCACCTACCAAATAAGATCAACTCACAAAAGTATCAAATCCAACGCAAAGTTTGGCTTGCAATCCTTTCTTTATTGATCGAATTTCATTCACAAAGCATGAACGCAAAGTTTCACAAATTTGCTTCAAAAAGGGCAGCACTTCATTGCAAAAACTAAAGGATAATTTACAATGAAAATCCCTCCCATTATATAGAAAGAGGGATGAGCAAAGGAAAGAGATTGAGAAAATCAGGAAAGTTAGGTGAGCGATTTTAGGAGATCTCACCTAACTTTGACCAAAGTCAAAGTGTAATTTTTTTGAAAATATTACATCTTTGGACTTGGTGTAATTACAATTCTAAAATGACATTCGAAAATGTCAGAAATATTTACAAGATGCATAATGGGATGCACCATGAAATGTCTAATCTTGGAGAATAGGGGCTGCTTCCCGTTTCTTTGCCTTGGCATGCGGAAGTCTTCAAATTTCCTCCTAGTCTCCCGCAGAACTTCTCATCTGGATAGCGATTGTAATCCACAATGGTGTGAATTCTAGTGATCAATCTCATGGCGGATAAGGTGAACCTTTTTGCACCTGTCAAGATGCGTCTTCAGGTTGTCCAATGTGAGCCTTGTATCACAAATGATGTTCAGCGAACCTTCTGAGAAGTCTGAACTGTCAATCAAATTCATTATGGCTTCCTTGAAGATCTGGGATATTTCTGTGGCCGGCAGGAAGATACGATTTTTCTCAAGAAGTTGACCAGGCAACTTTTTGATACCTTTTTCAAGAATGGTATGATGCCCATCGACATCTTCCTGTACTTGGTGAAGATCTTCTATGAGAGATTGAACCACTTGAATTATGTGTTTTAGTGATTCTCTTACCTCTACGAACTTTTCCTTGTCAGGAATTACCCCAACCTCCACCAATTTGCTGAGCTTTACCTGTTTCATTTCCGACCATGACAACAGGAACTTTTCCATGTCTTTGCGCTCCTAGGAAAGTAGGCTCTTTTCTTTATCAAGCTCTGTGCTGAGCTTGGCCAACATGGTAGTTTTCTCATCCGCAGTCAAAATTATCTGAGATCCGTGTTCGATGATCTTTTCAACGAAATCATATAACACCCTGCCTTTGGAGGCGAATTTCTTAGCTTTCTTGACAGTTGGATCTTCAATATTTACCACTGTCAGCGGTTGCGCATTACTTGGAGAACCAGCAAGTTTCTTTACAACAGTGGCATAATGCTCTGCCCTCTGTTTGTACATGTTACGAGCTTTCTCTACTTTATCCAGCCTTCCCGCAAAGATATCCAAAGTGACTTGCGCATCTGCTTTTGCAATTTCATTGGTAACCTTGCCAAGCTGGACCTTTGTTACGGTGTAGTCCTCCATATTGACATCAACTTCTTGATTCGGTGGTATGCCAATTTCAGCATACTTGTGGCCAGACTTATCAACATTCAGCCTTGAGTATACCTTTTCCTTTTTCTTCCCTTTTGGCTTTTGCAAGAACTATCTCTTCGAGGTCGCGCTCCTCTGGAGAAATCATTTTCTTTTTGCGCTTCGACACTTGAGATATTAGCCAAGGAGGAAGAAACGAAGTGTGAACCTCTGGATTTACTGTCAATTCGGTCACCATTGCCACTTCTGAAGTTATTGTCACATCTGAACTCACCATTGGTATCGTGAAAATTGGAGAAGTATTTGTCATCATTACTCCTGTAGTTGACACATTGAGCTGATCGCGCATTGACTCATTCATGAAACAATTGAATTTGTTCTCAGAAGTGATATCATACGTTGGCGAAGACAAGCTAGGAATGGACGATGGAGGGCTTGACAGTATATCAACCGTATGGATGCTTGTCACTGAAGGAGTATCAAGCTGGGTTGATGCTGCAGGGATAGGGGATATCTCAGCTGCAGGAATGCATGTGGTAGGAATAGGTGACGAGGGAACAGGAGGTGGAGGAGTTCTTGAATCTGGAGGGGTATGAGGAATGTTTGAAGTCACGGGCGATGATGTTCTGTGAATTTCCTCAACTACATTCTCAGGAGGAGAAGTAGTTCTTTCTTGATCATGCCCGGGTTCCTGTTGATCACCCTCTTGTCTCTCTGAATTTGGTTCACCTTCAAAGTCAACTTCAGCTCCTTCTTCAGAATCCTCTTCAGACTCTTGCCCGCTTTCAAAAACCTCTTCGGCATCGGAGTCTGCTTCTGCTGAATCTTCATCTTCAACGGATTGGTTGCTTGAAGTTTCTTCTTCATCAGAATCTACCTCCTTCGGAATAGGATTTTTACCCTTAGAGCAAGATGGATGAGATTCCGTGATTTCTGTCTCTTGGACAACCTGGGTATCTTTCTTGCCAATAGTGAACTTGATCCTAGGACCTCTTCGCGAAGAAGTGGGAACGGCCGCTGATTTGTTTATGTCGCGAAGTTCTTGCTGTTGGCGAGCTTCTACTTCAGATTCCTCTCCTTCTGAGTCTATTCTGAAACTCTTCATTGCATAACCATGTTTATGTAACCATTCTTCTGTGTTGGCTAGGATTGGCCTCAGCCTTTCTCTCATGCTAGTAACCTCTTTCCTAGACCATTGTATTGCAGGAAACGGCCTTTTAGCAATGCCTTGCTCATCATAGACAGCGTTCATGATATCACCTGGATCCTCAAAATCCTCTGGTAGGTCAGCGATACCAAGATCTTTGATTTGTTGAACTGTCAACCTGCAATAGTCCATTTTGCGAATGGCTTCTTCATCTCTGCAATCTGCCCAGATGTCCTCAAAACGGTACCTGTGTTGGTGACCTTTTTGCAACTTTTTTCTGACATCTCGGTAGTCGAAATCAAACCTATACCTGTAGGTTTTGATGGTCATGATCTGCATTTCAGCATAGACAGACTTAGCCTTTTGTGCAGTTTGGATAGTATACCGGCCGATGGTCTAGTGGGAACTTGAATCCACGCTTGTGGTTGCTTCTACGTTCTTTCTGCACTGACATCAACTGTCTGCATGTTTCCATGAGAATCCACTTATCCGAAGGATAACGTGGTAGCATGTAGGGACAACCAGTGTAGCAGCCTACTCTCAAGTAAGTAAACGTTGGGAATTGGAGAAAAATGCATCCAACTTTACTTACCACCTTATAAGCCTCATCAGATACTCTTCTTCTCTCCAAAGCTGGATCAAAATTGAAGAGTAAAGGCGCAAAGAAAGCATTAGTGACCCATTTGAAATGATGAAAGCTCTCCTTCAACTCCAATTGATAGAAATATCTGTACACATGCACCATCATCCGATTCCCTTTTGTTGATAGACCTGGGAATTGTCTCATCACAGCCGCTGCGTACACCAGGTAAGAAGTCATGTAGAACTTCAATGTAGAAGGAGCATTGATCAACTGCTCGTGTATTTCATCACTGATTTGTTTGCCCCAGTCGATATGCACTTTCTGCCTTCTTATGATCCTGATGTATTCATACATCCAATCGTGAAAAGTGGATGATTCCGGCAAGCCTTTCACTCTGCTTAGAAATGTGATCATATCCTTGACGTCATCTTTGAAGTCACTTCTCAAGAGTCCTTTCGGCCATCTAGAAACGGATGATCTAGGCTTCTTGAGCCATTGAGTGTTTATCAACTGTTTAGCTTTATTGGGATCAACATCGAAGATCTCCTGTGCTTTTGACATAGAGATGTCAATATATTTCTCCATATGAGGGACCTTGAAGACAATGTCAAAGAAATTGAGGTCGAGTCTCAGAATCTCGTGCCCAGAAGAGTCGATCACACTTCTGCTTTCTCTGATGTAATGAGACGCAACTTGAAGAACAAACTCGGTATTGTGCGCAGCTGTAGGGAACATTGCCACCCAGTGGAGGTTGCTGTGTACGATCGCTCTCATTGAATCAGGAAGAGACTTTGTCTTGATTAGCTTTGCGAAGTCAACCAAGTCTTGATGACCAACTTCTGTATCCTTTATCTCTTTGACTTTGGAAAGCACCATAGTCGGCGGATAGACGCCTTGATATTTGTATTTCATCTTGCCTTTCGCTTTTGAAGAAGAAGGAGGCTTAGTAGCAGTCATCAAAAAGAACCGGTACTCTGATCACTCTTGACTTGACGATCTTTGAAAGTAGACTGCAATCCATTTAGCCAGAACAAACGTCAATTGTTAGGAAACATGGGAGAGTGCAAAATGAGCACGAGGATGGGAAAGCATGGAGTGGATGATGAGGCACGCAAAACGATGCACAAAGGTGGAAAAATGAGGCTCAGGAGTGCACTGGTCGAAAATGAAGCTTATCTGGAAAGGATTGGAGAAACCCTGAAAAAAGTGTAAGGGCGCTAAAATTCAGCGCCCTTACATTTCTGAAAAATTACTTTTGGTGCAAGGGCGCTAAATTTTAGTGCCCTTACATCTTGCAGTGTTAGGAAAAATTACATGTGTTGCAACATGTAATGGCGCTAACTTTTAGCGCTTCAGCATTTGAGCATATTTTTAGTGAAGGACAGATGTAAGGATGGATAAAAATAGCGCCTATGCTTGGTAATTCTTGTTTTCATGGAGAGCTTTGAAACTTGTCTTAATATCAATGTATATACATTCCAGGTTTTCATCAAGAAATCTTTCTTTTTTGAGATTTCAAAGTTCACTCCAAGGTATGAAGAGAGCGACATAGATAACGTGCTTAACAAGCACAAAATCATTTGAAAGATACGCGTTGTGTGAGGAAAATGGAATTAACTTGAAACACAAGAATTTGCGTTGTGTGGATAGAATGAAACGTGTGGAATAATCATAGAAAGAATGCGTAGGTTTAGAGAAAGGAAATGGAGGAGAGAAACGCGCATTCAAAACAATAAGTGAGGAAAAGGAAAAACACAAATGGAGGTAAGGACGCGAAGAGAAACAGAAGAAATGGAAAAAACAAAGACGTGAATGAAGAAAAACGTGAATGGTGAGAACAAAACGCGAATGGAAACATTAGATCATATACAAAACAAAAGAAATAGATAGTGCAAAAATACTTACCTGAACCAAAGCGCGAATAATGCTGAAGGAGAACACAAAACCTCAAAAACGCGATTTGCAGTTGGGAGGCAAACTCGCACAGCAAGAGGAAGAAGAGAACATGAAATGTAAACAATAAAATGGCGAATTCATTCACTTAAGTGAAAATGAAAATAAAAAACCTAACTCAAGTCGAGCAATAAATTTAGGCACGAAAAGTGGCACGATTGACGAAAAATGCGAAAACATGAAGAAACATGCCAGAGTCATGAAAAAAGTTTAAGTGGCGAAGGAAAATGTAATGGCGCTAAAATTTAGCGCTATTACATTTTTTGGCAATTTCACTGCATGCAGGGGCACTAAATTTTAGCGCCCTTGCATTTTCCAGACTTAGCCAATTGGCGAAACACACTTTGGTCGCATTTTAAGTAATTTGCTAAGCGATCGGTGAAACCGCGAGAGATCTCAAAGGTCTTTTTAGGGAACATGGGTGAATGCTCGAATTGACTATTCGAGACTTGGGAACACATTTCAAGGTGGCTTGAAAATCACCTCATTAGGCGTGCTTGAACTTCATGAATCCTAGGAAACAGACAAGTTTCGTAGGGGGGTTATCCGTGGAACAATGCTAGATTCCATGATAACAGCTGGCTCCTGCTGGGGATCTTCCTTCGGTTGTTCTTTTGAAAAGAACGAAGGGAGAAGAAATCCAGAATTCAAGTGCCTTTATCCATCCATTGGGCTTGGAGTCAGGCAACGACGACAACAGAAACAAAAACACAGACTCAAAAGGACTTAAAAATAAAAAGTATTTACATACCAATGCTGACTTCTTTACTGCGTAAAGTGCTTGAGATGTTGCCCACTGTGAGGAAGGGAAAATGGCATTCCATCTCCGTATGCTAACAAGAAACTGTTTTCACCATGCAACTGATGTATTTGGAAAGGTCCTGTCCACAGTGAGTCGAATTTCCCGTGCATACCTTTTGGCTCTCTTCGTTTGTCCCACAGGAGAATGAGGTCACCAACTTGAAATTCTCGAGACTTGGCTTTTTTGTCAAACAGCTTCTTTACTTGGTCTTGGTGTTCCGCGATACGGTCAGCCACCTGAACCCGATTCTCTTCCAATTCAGAGAGATACATGATGCGCTTGTCGACAGAATTGTCAAACGTCTCATCCTCAATGGCCTTAGCCAACTTGAGGGCTGGTAATTCCAAAGTTATAGGAATCTCGGCATTCAACCCATACAAGAGTTGAAAAGGAGACATGCCGATTGCTCGCTTCGGAGTTATTCTGTCTGCCCACAAAGCATCAAACAAAGCCTTGTGCCACAAACGTTGATTCTCGTCCACCAGCTTGCGGATTATAGTTACCAGATTCTTGTTACTAGATTTCGCTTGACCATTACCCTGCGGATAGTAGTCAGTGGAATGTGACAAAGTTATACCATGTTCGAAACAAAACTCCGTGATTTCACTTGATGAGAAAGCATAAGCATTTTCTGCAACAATCTTGTTCGGCACACCGAACTTGGAAATAATATTTTCTTTTAAGAAATTGCACACTACTTCTGAAGTAGCACGCTTGGTAGGTATTGCTTCCACCCATTTGGTGAAATAATCTATAGCCATCAAAACATAGACATGTCCAGCACTTGATGATGGATTAACTGCACCTATGAAATCAATGCCCCATTGTTGAAAAGGTTCATCAATCACAACAGGTTTTAATGGCAAAGATGCCAACCTGGGACGGCCGACAAACTGTTGGCACAATTCACACTTACGCACCCAAGAGTACGTGTCCTGAAAAAGCGTGGGCTAGTAATACTTTGCTCTCAGGATTTTGTGAGCGGTTACTTGCGCTGAGAAATGCCCACCACATGCCAAATCATGGTAAGCTTTCAGCAACTTTTGTTGTTGTTCTTTATCAACACACCTGAGAAATGTCCCGTCCATTACACGCTTATACAAGCCTTTATCCCACAAGACGAAACTAGCTGACTTTAGCTTGACAATCCTTTTTTCTTTCGGAGTTAAATGGTTAGGACATTCTCCATATGTCAGGAAGTGAGCTATGTTGGAATACCATTCATCGGTGGTGCTAACAAATAGTACCATTGGAAGTGTACTAGGATCGACCTCTTCATCTGAGACCTCTTCATCCCATGAAATTTCCTCATCTGGATTGTTTTCTGCAATGAGCTGACAAAGACCACATCCACGTATCAGCTTAGTAGGTTTTATCTCCAGATCATATTCCTAAATCTTGGCAATCCAATTCCCTCTTTTCATTCCAAATTCCTGTTGTGTGAGGATAGACTTGACAGTCGAATCTGGAACAAGAACTTTGACATGACTGCCTAGAATGTAGAACCGGAAATGCTTGACGGCTTTTACAACTGCAAAAGCGTGCTTTTCCATCTGAGAATATTTCAACTCATAATTCTTTAGAGGGCAACTCATGAATGCAATGGGGGATTCAAAACCATCATCATTTTCCTGCACCAAAATTGCTGATAGCGTATGCTCGGAAGCATAATTGTACATCACAAAATCTTTGGTGTAGTTAGGGAAAACCAATACAGGCGCATGGGCAATGGCCTCCTTGATGTCATCGAACACTGCTTTGCCTTCTGCCGTCCAATGAAACGTGGCATTACCTTTCATCATATTCACAATGTGACGAGTCTTTTCAGCAAAATCTGGGAGGAACCTCCTTAAGAAGTTTACCTTGCCGAAAAAGGAATGAACGGCTTTCTTGCTTGACGGCAAAGCAAGGGACTTGATTCTATTGACTCTTTCTGATTCAATCTTGATTCCTTTAGCAGATACTACGTGACCAAGAAGTTTACCTTCTGTCACCCCAAAAGTTGACTTTTTGGGATTGAGGGAAATTGTGTGCTGACGGCATCTCTCTAGAGTTTGTCTCAAATGATAGAAATGCTCATGGCATTGCTTAGAGAATACCGTAAGATCGTCAAGGTATACCACAATGAACTTACCCATTATGTCACGGAAAGCGAGATCCATGGCACGTTGGAATGTAGCGCCAGCGTTGATCAAACCAAATGGCATCCTGCGATACGCAAAGGTTCCCCATGGCGTTGTGAAAGCGGTTTTGTGTTGATCGCTTGAATTCACTTCAATTTGGTTATAACCGAAAAATCCATCTAGCATGGAGAGCATTTCGGATCCAGTTACATTTTGTAGAACTTGATCCATCACTGGAAGTGGGTAATTGTCTTTGAGAGACAATTGATTTAGATTTTTGAAATCTACACAAATGCGGATTTCACCATTCTTCTTACGAACGGGGACGATATTGGCTATCCACGTTGAATGATGGATAGGGAATATTATCCGTGCATTCAACATCTTTTGAACTTCTGCCAAAATTGTTCCAGAGATCTTGGGATTGTACTGCCTCTGCTTTTGTTTGTAAGGTAAAGCTCCAACCTTGAGAGGAATGTCATGTTGCACTTCTTTAGGCCAAAATTATTTTAGATCGTCATATGAATACACCAAGACTTCAATGTACTCCTGCAGTAGCTGAGCAAACTATCTTCTTTCTTCGGTCGTGCAACATTTGCCAATGTTGACCATCTTAGGATCGGCTTCAGTTCCCAAATTTATCTGTTCAATCTCATTAGATGAGTTAGAATCTAAGAGTTGCTTCTTCACATGGTGATCATGCTTATCAAAAAGCTTTTCCAAGGATACCAATCCTTTAGGGATCTTATTCCCTTTGAGTTGTAGATATTCCTCGCCTGTAACAGGATCCATATCAGACACGGATTCTTGGAGCGGAGAATCGCTGCCTTCAAAATACAACTCATCAAAATTCTCTGCTTTCTCAAGAAAGGCGATGATTTGATGGTCGTCATTGAAAATCTGCCAGTTCTCTGAATTTTCAGGGACACTTGGGCAGAAAACCAACTCTATGGTGTAAGTAGAACCTTGAAAGTCTTTGTGTGGCACCAAGAGCGTGGCGGAGATCGCGAGGGAATCAGTTCTAGTATTATATTCTCTGGGAACAACAGAGATATCAAAAGCTTTGAATTCCTCAATGGAATCCCATACTAGATTACGATAATGCCTGAGTCTCTCATTCTTTGTTTGGTAGAGATTTCTTACTTGACATACTATCAGCTCGACATCACCTTGTGCATGAAGATTTTTTATGCCTTTCTTCAACGCAACTTGCATTCCCAGCAACAGGGCTTCATACTCAGCGGTGTTATTGGTGTTATCAAACTGCAACTTGAAAGAAAAAGGGAAAAACTTTCCTAATGGCGAGACAAAAACCATTCCTACTCCAAAGCCGGTCGAGGAGCAACTACCATCAAACTCAAGCAACCAGACACCGTTGGGATCACCAACTGGAACAGTGTCGAAGTCCAAAACTTCATCATCTAACGAAGATTCGTGGTCGGAGATGGACAAATCTCCTGATGACGTCTCATTTGAAGTTGAAGAAATATCATCTCTTTCTAACTTGTTTTGAGTCGAGGATTCTCCTACCTCATTCGCCTGTAGGTAGTAAGTTCCCACGCCTGATGATTCAAACAAAATCTGAGCTCTGGGATCATCTGACTCAACAACTGAAAACTTTGATTCTTTTTCAGGAATCAGCTTTTGCATCACACCTTTCACTGGTATTCTTGCCTCAGACATATCCATACTTAGTTCTCCTTCAACATCTTTGTAGAAATTGCGTCCGAGGAGGATACCGTAGGAAGCTGGTACATCGGCCACGAGGACCGTCATCTTTATCTTCTTCTCTGGGTATGCGGCGAATGCTTATTGTGCATCTTTAATCTGACCGATCAATGGCACTTGTTTATTCTCCATGGAAAAGCAACGGCTGAAGGTTTTGGTCATCTCAAGGCCTAACGCAGTAGCTACCTTGGCAGGCATCACATTGTCAGACGCACCAGAGTCTATGACGCAGTTACTCAGCTTGAAGCCATTTACAAGTAGGGAGATGAAAAATGGATCAATGCATCCAGAAGTAGTTGGAGGATTAGATACAAGGTTACTCTGTGATACTTTGGGTTTAGGAGTAACTAAGGTGTCAGGAGGAGTATCCCGACTTGGGGAGATCTTTTTATCATTTACGAACTTGACAAGCCTGTCAAATTGGTCGGGGTTGGCTTTGAGGTATTCAGCCTCGGACATTTGAGCCTTGGTTTTCTTGGCATGGTCAATAATGTCGAAAGCCTAGAAAGAACTTTGTAGGTTGGAAGCCGTAACTTCGCTGATTGGTTTCGCAAAAGGCACACTGGTCTTTGGAATGGGAGGATTAGCTTTAGGAATAACGGGAGTTTACGAAGGAGAACGAGGTGCACTTACTTGTGGATTTGTTGTTTTCTTAGGTTGCCAAGGGAGGGGAGATCCTCTTTTGGAAATTGTCACTGGCGGCTTCTCCTTTTCTGGAGCAGCAACAACTTGAGCTTTGTCAAGTTGATTTTGTTGATGCCGTGTAAAAACAGTGTAAGTGTCAGTCACCAAGTCATCTTCTTCTTCTTCTTCTTCCATCATTTGCAAATAGCTAATCTTGGAGTCGCCAGCCAATTCAGTTTCTTCTTCTTGGAAGAGCTCGGCATTTTCTTCTTTAGGATATTCGGGCTGAGCATAATCATCTTGTTCAGTCTCATAGTACCCGGCCGCATTGTTAGCAGGCGGGGCTTCAAGAGCAAGTCATCCTGGGGTGCTGGGAGATGATTCTAATTTTTGTTACCAGCATAATTAGGGAAAGTCCTCCTAGGAACGTCTTTGTAGTTGTTACCATTATTGTTGTTTGACACTTGCTTCTTAAGAGACAAAACTTCATTTGCCAACCTTTGGATCATGGGATCTGTGAAATTTGAGCTGGCAGTGGGGGTACTAACATTGGACGCTGAAGATCCTGAGGCTTGCATCCTTTTATTTCCGTTAGTCCCCATCCTGATTTCTCCAGCAAGGATCATGCCATCCTCCAAACTAGTAGCCAATTGCTGGGCTGCTTCAACGTTAGCAAGATTTTCCCTACACAAGTAAAAACTCACCTTAGGTAGTTGAGTGTTGATGAAGAAGCACTTCAGGTTATGATCTGTTGGTCTTGCATCATTTGGGATTCGTGTCACCAATTTATTGAATTTGGCCACAAACTCGCGCATAGGCTCATGAGCTTCTTTACGCATGGTGGTGAGCTGCGCCAACAGAGCATGTGAATCTTCAGCAGGCTTAAATCTTTCTTCAAATTTAGTGCGAAGAGTGGCCCAATTGGTGACGGAGGCATTGGGAAGAGTAAAGAACCATTCGGCTGCAACCCCTTGAAGGGATTCAATGAACAATCTTACAGAAACATCTTCGTGCTCAATGCCAAGAACGCCACATACTATGTAGAATGCAGATATGTGCTCATCGGGGTGTTGTTTGCCATCACCTTGAAATTTCGGGAGATGCTTCCTGGATACACATGGAAGTTCGTGCAAACGTGGAGTCAAACGGAGGGGACCAAAAGCATTTCCCCATGGTCCTGTAGGTGGTGCAGCCATGACTGGTTGCACAACAGGTACTTGAACAGGACGTCTGCGATAAACTGACCAAACACTTGGGATCGGAGATCTTTGGCTACGTGGAGGGAAGCTTATAGCCCATTGCAGTGGTGACCTCGCTCGTGGAAGAGTAAATGGGAAGTCTCATTGCAACAACTCTTCAAAGAGTGGATCTATTATTCCTTGAGCCCTCAATCCTCTTGTATATATTCGGTCCGCCAGAATGTAGATCTGAATACAAAGGGTGTTACAGAGTTAACAAAATACAAAAGAACAACAAGAAAAAGGAAACTTATCTACTTCAATCAGAAGCGTGAGGCTCATATTGCGTATGCCGTTTCCCCAGCGGAGTCGCCAAAAAATTGTTGGGTGAAAATTATGTAATCAGCTTTCGATAGATTACACAACTTGGACTTCAGCCACAGCTATGTGAGATGTGAATCTCTCCTCTCGGAAAAGAGGCGCCCTTCTTACTGCTAACAGAAGCGATAGTAAATCAAACAAGTAATTACAAAATGTACACGAAACTCACGGAGTGGGGGGGGTGTGTTACATTCATACTTCTCTCTTTTTTCAGAGAAGATGTTTACAATGCTTCACTTGTTGGAAGTTCAGAATTCTTGATAACTTGAAACGAACAACTAGCAGTAATACCAATATCTCTATCTCATCAAAGCGAAGCGTAGAGATACCATAAGTGATTAATAACAAACAAATAAATTAAAAAGGGAAAGCTCACGAAGGCACAAAGTCGTTCCGTAGCTTTTTCAATGTTGGATCTATGTAGATGTACCGTTTGCTACGTTAGAAGCACAAAGTCTTCTTAGACGCAACAATTCTTCGAACAGCATGAACGATTACAAGCACAAAGTCTTGTAGATCATCCAACAAAAGTATCAATGAGCACGAACGATTACAATTACAAAGTCTTGTAGATCCTTCGACAAGAGTATCCAAGAGTATGAATAATTACAAGCACAAAGTCTTGTAGATCACTCAACCAGAACATGCAAGAGCATGAATGATTACAAGCACAAAGTCTTGTAGATCATTCAACCAAATGATAAATAGAAATACAAAAGCAATCTAAATAATAAATGTAACACAAAGTTTACATCAACTACTTAGAGTCCTTCAGATTCTTCAAACTAATCACTACCAAATAAGATCAACTCACAAAAGTATCGAATCCAACGCAAAGTTTGGCTTGCAATCCTTTTCTTTATTGATCGAATCTCATTCACAAAGCATGAACGCAAAGTTTCACAAATTTGCTTCAAAAAGGGCAGCACTTCGTTGCAAAACACTAAAGGATAATTTACAATGAAAATCCCTCCCATTATATAGAAAGAGGGATGAGCAAAAGAAGGAAAGAGATTGAGAAAATCAGGGAAAGTTAGGTGAACGATTTTAGGAGATCTCACCTAACTTTGACCAAAGTCAAAGTGTAATTTGTTTTGAAAATATTACATCTTTGGACTTGGTGTAATTACAATTTACAAAATGACATCTCGAAAATGTCAGAAATATTTACAAGATGCATAATGGGATGCACCAGAAATGTCTAACACTGGAGAATAGGGGGCTGCTTCACGTTTCTTTGCCTTGGGCGCGGAAGTCTTCAAATTTCCTCCTAGTCTCCTACACGAACTTCTCATCTGGACCAACGGTGTAATCCACAATGGTGTGAATTCTCATCATCGATCTCATGGCAGATGAGTGAACCTTTTTGCACCTGTCAAGATGCGTCTTCAGGTTGTCCAATGTGAGCCTTGTATCACAAATGATGTTCAGCGAACCTTCTGAGAAGTCTGAACTGTCAATCAAATTCATGATGGCTTCCTTGAAGATCTGGGATATTTCTATGGCCGGCAGGAAGATACGATTTTCCTCAAGAAGTTGACCAGGCAACTCTTTGATACCTTTTTCAAGAATGGTACGATGCCCGTTGACATCTTCCTGTACTTGGTGAAGATCTTCTATGAGAGATTGAACCACTTGAATTCTGTGTTTTAGTGATTCTCTTACCTCTACGAACTTTTCCTTGTCAGGAATTACCCCAACCTCCACCAATTTTTTGAGCTTTACCTGTTTCATTTCCGACCATGACAACAGGGACTTTTCCATGTCTCTGCTCTCCTAGGAAAGTACGCTCTTTTCTTTATCAAGCTCTGTGCTGAGCTTGGCCAACATGGTATTTTTCTCATCTGCAGCCAAAATTATCTGAGATCCGTGTTCGATGATCTTTTCAACGAAATCATATAACACGCTGCCTTTGGAGGTGAATTTCTCAGCTTTCTTGACAGCTGGATCTTCAATATTTACCACTGTCAGCGGTTGCGCATTACTTGGAGAACCAGCAAGTCTCTTTACGACAGTGGCATAATGCTCTGCCCTCTGTTTGTACATGTTACGAGCTTGCTCTACTTTATCCAGCCTTCCCGCCAAGATATCCAAAGTAACTTGCGCATCTGCTTTTGCACTTTCATTGGTAACCTTGCCAAGCTAGACCTTTGTTATGGTGTAGTCCTCCATATTGACATCACCTTCTTGATTTGGTGGTATGCCAATTTCAGCATACTTGTGGCCAGACTTATCAACATTCAGCCTCGAGTATACCTTTTCCTTTTTCTTCCCTTTGGCTTTTGGAAGAACTATCTCTTCGAGGTCGAGCTCCTCTGGAAAAATCATTTTCTTTTTCCACTTCGACACTTGAGATATTAGCCAAGGAGGAAGAAAAGAAGTGTGAACCTCTGGATTTACTGTCAATTCGGTTGCCATAGCCACTTCTGAAGTTATTGTCACATCTGAACTCACCATTGGTATCGTGACAATTGGAGAAGTATTTGTCATCATTACTCCTGTAGTTGACACATTGAGCTGATCGCACATTGACTCATTCATGAAACGATTGAATTCATTCTCAGAAGTGATATCATACGTTGGCGAAGACAAGCTAGGAATGGACGATGGAGGGCTTGACAGTATATCAACCGTATGGATGCTTGTCACTGAAGGAGTATCAAGCTGGGTTAATGCTGCAGGGATAGGGGATATCTCAGCTACAGGAATGCATGTGGTAGGAATAGGTGACGAGGGAATAGGAGGTGGAGGAGTTCTTGAATCTGGAGGGGTATGAGGAATGTTTGAAGTCACGGGCGATGATGTTCTGTGAATTTCCTCTACTACATTCTCAGGAGGAGAAGTAGTTCTTTCTTGATCATGCCCGAGTTCCTATTGATCACCCTATTGTCTCTCCAAATCTGGTTCACCTTCAAAGTCACCTTCAGATCCTTCTTCGGAATCCTCTTCAGACTCTTGCCCGCTTTCAGAAACCTCTTCGGCATCGGAGTCTGCTTTTGCTGAATCTTCATCTTCAGTGGATTGGTCGCTTGAAGTTTCTTCTTCATCGGAATCTATCTCCTCCAGAATAGGATTTTTACCCTTAGAGCGAGATGGATGAGATTTCGTGATTTCTGTCTCTTGGACAGCCTCGGTATCTTTCTTGCAAACAGTGAACTTGATCCTAGGACCTCTTCGCGAAGAAGTGGGAACAACCGCTGATTTGTTTATGTCGCGAAGTTCTTGCTGTTGGCGAGCTTCTGCTTCGGATTCCTCTCCTTCTGAGTCTGTTTTGAAACTCTTCATTGCATAACCATGTTTATGTAACCATTCTTTTGTGTTGGCTAGGATTGGCCTCAGCCTTTCTCTCATGCTAGTAACCTCTTTCCTAGACCATTGTATTGCAGGCAACGACCTTTTAGAAATGCCTTTCTCATCATAGACAACATTCATGATATCACCTGGATCCTCAAAATCCTCTGGTAGGTCAGCGATACCAAGATCTCTGATTTGTTGAACTGTCAATCTGCAATAGTCCATTTTGCGAATGGCTTCTTCATCTCTGCAATCTGCCCAAATGTCCTCAAAAGCGGTACTTTTTGTGTTGGTGACCTTTTTGCAACTTTTACGACATCTCGGTCGAAATCAAACCTACTGTGGGTTTTGATGGTCATGATACGCATTTCAGCATAGGCGGACTTAGCCTTTTGTCGCGGATTTGGATAGTATACCCATTAATGGTCGATTGGGAACTTGAATCCAGCTTGTGGTTGCTTCTACGTTCTTTCTGCACTAACATCAACTGTCTGCATGTTTCCATGAGAATCCACTTATCCGAAGGATAACGTGGTAGCATGTAGGGACAACCAGTGTAGCAGCCTACTCTCAAGTAAGTAAACGTTGGGAATTGGAGAAAAATGCATCCAACTTTACTTACCACCTTATAAGCCTCATCAGATACTCTTCTTCTCTCCAAAGCTGGATCAAAATTGAAGAGTAAAGGCGCAAAGAAAGCATCAGTGACCCGTCTGAAATTTTGAAAGCTCTCCTTCAGCTCCAATTGATAGAAATATTTGTACAGAGGCACCATCATCCGATTCCCTTTTGTTGATAGACCTGGGAATTGTCTCATCACAGCCGCTACGTACACCAGGTAAGAAGTCATGTAGAACTTCAATGTAGAAGGAGCATTGATCAACTGCTCGTGTATTTCATCACTGATTTGTTTGCCCCAGTTGATATTCACTTTCTGCCTTCTTATGATCCTGATGTATTCATACATCCAATCGTGAAAAGTGGATGATTTCGGCAAGCCTTTCACTCTGCTTAGAAACGTGATCATATCCTTGACGTCATCTTTGAAGTCACTTCTCAGGAGTCCTTTCGGCCATCTAGAAACGGATGATCTAGGCTTCTTGAGCCATTGAGTGTTTATCAATTGTTTAGCTTTATTGGGATCAGCATCGAAGATCTCCTGTGCTTTTGACATAGAGATGTCAATATATTTCTCCATATGAGGGACCTTGAAGACAATGTCAAAGAAATCGGGGTCGAGTCTCAGAATCTCGTGCCCGGAAGAGTCGATCACACTTCTGATTTCTCTGATGTAATGAGACGCAACTTGAAGAACAAACTCGGTATTGTGCGCAGCTGTAGGGAACATCGCCACCCAGTGGAGGTTGCTGTGTATGATCGCTCTCATTGAATCAGGAAGAGGCTTTGTCTCGGTTAGCTTTGCGAAGTCAACCAAGTCTTGATGACCAACTTCTGTATCCTTTATCTCTTCGACTTTGGAAAGCACCATAGTCGGTGGATAGATGCCTTGATATTTGTATTTCATCTTGCCTTTTGCTTTTGTAGAAGGAGGCTTAGTAGCAGTCATCAAAAAGAACCGGTACTCTGATCACTCTTGACTTGACGATCGTTGAAAGTAGACTGCAATCCATTTAGCCAGAACAAACGTCAATTGTTAGGAAACATGGGAGAGTGTGAAATGAGCACGAGGATGGGAAAGCATTGAGTGGATGACGAGGCATGCAAAATGATGCACAAAGGTGGAAAAATGAGGCTCAGGAGTGCACTGGTCGAAAATGAAGCTTATCTGGGAAGGATTGGAGAAACCCTGAAAAAAGTGTAAGGGCGCTAAAATTTAGCGCCCTTACATTTCTGAAAAATTACTTTTGGTGCAAGGGCGCTAAATTTTAGCGCCCTTACATCTTGCAGTGTTAGGAAAAATTAAATGTGTTGCAACATGTAATGGCGCTAAATTTTAGCGCTTCAGCATTTGAGCATATTTTTAGTGAAGGACAGATGTAAGGATGGATAAAAATAGCGCCTATGCTTGGTAATTCTTGTTTTCATGGAGAGCTTTGAAACTTGTCTTAATATCAATGTATATACATTCCAGGTTTTCATCAAGAAATCTTTCTTTTTTGAGATTTCAAAGTTTGCTCCAAGGTATGAAGAGAGCGACATAGATAACGTGCTTAACAAGCACAAAATCATTGGAAAGATACGCGTTGTGTGAGGAAAATGGAATTAACTTGAAACACAAGAATTTGCGTTGTGTTAATAGAATGAAACGTGTGGAATAATCATAGAAAGAATGCGTAGGTTTAGAGAAAGGAAACGGAGGAGAGAAACGCACATTCAAAACAATAAGTGAGGAAAAGGAAAAACGCAAATGGAGGTAAGGACGCGAAAAGAAATAGAAGAAACGGAAAAAACAAAGACGTGAATGAAGAAAAACACGAATGGTGAGAAAAAAACGCGAATGGAAACATTAGATCATATACAAAACAAAAGAAGAAGATAGTGCAAAAAGACTTACCCGAACCAAAGCGCGAAGAATGCTGAAGGAGAATGCAAAACCTCAAAAACGCGATTTGCAGTTGGGAGGCAAGCTCGCACAACAAGAGGAAGAAGAGAACATGAAATGTAAACAATAAAATGGTGAATTCATTCACTTAAGTGAAAATGAAAATAAAAAACATAACTCAAGTCGAGCAATAAATTTAGGCACGAAAAGTGGCACGATTGATGAAAAACGCGAAAACATGAAGAAACGTGCCAGAGTCATGAAAAAAGTTTAAGTGGCGAAGGAAAATGTAATGGCGCTAAAATTTAGCACTATTACATTTTTTGGCAATTTCACTACATGCAGGGGTGCTAAATTTTAGCGCCCTTGCATTTTCCAGACTTAGCCAATTTTGGCTTTAGGGCAGGAGTGCACTTTTTTAGTGCCACTGCGTTTTTCGTAATTTGCTAAGTACGATCAGTGAAACTTCGTGAAAGATCTCGTTTTGAAGGTCTTTGCGAGGCGAACATGGGTGAATGCTCGAATTGACTATTCGAGACTTGGGAACGCATTTTAAGGTGGCTTGAAAATCACCTCGTTAGACGTGCTTGAACTTCACGAATCCTAGGAAACAGACAAGTTTCGTAGGGGGGTTATCCGTGGAACGAGCGCTGCTAGATTCCATGATAACATATCTTCCTCCTTCATGGGAGGCATTCACTTTTTGTTTTATTTTCACTTGAGCTTTCTTTCTCCACTCTTTTGGCTGTGTGAGTTGGGGCATTGCAGTAATCTTTCTCCTCCTCATTCAATCCAAGAAAGAAGTGTCAAATCTGTCATTGCCATTGAGTTTTAGTGTCCTTTTGGGAAATCGTTGATTCTATCTTCCGCTTTTTCCATTAGATTTGAATCCTCTTCTGTGAATTTGGGTTTAGGAAAAATGTCAAACTTTTGTGGATCGATACTTCAACCTTTGAGAAAAGAAAGCAAGCCGTAGAACTTGATCAAATATCTGGTGAAGGGTTCCAAGCCATTTCGAGCTTCAGATTTCTCAACGAACAGAAGACTACTTTTGTTTAGGGTTTCATTTCTCCTTCTAAACGCTTCACATCAAAAGATTCTTTTCCAATCTGTAAATCCTCGATAAAGATTACAACCTTCTGAACCAGTGGTTAGCTGGGTCATCTTGAACCCTGAATACCTTACTCTCTCTGCCTTACTCAAATCAACCTATTCATTTTGTTCCTTTTGGGAACATGACCTTAATTAGCTGCTTAAATGATTAAAGTTGGGAGGTGAGTATACAAACCTGTAGTTCATCTTCCTCCTTCCATAATGATACCAATTAATTTTACCATAAGATAAGAATCCAAATCACTGAACTAATAATAAACTCAAAATTTATGACCTAAGATAATATCAATACTTCTATAATGTTGCATGAAATAAGAAACTTAATATGAGAGTAGTCATGTCGAGCAAGGGTGGAATGCTGATGGCATAGTAGTGCTAGAGATGTCAGCACAGTAGTGCCAGATACATCGACACAGTGGTGTCAGAGAAACTGGCACAATGGTGCCAGAAACAATGAAAATCCTTGGCCAAGGTAGATGCCAGTTAGGCAAAGTCAGCTTTCATGTTCCAGATATACTCTGGTCAGAAAGATCCTTCTAGTTAGGGGGAACCTACAGAGAAAGGATCGACCAACAGTATAGGAATCATTGGACACCAGGCTCAGAGACATGATGACATTTGATCCTTGTTGATTGACCTCGAGAAGGGCTGGGTTTCTTCATTCGAAGAACATGGGAGACCAGTAGGTCTGGTTGGGTGGTAAAGCCCTTGATGATAATCCCTTTTTCCCTCATTGATAAAGTAACTCAAGAGTTTCAGCTTGAAGATGGTGTCAAATATCTAAAATTTCCTCGTACTTATCTCCAAGTATTTGCATTGTCAATTTAAAGTTTATCTTAATTATGTAGTAATTGTTATTCATTTATGATAAATGTTCATTGACAAATCTGCAAATGTCTTAGATTAGCCAGTTGTTTCTTTCAATTGAAATGTTGAATTCTTGAAGTTAATTTTAGAAAAATAAAGTAATTTTGTGTTTTAAAAATAAAACCCTAGATTGTTAGTTATTTAGTTGCCTTTCAACTAAAGTTGGCAAAATAACTATTTTTCCTTTAACTATAAGATGTTAGACGTTACAACAAGACTGTCCTTTCTCTTTTCCTTTTTCCAAGGAGTCTTTCCTCTTTTCAACAATTCATCCTTGACCTTCTTTGAACAATCATCTTTTCATCTACTTCCATCAACAGAGTACTCTCAAACTAACTTTGAACTCTTCAAATGGCTACAAATTCAAGTGCTTCTTCAGACAAGTATCCATCTCCCTCATTGCTTCACCACACCAACTCAGCAAACCATCCATCTTACCCAACAGTAGATCCTAGAAAATGCTTCACTCTCTTTATGCACCTTCTACCTAGCTTAATATCCATTGAAGGATGGTGACCATAGACCTTTCCTTTTCTGCCAACACACAACTTCTCAGAAACCTTCCTCTTTGCAGCTTAGATGGATCAAGCACCTGCAACCAACCAACAACTCAACAAAAACTTAACCAACCATCAAAATCAGCTAGCTTTGATACCAATTGATGTAATGCATCTGTCAAAAATGAAAACCATCAAGGGTACCTATGACCCTAAACACAACTGAGAAGATCCATTTAACCAATCACCATTATTTCACTTATCTATTCAACAAAATCCATCAAATTTACTTGCCATTCACAAGGATATCAAACTCCAAAATCACCCAATCAGTATTATAGACTTTTATCAAACTCAAATATACCTTAACCAACATCAAATTGACTGAACCAAATAAAAAATACCATTAGAAATTCTACACCAACCACATCTTTCACTATTCACTAAATTACCCTTCATTTCATCTTGTTCTAATTAAGGCAACAAGACAATCAATCATCCAGTCTTGCTTCAAACCTATTCCCAAATCTTAACAAACCTTTGAACATCACGATTTGACTGAAACAAAAGAAAAAACACATTAGTAAACTTTGAAATCAACCAACTTGATCAACTTGCACACCCAAGACACCTTGATCCCACATTGTTCAAATACACCAAAACAACAAATTAGGCTTCTTATGAACATTCAATCTTGCTTATTCTAACATGCAACAATAAATGGTTCTCAAGGAATCTCAACTTAACTAAAAATCATGTAAGACTCTTCAAATTGAACCACCTTCAATGATCTTAAGGCTTCTCAAGATAGAAAATTCCAAACCTAAACAACACAGTCCAAACTAGGACTATTCCCCAATCTGTCCTAACAAGACAGTCAACAATAATGGACTCAAAAGCTTTAACTTTCACTAAACCCAATCAAGAGATGGATCAATTGACACCTAGAAACCTTTTAAAACCATATAACTCCAAAAGCATTCACTCTCTACAATCAAACTCTTGAGAACTCCACTGTACACTATAAATTTCAAAATTTTCCTCAAATTTCAGACCTAGGGCATCATTAAATCTACCCAAGACCATGTCTTTGAGCTCTGAAACTTTGAGATAACTTAACATACATATCAAAATACCTTCTTGAGAATTTATAGGAGTTTTCATTGTTCAGATTTGGAGAAACATAATTTATATTGTTCACTGTTACCCTAGATCAGGGTTTTGACCGATTTCAGTAAACTTGCAATATCTTACTCAAAATTGAATGGAAACAAATGAAACAAAAAGAAAAGTGAATTAGACTCATAGGTGCATCAATCCAAATGAATTTCCCTCAAAATTAGGTCGTATGTGGCCATACAACAACCTGCAAACATGTTCTACTAGTCTGAAAATATAGAAAATGCAAAGTTTTGAGCATGCATAGGGGTTTCTAAATGATTTTCTTCTTATATAAACTTCCCCTCTGCTTGAAAATGATGTACAATTCATTTTTGAAGGATTTTCATATTCCCAAATTGACTAAACCTTCTATTTTCCCACTTGACTCTTCATATTCTTGCCTTTGGTACATTTTTGCATTTTTCCCAATTTGCCAACTTTGCAAATTTTGCAAGTTTTGCTTTTTCCATCATTTTGACCACCTAGAGACCTATTAATGACTCAATTACATTGGAAATGACTCTTACATGACCCTTTTACATGCCTTTACATTTGAAAACTGATTTTTTTTTAATTTTTCCTTTTGAAGGCATTCAGTGAACAAGATGCACCTGCACCACTTTCTTTGGGAAGGGTTATAGCTAGGCCTAAGAAGCTCCTAAAAGCATAACCAAACACTCCAAAAATTCTCAAGAAGGTTGAGATGAACCAAGTTGAATCCCATAGAACCAAAAGAGTGCACAAGAGGAAATCAAATAATCTGCATATCCAAATGAGCTCCCTAAATCACCTTTTATACTTTTCCTACCAAACTTTCCAGAAGGTATATTTTAAAATGCACTTTTAATTAAATAACCCATTTTTTGATCCAGAAGACCTTTTTCTAAAATAATAAATAATTTGATGAACAAAGTCCCCCTTTTATGCGTCTACAATTTAAAACTTTAAATTCTCTTTCCAACAAGCTATTGCACTAAGGTGCTTTTTAAATTATTTTAATAAAATTAAGCAACCTTAGTAAACTAATTAATTTAAAGCCAATAATACACCTAAGTTGCAGAAACTATTAGCAAGCATCAAAATTGAAAATTGACCATACTAGAATGATACCAATGATGAGCAATGAAAATTGATGCCAACCAAATGAATTACTATAAATAGACACTCTCTCCAAGAATCTTGGAGAACACACCAAATGTTGAAATTCACTTTGAAAAGTGTCATAGGAGTCCTTAAGACCAACTGAGCTCATTTCCTGCATCAAATATCCCTCTTGACAAGGTTAACAGTCAACAAGAAACTAAAAGCTAACTACAATGCTGAAGTGACCAAAAATGGGGACATTACAAGGTCTATGGCACAAAACTCTAAGCTACCACAACAAGAATACAAACTAGTAGATTCTAGGGTTTCCCATTGACTTTGAACCCATAGAACCAACCTCCAATTTAATTCATTCTAAAGCAACATCAATTTTTTAAAAACCAGTCTAGGCCTTCCCGTTGACTTTGACCCCATAAAGCCAACCCCCATTTTTAATGTATACTCAAGCAATGTTAAGTTTTGGAGAATAAAAGGTGGTTTTTCTTCTTCCTTTCTTTCTCTTCCTACTAGAGGATTCAATAGTCCACCTTGTAGAGATGAAAACTCACCCAAGATGTGCAATTTGAGCGAAATGCCACTTTATTTCTCTTACTAATTTCTTAAATAGAAACACTATTTGTTGGATATTTGATTTGCTATTCTTGTGAATTCAAAGGAAGATGGAAGGTTTTTTGTGGAGAATTCTTGCACACGAATTTCCTTTACTAGAATGTACAATGTCCTAGTGTCCTTAAGTATATACTCTATATGGATTCTATATCAACAACGTGAGGCCTAGTATTATCTTTCTAAACAATTTTAATGCCTCAAGGTTTATTTTGAAAACTTCCTTAATGTACATGTGACTTGATGTTATTCAGTTTTCAACATCACATAGACCATTAGGATGGGATTGTAATTATTTTTCCATCACTTTGAAAACTCCTTTATTAGTTGCACTCCTAACCTCACTCTTCAACCAATTTTTGGACATCAGTGTACATCTTAAAACCTCTTAAATTTTTTTCTCCAACTTCTACTACTCTACGAACCTCAACTACCACTTATTTTGTGTGCCCAAATAATAAATTCATCAATATGTAAGTGTTTGAAAGATCTATTCACTATTCTTACACAAAGAAAGACAAGGGACAACAAAAGAAATAGTCAAAAAAAGAAAGTTGGAAACATGATTTGCAATTCATTGGAATTTCATACAATATGAAATTTTTTGTATGGGTACAACACCTATAACTATAAATGTCATAACCAAATACTTACAATATGGGTTATTCCATACATTGAAAGGAAGCTTGTTCTAGAACTACAAATTAGCACATGACCATATTTGCTTTCTCATGCTTCTCCTTGTTTCACAAAGTCCATTAAAGAAAAAATTGTGATTCAAGTGTCTTTTTAGGAACAAAAAATCCCTATGACTATACTCTACCCAAACTAGACAAGGTGGAAGTGTTAAGCATGCACCACATCCAAAGCCCAAAATCTCTATCATATCCACCTTTATTTCCCATGCCAAGTTGAGATTAATGGTTGCATTTATCCTCATCCTCTCTATTTTTTTATCTATCAATGCAAGGGTCGTGTGCATTTCTTGTTATACCTAGTTCATGACCATGGAACACACTTTGACATTACAACTAGTAATACATGCAAGATGTTACTATTAAGTTATTTTGACATTTTGTCTAAATAGTTACATCAGTTCTTTTAGGCTCGCATTGCAAGGGGATTGGTCAATATATCTTTAGTTGACTATTATGTCAAAAGCTTTTACTAAGACACATCTTAAATTTCTCAGGTCCACATCCAAAGGAAAAAATATTTCACATGCATATAATAGAAAGCCTCAAGTAGAGTTTGAGTTCTAATGAGATAGTCCAAGCACTTTAGGGTTTTTCATCTTTTGGATATCTCTTCATGAATAATTTAGCTTTCATAGTGGCCAAATCCCTTTTGACCTCAATGGAGAGATAAGAGAATGTTTATATTGACTTCAATGTTATCTTGATCAGTTTCAATAGTAGGAGTATGCTTTCCATGGTTTTCATTTTTAGTTTTGGGAATTGGGCGTCTCAAAGGTTTTCCTCATTCTAGAGGCATAATGGAATGCTAGCTTAACAAAAAGTCTACAAATAGTTTCCTTTCTTAGTGATTAGAGGAAAATCATATAAAATCAGACCTTTTGAAGAGATTATGATCTTTGTATTTCTTTCTTTTCACACAATCAGGACAAAAAAGTTGGTTTCATTGGATATGGAAGTTTGATTTTTCTAGGGTTTATATTGATAGCCCATATTTTGTGTTTATCAAAAGGTCTCATATTTCAGTGGCTTCAAAATTAACATTAGATGCAAAGTCTAGCAAATAACCAAGGAAGAAAAGTGACAAATCAAATGCAACAAAAGGAGAAAGAATGCATGATGCAACTATTCCCTAATTGGCTATTGACCTGCAGTTAACTGAGGAGCTGATATGTTGTTCGCTTAGCAATCATCGTAGGAGTTAAATCAGGAGTTGAATAATATTTTAGACTATTGTTCCTCTATATTATTTATAGGAGTTTAATTAGTGATTTTTTTGAGAATAAAGGAGATAGCTGGTAACATAGGAAGGAGCTTTGGAGAATGTAATAATTAGTTTTGAATAATGAAAATAGAGCAGCTTTTCAAGAAGAAATCTTAGTATTTTCATTTTTGGTTTTGTTTCTTTTGTGTGTATCTCCTATGTACTACAAAAGTAAAGTTAATCTATTTGCAGGATGTAAGGAATTGTCTACATTAGTTTGGTATCAGAGCAATTTGCTCCTGCATGTGTGAGCCATCATGCTATATAGCAATAGTTGTTTCTCTTTTTTTTTCCTATGAACATCTTTGTGCATTATGTGTATTTCATTGAGGAGGGTTCACAACTTGAGAAAATATAGGGACCAACACATGATGGTAGCTCTCTAATGAGTTACAAGAAACTTGTGTAGGTAGAATTTTATGTGTTATTCCTAGCCATGTGAGGAAACAAGGTGTAATGCTATGATTGAATTTTGGTTGTGCAATAAGGAATTTAAAAAAAAAAAAATGTTATATCATGATGTAACAAAGAGGATAATCAAGGTGGAAGGAAAAATAAGAAAAAGGCAAAGGCATAAGTTAACAAAGGACTAACAGAAAGAGTTGCAAAATTTAGAGTATGAGTTTAAGGAATTATTGTGGATGTTGAAGGAATCTAAGACATGCAATCATAAGAAAGCAAAGAAAAAGAAATTTACAGTAAAGGCACTAAAGTGTTGTGAGAAGGTGAAAAATAATGATGAGGTTAAATACTCATCTTGTGAGCAAAAGGTATATCTAAAGAGGAAAGATATAGAGACAAGGATTAGCCAAGGGATAAAACTGTTAGAACAACGACAAATTAAATCCCTTGAAGAGATGGCAAGGATATTGGTGGATAAAAGACCTTTAAATGTGATTTTATAGGAGTTCCAAAGAGAAGAGAGGTATGAATGGGTTGAAGATGAAGAGATGGATGAATTGGATTAAGCTATTGAATTGTGTTAATCTAAAAAATGGAAAGGTATAAAAGATTACAATACATGAGAAGAGTTGGAAGACTACAATGAAGAGGAATGCAACCTATCACAAGAAGAGGCCAAAAATGTTGTACCAATGGAAGTGGTCCACGTTAGAGAGGAAGCTACAACAAAGATGGAGATCTTTGGAATCCCCATATGTTATGAAATCCTATTAGTTCTTGAAAACACAACCAATCAGAAGCAACTAGAAGAATGTGAGTAGACAAAGGAATTTCTAGAGAATCCCGTGATTAATGGAAAGAGAAAATAAATAGATCATCTCTTTCTTGGAGAAGAACTGAGGATGATTGAGAGAGAGAACAAAGAAATGTTCATTTGTGACATAAAAGAGGACAATGTAAAAAATGAGTTGTCTTGTGAACATTATCAAATTGAGCTAGGAAATGAGGTCCACCTCACAAAATATAAAATGGAAAGGGTGCCTACATGGCATAATGCAGAGAAGGAGGATGCACTTATGGGAATGTTTTATTCCCTTAACTTTATTTTTGTTTTTAATGATTATGTGCAGGTGCAATATGACTTGGTATAAGTGATGCAAAGAGCAATGCCAATTTTTAGTGGAGGAGGACTACTAACCCTTCAAGTAGTTGGGAAAAGAGAAAGGGATCCAATTGGAAAAGGACAAGGATCTTTATTCCAACCAAAGGCTAGAAAAGAAAGAAGAAAAAATATGATCATTTGCAAAGCTATCTAATTTGGTGTAAGGGAACACTGTGGCTTGGTCCTTCAAGTCAAAAGGATGGTTCTACCATCTATTCCAAAATATTTAGTACAGAAAGAGAAATCCATTATATGACTTTGAACCAAGAGGTTTAGAATTTCTAAAAGATGGGGAGGATGATGCAACTATTCACTGACTAGTTGTTGACCTGCAATTAACTAAGGAGTTGATATGTTGTTTGCTTAGCAATCATCGTAGGATTTACATCAGGAGTTGAATACTTTGTTTAGACTATTGTTCCTCTGTAGTATTCGTAGGAGTTTAATTGGGGGTTATTTTGAGGATAAAGGAGATAGCTGGTAACATAGGAAGGAGCATTTGGAGAATGTAATAATCAGTTATGAATAATAAAAATGTAGAAAATTTTCAAGAAGTAAGAAATCTTAGTATTTTCATTTTTTTTTATGTTTCTTTTGTGTATGTCCTCTATACTACAAAGGGAAAGTTGATCTATTTGCAAGATCTGAGGAATCGTTTGTGCAATAATACAAACTATTATTTTTATTTATCTTTTGACATTTGAGACATCTTTCAAGCACCTTTGAGCAACCGATTTTTAGATTGAAGATAAAGGAAGTTAGAAGTAGGGGAATTGGGATACTCATTTGGCCACTATAGAGTGCATTGTTGCAAGTAATGGTATAGGGTTAATTTGGGAGATAGTGAAGGTACAATGTTAAAAAGAAGAACATAGATGATGTATTTTGATAATATAGCCAATGCCTTATCAATATACAAGGAAATATAGAGGCAAAGCTCTATTATCAAAAGACATTGAAATATAAGGAAAAAATAATTACAAAATATCGAAGAGACCTTGGAAATAGGAATAAAGGCATGTGATATAAGTAATGGGGGGTGGTTGGTTTCTAAAGAACAAAGTAAAGTGTCACTTGAAATTATGAAAGAGCTCTAGACTACATGCATGGTAAATGAAAGGCTCTTGATGTGCACATGGTTTCAATTGCAATTAATGACCACAAATCTAGTGATGTTCTCCTACTAGACCTCGAGTTCTCAACCTCACCAAGATTGTGGAATCACACATTATAACATGATCACCAGTATTGAATCGGGATGGAAAAGCAGGTTCGTAGTATTCTTAGCCAATGCAGCTCGGGTGACATACCTTTTTACAAATGAAGAAAATGGCACTCGAGCAAGACTCATGGCCATGACCCTTATAAAAATGAGGTCATTGGATTCTTATTGCACCATGGAGGAAAACATACAGGTGGGTATATATGGAAAATGGAGTGCTTATGGAGTTGGTGTACCGATCCAATCAAATAGAAAAGAAGCTATTGTCCAATACTATGTTCCATGTCTCTTTGCACCGCAATGATCTTGGCAATCGATCACTACAATAATATGAGACAATGCACAAAGATTTTTCCTCAAATCCAAATTGAGAAAATGGAGGAGATCTCGATAAAAATATAGCTCATGATTTTGAAGGTGGAAACTAGAAGAGCTTGAAGAAGGCTGGAAGTACTTCAATGATATGAATCAATCATATCATGCTTGCAATGGAGCACTATACTAGCATGGTTGATCTAAATGGCTATCACATGGAAACTTAGATGAGGAAAAACCTTAATTAGTCAAATGCAAATGAAACCTAATTATATAGTGTGGATTTCTCTATTGGCTACATATAGAATTCATAATGACATAAATATTGTAGAATATGTGGCAGAACACCTAATTGAATTGAACCCCAAAAGCCACACCTTATGTGCTTCTATCAAATATCTATGTCATAGTTGGACTAAAGATGTTTGAGTGCCAGTCAACAAAGGAAAGCGAATCAACTAACACCAAATTTTTTGGGAAAAATGCTATAATGGATGATTATTTGTACCCACATCATCTACAATTCAAGTCTAATATAATCGGCTTTAGTAACCTTGAATTGAAAGAAATTCACCACATAGTGAGAGGTCCTTGTTTCATGCTTGGGATGGCTATGTGTTTGCCACCAAAGGATGATAAGTATAGCTTGAAGGGAAACCTGCATGTGCTACTAAAACTACTATTCTTTCTGATGGGGTAGATATAGGAAATGTGGAAAAATCTCTGCAAAAGAAGACGAGGTATCCTTATCAAAATATTGCATGATGGAGACTAATAGTTCTAATACATGTATTAATTCTCTCAATTTGGTTCATAGGGTATCTTTAGAACTTTCTCTTTATGCGCCAAGCATATAGGGGAGTTCATAGAGATAGATCTAAGATCTCATGTGCATGATAATAAAAACAAAAATGGAGTCTGTGCAAAATGCAATTAACAAAACCTACAACTTCGATATCAACTTTTTTATGCAGAAAAATCTACCACATGCTCTTGTTTTCAGAAGGCCAATGATACTAAGCCTAATTTTGTACCAAGTTAGTGTGGTCCATTGAATTTTGCACCCTCAAATCAGCAGCAGATTAACAATAACTATACAATTTCTTCACCTTTTCCAAATTTATTATCTCTAACCACTTCAATTACATATTCAACATAAAATTTTTGGGGATGGCAAGCTGACAAGTAATTGAATTTTCACATTGGCAATACAAATGTCAATTTTTTGATCAGAGGGAATGATCATCTATAAATATTTGTGGCCATGAAAGGAAATAGAGTTTTACTTCTAGATGGCTCTTGCTTAAGTGATTTATGTTCTAATAGCCTCAAATGTAGCAATAGCTACAAGCACCTATCCAGTTGGAAACTCAGTCATACGGGAATATCTTTTTTTTTATGGTAGGATGAAGAATCTCAAAGGTGTCTCCCTTCAAAGTACTGTAGAAGAATCCCAAAAAGAGTAGATCTTTTCAGTGGAGTAGGTGACAAGCAAGTAGGAGAAAACAAGGGTCTCCATAAAAAAAGGTAGTAGTCCCCAAACGTAGGGTTTGCAAATGAAAAATATTGTCTTTCACTTCCCAGTTTGATCCAATGCTACAAATAAAAAGGCAAAATTATCAATAGTGATAGTCAAATGGCAAATTAGTCTTGCTACAAGGGAGGTAGTATTCACCATTAAAGACAAACCAAGAGAAAAATTTTCAAAGGAAGTTCTTTTGATAGAGTGGAAACATCTTAACGATGACCTCAACACAAGTGTATATATGAAGGACAATATGACATAAGGGTTCATTATGGACAAAACTTACAAAGGGACAGTCAAGATTTGTAACAGTCATTATTAACATGGGCTGAGATAGTCAAATGACCATTTCACATTCAATAAACATCTATAAATTAGAAATCCATGATTAAATGGAGATCGTTGGATAGGAGACCATTGGAGAGAGGACCGGTTTGGTGGTGGGCTAGAGTGATTTGAATTTGAACTCAAGCCCTGGGAATCATGGCAGTTTTCAGTTCTGTTAGTCTACGGATTTGGGGCTTTCTGATGTTGCAACTAGGAAGGATAGAACATGTGATGTGGATGTGTTGTTTCTCTCTGGTGGAGAGGCTGGGATGGATGGCTCGTGTAGTGAGGATGTGGTTAAAGATGCGCTCTTTGAAGGTAAGTGTGTGTTTAAGGCCTTCAAGGAGTCTTGTGATAGTTGTCCATCAAAGGAGACATTTCCAAAGGACCATGGGGATAATGTGGCCAATGGTAATGATGTGTTGGCCCCATCTATGGAATCATTTGAGGCTAATTCAAGTATTCCTTAGATTAAGCTTGCTCTGATGGGTGGTGGTCGACTAGCAAGGTAGTCATCCTTGTTGGGACAGAGATGGCCCAACCTTTTTGCCTCTAAACTTAAAGGAAAAGGCGTAGCATCTGAGTTCATGTCTTATTCTAATGTTGAAGGTGGCTTTTCCTTGTCTATTTCAGACTCTCTTGTTGACAAAAATATAGCTAAAATGGATTTCTCTCTGGTTGGAAAGTTTTTAGGTCCACAACCTAATATTGAGGAATTTTGCACTTGGGTCCGTAAGAAGTGGGCATTAAAAGGTCAGGTTTAAGTTGTGGCTATGGCTAAAGTTTTCTTCTCCTTTTCCTTTTCCTGTAATGAAGATATAAGAGTAGTGTTTGCAAGAGGATCGTGGTCATTTGGGAATTTTACCCTAGTTCTTCATCCTTGGGAATCTGGGATGGACCTGTCCAAGTGCCTCTTCCATTCAACCTCTGTGTGGGTTAAGTTACTAAACCTGCCTTTGGAATATTGGGATGAAGAAGTGTTTAAGGCAGTGGCTAACTCTTTTGGATAGATTATTTCTATTGATGAGGACACCCTCTCTAGGAAACGTCTGGTAGCAACTAGATTTAGTGTCATGATTGACCAAGACATTGTGATGCCTGAATTCTTCCACCTGAACTCAAAGGTGGGATCCTAGAAGCAACAAATTGTATTTGAAAATCTCCCTTTTGCCTGCTTCAAATGTAAAAGGCGGGTCATTAGGCTATGGATTTCCCTGCTAAGGTGCTCTGTACAAGGTTGTTCAACAGACTAAGGTTTGGAAGGTCAAGGAGGCCAAGGAGAATTTGGATTCTTCATATCAAGGTGAGTCAGTTGTTGGAAATGGTGTGGAGGGTAAAGCTAATATTGAAGATCACTCAATCCCTCATTTTGAGGTTGACAAGGAGTCTGAGAAAACTATGGATGTGGTTGCGGACCAATCTTTGAATCAAGATGTGGATTATGTTTTGGATACTTTATGCTCTCCTAAATAGACTATTCTGGAGCCTTTTTTTGCCCCGTCTTCCCCTCTGGATCATGCATCTAGGTTGGCAGTTGGTGATGGTGCTTTGGTGGTGGCAGATACAGGGAGTAAGGATGAAGATGGTTTTATTGAGGTTAGAGGTATAAGGACGAAGTCCTCTACTTCTCCTCCTCAACCACATAAAGGTGTTACCACAAGAAGGCGAAAAGAAGATTGTGGGTCTAAGTTGAGGGCCTAGGGAAGACCCTCTATGTAGAAAAGTAGGGAGAGGGATTGCAAGTGGGATATTGTAGAAGGGGTCAAAAAATCCTTTTTGATATGTGCTCAAAGAGCACCCCCTCATTGTGCAAATGAAGATTATTTCTTGGAATATTAGGGGGTTGAATAATATGCATAATCAAGACCTCCTAAAGAACTTGGTCCGGGACCATAAGCCGAACATATTTTTGATCCAAGAAACAAAAATGTAGATTGATAAGTTGTAAGCTTTAAAGAATTTATTCTTTAAGGATTGTGGTTTTCATGGGGTTAGCTCTGAGGGAGCTTCGGGTGGCATCATAACTTTTTGGAATGCTAAGCTGATTAAAGTTGTATTATTAGTGGAAGTATTTAATCATGTGGAGATGAAGTTTGTCTAGATTAGGGATTCTTACTCTTGGGTTATTTCTAATGTGTATGCTCCTAATCTAAAGAGAGCTAGGAAGAAGTTATGGGATGATCTTGGGTGTCTTAGGATTAAATTTTTGGACAACCCCTAGCTTGTGATGGGAGACTTTAACACTCCTTTGTGTGATAATGAGAAAGTGGGTGGTTCACAAGCCATTTCGGAAAGCCGTATGGATCTAAGATTAGTCATTGATGATAATGCTCTTATTGATGTTAAGATGACTAGAGATAAATATACTTGGTCTAATAGGTGCATTGGTGTGGATAATATTCAAGTTAGACTGGACAGAGCTTTAACAACAACATCCTAGTTTGTGGATTTTTCTTGTTCCCTGTCTTCTATCATGAGATGTGGGTCTGACCATTTCCCTATCTCTTTTGTTGCTAATAGGCTTGGTGGTAAGAAACATTTTCCTTTTTTATTTGAAGCTATGTGGTTAAGGGATCCAAGGTTTTTGAATTGCATTAAGAAATGGTGGCAAGTGAACTGTTAGCTCTCAAAAATGCAGGCTGAAAGCCTCAAGAGGCTGCCAATCTCTTGATACATTTCAGGGTAACAGACAAGGTCAAGAGAACTCAACCTTCTACTCTTAAGGTGTTGCTAGACCCAGGCGGGTATACCTTTTTGGATTGAGCAGACTTGTCTTATGATTATCCTTCATGTAATAATTTATCCACAATGGCAGATGGAAGTGAACAATATTCTAAATCTAAATCCTAAAATAATAGATATAAAGAAGCTGAAAAAATTCAAATGATAAAATGCAGAGACCAGTGCCTTGTTGGGTATGCGGAGTCAAATGAGATCAAGATGACCAACACTTCTCTGAAGAAAACTCAAATTATTTGGCATATATTATGTTCACAACTTATGTAAGCATGCAAGAATATGATTACTAAGCTTTACTTGAACAATCCAAATGAATCTCTCAGACCACTATGATTAATTAAAAGGATTTAACCTTTGCTTGAAAGAACCAATCAACTAATCACACAAATACAAAAAATGTGTACTGATGAATTGAGTATAAACTTGTTATATCAATTTAAACAGTAAAAAATAATCCATCTTAGAGACAACTTAGCAATACTTTCATTAGATTCAACAAATAATTGACACCAGAGAAATGCAGCAACATCAACTGAATTTCATAAATACCTCCATTCTGAAATCATGCAACAATAGTCTCTGATCTAATAATTTTACTCTACTGTATCTACTTGCTGTGCATCAAAATCTAATAGTTCGTGATGATTTTACAATTACAAAAAGCCAATTTATACACCAGCATCAGAAAATAAATCAAAATGAATTTTAATGTCGGCCCTCCACAGAATTCGGGCTCCAATTGAGCTAGCATGCAACAGTTCCCAAATGTATACATGTCGGCTGCAACATTTTGAAATTTTGTTTATTTATTAACTAGAACAATCAGCGAGACATCCTGTATTGTCACGCCGAAGGCAATTCAATCGCTATCAACCCGTGTCCTTATTCATTTTCGCCGTGACTGTCGACCATCGGGAAGATGTCATACAAAAAATACTACGTTTCATCAATATGCTTCTCATAATGTACCAATCATTCGTTGAGACAATGGGAACGTCTCACTGAGATGCACTTTTTTTTCATTCACAATCATTGTAGCACTCAGATATCGGGGAGATGTTATAGAGATTATTCCTTGTTTTACAAAAAGACCACATGACCAAAACCTGTCGCCGTGACATATGATTTCTCTAGCCGGTGAGTCCATCAACCTTATGTATGTCATTGTAACTTTATGATGTCAGTGAGAGGTCCTGCAAATTATAGAGTTATACTGAAACACCCCGAGTTCACATTTGATTGCCAAGACATAGCCAACCTCTTGTTGATGTGTTTTTCATGACCGCACCAACACAGAATAAAGTCGCCAATGGCTACCCTATTCTCTCTTGATCAAAGTATTCCACATGCTAAGATTGCAAGAAAGTTCATGCATTCAACTCCAAGGTTCTTTCAGTGTGAATAGTCTCAGTTGGCTTGATGTGATTTGCTGGTATTTCAAGGGGACTTACGGAATTGTTCGGCAGCGGAGAAAGGAATTCAAATGCTTGAAAGATTTGTCTATGAAGCGCGGGTTTCCTATTCTAACCAGAAAGAACTGAATTGAAATGGTGTAAGGTTCAGAGGATTCTAATCTACTCTAAGGTGTGGGATATGGAGCTCAACTTCAGCAAACTTCTAACCGGACTTCACTTTGCCTCACCTGGGATAGCTTCCACGGAGTTGTTGCAATCTTCAAAGGAGTAGTTCAAGGTGTTCAGATCACAACTTAGCATGAAAATACCATCACAATGACGCATATAGACATACAAATCATGATCGAAGTTAAGTACATGATATTCCAGTTGACCACACAAGGCGCATTCACCATCAACAAATACACTAGTGGTATGGATAGACGAAGTTGCTTAGATCAAACACCACATTCCACAGCTAACATCTACTTGCATGGAATGAAAATTATACTACTTTGAACTATTTTATGCTACCATTTGAATCGGAAGGACGAAGAAACCTTGCTAGCTACTCACAACAAAGACGAAATTCACCATCAATGAAAAACTCTTTTATTGAGAGAGTGTTCACAACAATTTCTTACAAAGTTTTCAAAGGGAAAACTTTCCCTCTTCTTCAAACTATACTATCAATCTATACTAAGCTACTTCTAAATTGTCCCTCTACTCTATGTCTATTCTAATCTTCTCTACTGTCTACTGAGATACAAATGAGGGGGACTCCCCCCTTTTATAGTTGGCCAAGTCCAACAGACGACTCAGATTACAATCGGCTGGATGGCCCAGATTGTGCCACCTTAGCCCTAAACAAGATTCGCCCTAAAAACCACCACCAAGAGGAGTGGGGTAATAAATGAGCCATAATGGCCACCATCTTCTAGAAGATTCCCTTTTGTAGACGTGTTCACACTATTTTGTTGTTCGCTTGGAGGAGGGTAAAAGAGTCTCTAAGATTGCCTCCTCAGATAATAAAACTTGATAGAATTTGGAGTTTAATTGCTCTTGATCTTCTTCTTGACGTTGTTCTTCAACTTTGCTCGAGCTTCCATTCTTAGATCACCATGCTCCTCCTTTGTCACTTAGCCAACTTTTGCGACTTTTCTTCCTTCATGTGAAACTCATAACTTTATCTTCCTCTGAATGTTGTAATATCATCGTGTTTCACCACTTCAAGTCATCGTGCTCTGGCCTCGACGTTCCTCCTACAAAACAAGCAAGGAGAAGAGCATTAGAACACATCATAATATAAATTCACCTTACTTACCTGATTTTCACGCTTCGATCTTCAAGGGCTCATCATTTTTCCTTAGCCAACTTCGCGTTCAAATTCTTCATGCCTTAGCCAAATTTTCAACCCATCCTGCATTCTACCTGGCACACTTCACTCTAATATTTCATTCAACTCTGGCTCAAGAAAAATGTTTTCATCCAGAATTTGATCAAAAATCATCTAGGCGATCACTTCAAATTCATCCGTTGAGGCACTTTATCTTCGACAACATCATTTATTCCTTGCCTTAGAAATTTTTTCAAATTTCCCTTAGGAAATTCATCAACCTGGTGCCCATTAAAAATATCCATCCTGAAGGCTTGGCGAAGCACGAAAGACTTTAAAATCCATTTCCTGTTGAAGATCTTCAATACCCAGAAGAAAATTTCCTTCAGAACGCGTCGAATCCATGGGTACCCAACGAACGGGTTCATTTAATTTTTCTTGAATTTTGAACCTTAGAAAAATATTCTCTCATCAGATTTAATTTATTTCTTCATTCCTGTGAATATTCTTGTTGCTCTGAATTGAATCAACCTGTGCAGTTGGCATTCTCTGACTTCATCACTGGCGATTTATCCGTGCTTCGGGAAAATTTTATCTCCTTCATGTCTAGGAATATTTTCTTAAGGAAGAAAATATTTTGTCTTAGATAAAATTTTTAAATCATTTTGAAAATTTTTCCTTAGGAATTTTATTCGACTTTATTCAATTTGTCGTGGTGAGAAAATTTCATTAACTTCACTTAGGAAATTTCCTGAAAGCACATATCATGGAGAATATTTTATTCACCACCTAATGTCTTGGGCGCATTTGATACTTCATGAGGGATATATTTTTAAATTTCCACGCCCAACATATTTAACTCTCCTTCATTCATATTTTTCAACTCAACATTCACTCTTTACTTGGCGCCTTTAGTACTTAGAAGAGGATGGGCGCATATCAACTTTAATATTTGGAGTATTTCCCTTCCAACCCTTTTGGGCGTACACATGACAAGGTGGACCCAACTCAAGGCATTGGGATCTCCTCATATGCCACTTGTCTTTTGTCTTTATACACACGCCTTGCATGGATTCAACACCTTTTACTTGTTTTGACCTCTCCTCTTTGCATGGGTGCATTTAAAGTGTTGAGGTTTAAATTTGAAACACTTAGAATCTTTACTTTTGATGGGGCCCATATAGAGGAGTCCTCTTCAAATTTAGAATACTTTTCAACTTTTCTAGTCAGAGGCGCACTTCACCCTATAAGCTTTCACTTTGCTCACGCCTTTGAATATTCTTCAAGCATTCCTCCTCTTCTAGGTGCATTTGAGGTCTTGGACTTTCGTTTTAAATGACTTAGAATATTTTTTATCCCTCCACAAGTCAAAGGCACAGTCAACATGGGAAGCTTTTAGTTTTATGACTTAGAAATTTTTTTGATGTGTTCTCTTCTTCAAGGCGTGGCTGAGGTGCTCCACTCCAGATCTGAAAAATTCGAGCCCCTCTCTTCTACCTGTGTCTTTATTTAAATGCCTTTTCCTGGGCGCATTCAAGAGGGTGTGCTTTTAATTTCAACACTTGGGCGCATATCATATCTTCTACTTCCAGTTCAGCAGCTCTTTGATGTGTTCTTCTGCCTAGGCGCATTGTAGAGGTGCTCCTTCAAATCTTAGAACATTGTGGAGTCTCAAAGTTGGGTGCATATTATGTGTCAAACTTTTAGTTTCATTCTTCACTTAAATGTTTTCCAATCTCATCCCAAACAGGCGCATATTATACTATGAGCTTTCAGTTTTAATGCCTTAGAGTGTTTTCAAATATTTCCTCTTCAAGGCGCAAATTACATGGTGCATTTTGAATTTATGACATTTGGATGTTTTACAACCTCTCCAGACTAAGGCGCAAAAGCTAGTCTCAACATCTGGTTTGCCATACTTAGATGCTTTTTAGTCATCTCACCTTGCTGAGGCGCATACAAGGGGTCATTCTTCTAATAATCATGTCCTAGACATTTTTTCACTATCATCCAAGAGTTAAAGCGCTTTGGGGGGGGGGGGTCAACTTTGTGTTTTCAAAACTTAGTCAAATTTGAATGACCTCCTTCAATCTTAATGCGCAAATAGCATGCGAAGGTTTTAATTTTGAACATTTAATGAATTTTCACCCTGGGTGCATATAATATATGGAGCCTTAAATTCTTGCCTTAGTTAAACTTCGAGCCACTAACCTCAAGGGTGCAAATCAACCATGGAGCTTCAAATTTTTGTGACTTAGAATATTTCCTGGTTGACATTTCCATGAGGGGCACAAATAGCATGGGGAACTTTCAATTTCGTGACTTAACACTTTTAATCACCTTTCCTTGCTAGGCGCAAATCACACAGGAAACTTTCAATTTCATCACTTAGAAAAATTCACTTCCAACACCCTTGAAGAGGGGCACCTTTCACCTGGGGAGCATCCAGTTTACTTGCCTTAGAAAATTTTTGGATCTCTAACCTCTCAAAGTCAGGCGCAAATCCATGATCCAACTTTCAGTTTAGCACTTGATGAATCCAGGCGCAAATTACACATAGAGCCTCAAGGCGCATATCACAGGGTGAACTTTTAATTTCGTGACTTAGAAAATTTTCTAACTCCTCCTTCAAGTCAGGCGCATATGACCCCTTGAGCATCAATTTTAATGCCTTAGGCAGATTTTTCATACTTCAACATCTTTGGGCGCATTTGAAAGGGGGAACTTTCATTTTCCATGCCTTAGCATTTTTCAAGGCTTTGGGCGCATTTGAACCCCTCTAAGTCTAGGCGCATATTACCATGTCAACATCAAATTTTCCAAACTTAGCAAATTTCTAAGTGCCACCTTCTTCCTAAGGCGCAAACAAGGGTATGAACTTTGATTTTTATTGCCTTAGAAAAATTTTCACTCCAACATCCTTGGGCGCATTTGACACATAGAACTTCTAATTTGCATGCCTTAGTAAAATTTTCAAGTCATCCTCTTCAAGGTAAGGCGCATTTCCCTGGGCAAGCTTCCATTTTCATGCCTTCTCAGAGTTTTCATCCACCTTCAGCTTCTTATAGCAAGTTTTGGTGCCGGACTTGAAAAATTATCAAACTTGACGTGTTTCGTGCCCCTTTGCCAAATTTAGGGTGATTTTCTCCCACTAACCCTAATTTGCCCTGACTTTCTATTTATAGAAAGTTCCTTGAATTTCGCGCCTTCAACTGAATTTTGACTCTGGAAAGCCTGATTTTTGCCCTGTTCCGAATTTCAACTGATTCGTGATGTTGATGCCTGATGCCTGTCTGCACTTGCTATTTTTAGCAACCTGCTAAAAATAGAAATTGCTCAAAAAGTCTTCAAATTTCATGTACTAAATGCCTGAAGTGTAACGATCATAGCTGGATGTTGCTTTTGTGCAACTGTCCTGTTCTGTCCTTGATTTTAGGAAACCCTAATTTCTCTACTCATGCCTGCTAAAAATATCAACTGTTTGATTTTCCATTCTCAGCAACTCTGTTTGCCTTGGAATTCGCGCCAAGGGGTGCTCATCACATGTTTGACCTGTTTATACTGAGACTTGATGTTGACTTGCTATTTATAGCTGCTTCTGAAATGACTTACTATTTATAGTAAGTGCTGGTTTCTGAGACTTCCTTAGCTCTGTCTGACTCGAAATTTGGACAGCGTGCTCCTCGTTGGTGAACTTTCCCATCTGCGCCAGCGTCCAAGATTGACTTTCTATTTATAGCCTGCGTCGAGAATACCTTACTAAAAATAGTAAGTGCTCCGATTGCCTTCAAATTTTGCTAGCAGATTCTCTGAAGGATACTGATCATGGTGGATACTTCAGTTTTGGGCACTTTGACGTCTGATTCCTCATTTTTAGCCCTGAAGCTTGAAACCCTAATTTTTTGCATGTTCCTCAAATGAGCTCCGTTTGACCTTGTTTCAGTTGCATGATGATCAGTTTGCAGTTCTGAAGTGCTGAGCAGCTGCCTAAGTGGTACCTGCTAGAAATAGAAAGTGGTTGAAAAAGTGACCAACCAGCTGTCAGATGATTTTGCATGTCATATTGCCCGAAAAATCTTGAAAAACCCAGAAAAATCTTCAACATGCAAGCATTGGCTAAAAATAGCAAGTTTCAGAAAAGTGATTAGTTCCATTTGCATGTTACACCGTTGCGAAGCTCTTGGAAAACCCAGAAGAAATATGTTGACATGCGCTGAGAAAATCTGCATGCAAAGCCTAATATCGGCCTCTGACGGCCGAACGCTAAAAGTCGTTATCCTGCTTTGCATGTCATATCACTACGAAGGTCTCAAAAAACCCACAAAGAATCTCCAGACATGCATCAGAAAATGTAACATGTAGACCCTAAAAAATAGCCCCGAAAGACGGAATTCTGAAAGTCGTTATCTCGCCTTGCATGTCACACCATCTCAAATGTCTCTGAAAACCTAGAAGGAATCTCCAGACATGCGTTGAAAAACTCGGCATCTAGGCCCTGAAATTGGCTCCGGAAGCTGAACTGATAAAAATAGTAAGTTGTTTGTTTCAGCTCAAATTTTGCACGCGAGTAGCTTGATGTATTCTGGATGTGGTGTGGCTGACGAAACTTCAAGTATGTTGTCGGAATGCCTGGAATTACACACTTACTAAAAATAGTAAGTTGTCAGAATCTGATGAAATTTTAGTGAAAGCCTGCTGGAAGCACACTAACAATAGTGTTAGTCTTTATTTTCAATTTATTCTCCTTGCTTGACTTTAGGTTGGCTGGAAAATTCAAAACCCTAATTTTTTGGACTTGGCTAAAATTTCAATTTAGACGGGCACATCCCAGAAAGATAGACAGTATAAAAAAAAGACAACAACAGAACAAACCAAAAGCAAAGCCAAAAGTTCAACAACAAATCCAAAATTAGGGGGTCCCCATTTGCAATGGGGCGATGTGTGAAAAAGGTCGCAACACCTCTCACCAAAAGCTATTTGAAATAAACCTTTACAACTCCATCGGTGAGACACATACACTTCGCTATAACCTCCTGCCGCCAATTTTAACTCTTACCGATGGCTCTTTGCACAAGTCGGTGAGACACCACGGGATTGCTAAGACCTCCCTCTGATAACCCCTTGTTATATCGATATGCTTAGTTTTATCACCGGTCGGAAAGACACCTCAAATTCGTTGAGACTCCATACCAAAAACCCTTAGCTTGGCTGATAAATATCCACGTGCATTAGTTGGTGAAACATGACATACTCGGTGAGACCACATACCGAATACAACACTCATGCTGATAGGTTCCTTCTATGTGTTTGTCACTGAGACCCCAAGAATTCGCCAAGACACTGTACTGATGCTGCAACTCTTACTGAAATGTGAATCAACCTCTGTCACCGAGACCATGAAGAACTGCCGCCGAACAGTGCCTGCAAGAAAATTTTGATCGCTGTGACATCAAATGAGTTTTTCCGAAAGGCAACATAGACTCATGTTAGTAGAAAACACACAATGGGTTGAGGAGACAAAGGTATTCTCACGCCGATATAGACCATGATGCAAAAAATGCATGACCCAATGGATTCAATGGGACAATATGGCAAAATATGAGTGAAATGCGCACATGGTAGGACTAAATCTGGAAGTTTATGAGTAAAACCAACATGTGAAAACACCAAATTTTTACAGTTCCAACAGTGGCTCCATCTGGGGATGAATGATAGTGAGATCATTGCAAGGATCCAAATCTTTGGATGAGCATACCAGACACAAAATGATAAACTAGAGAGCAGAAATGAAGTGAAAGGAAATGGAAATGAATGGAAAGTGAATGCAAGACGAAGATGAATGGAAAGTGAGAGTGAAATGGAGATGGATGTAATCCTAAACTACTGTGTATGGAAAATAATTTTAAAGAGGATAAGCAAGAGTTGTCCATGCACTGGCAACCCTTAATCCTCTATATTGCTCAAGAGAAAAATTGCTTCAAGAATTGCCCATAAACAGGCAATTCTTGATCTTCACCAGCCATATTCTATAGATAATATGAGTCTTCACCCTTCTTTCCAACAACAACAAAAGGTCCCAGCTACAAGGCTTCAAATTTACCATGTTTTCCTTTCTCCTGACACCTTGCATTCCACATCAACACCAAGTCATTCTCTTCAAATTTTCTATCCTTTTCCCTTTTGTCAAATAGATACTTCATCTATGTCTGTAACTTCATGTTTTGGTTTTGGGAACTTCTCCTTATTTCATCAAGTTCAGCTAGTTGCTCCATTTTTTCCTCCATAGGTTCAGGAACATCCAAATCTTCCTGAAGGACAAACATGTAGACTGGTAACAAATTCTGCAAAGGCATCCTGGCCTGTGCTCCATATACCAACTCAAATGGGGACTTTCCAATTGCCCTTTTTACAGTAATCCTATCAGCCCACACAACCAGTTTCAATTTTGAATCCCAATCTTTCTTGTTTTGTCCTAGCATCCTCATAATCTTCAAAAGACTCTTATTACTAGATTCAGCTTGACCATTAGCTTGTGGATGATAAGGTGCTGCATAAGAAATAGTAATGCCATATGTGTCACAAAAACTTCTAAACTCATCTGACCTGAAACACATCCCATTGTTTGTGATTAACCTTAGTGGTGTACCAAATATAGTGATAATGTTGTCATCAGGAAATTAGTCACCACCTTACTTGTAGCCTGTTTAGTTGGGATTGCTTCTACCCACTTAGTAAGATAATCAGTGGCAACCAGTATCCACTTGTATCCTCCACTTGATTTTTCCTGTATCTCTCCAATGAAATCAATTCCCCACTGATGAAAAGGGGCATCAACCTGTAGGGGTCGAAGTGGCAGAGCTCCTTGATATTTTAGTTTTCCAGAGAACTTCTGGCAGGCCTCACATTTTCTTACATGTGTAAAAGAGTCATTAAATACTTTAGGCCAGTAATAACCTACCCTGAGAATTTTGTGTGCAGTTTGTTTTTGCGGAATAGTGTCCTCCACAAACTCCTTCATGCATTTCAGTTAAAACATGCTTGGCCTGAAACTCATCTAGAGATAACAACAGTATACCATCCATGTTCTTCCAAAATAGATCTCCATCCATGAAAACATATTTTGATGCTTGCAACTTTAGAGTTCTCCTCTAGCTGTCACTTAATTGCTCTGGACACTTCATGTACTTAAGGTAATACATAATATCAGTATACCAAGGAGTGTGTTCAATGCTTGCAACTGTAGTCTCTTCTTCTATATTACAAACCTGATTTGCTTCAATATTTGATTATGCCATCAACCTAGCCAAGCCTTGACCTCTCACTAGCTTAGTAATCTGTATCTCCATGTCAAACTCTTTAATTTTGTTAATCCATCTGCATCTTTTTCCTCTAACTTCAGATGTGTCAGAATATCCTTGACAACTGCATGAGGGACATAAGCAATCACCTTTGCTCCAACCAGATATGGCCTGAAGGCTTTTGTAGCTTTTACTAAAGCAAATGATTGTTTTTCCATTATATCATATTTCAGCTCAGACCCTTGTAATGATTTACTAAAGAAAGACACAGGCTATTCATGACCATCCTCATTCTTCTGTAACATAACAGTAGCAATAGTATGCATTGAAGCAAACGAAAATATTTGAAAAGGATTTGTAAAGTCTGGAGATTTAAGGACAAGGGCCTCCTTGATGGCCCTTTTGATAGATATAAAAGCCTCCAAGGCTTCTGCAGTCCATTCCATTTTCTATCCTTTCTTCAACATTTTTGATATGGGTTTAATGATCTCAGCAAAGTTAGAAACAAATATCCTAACAAAATTAATTTTTCCAAAGAATGATTGTATAGCCTTGACAGTTTTTGGAACATAAATTTTATCAATAGCTTCAACCCTCTCAGGATCTATTCTAACTCCTTTTGAAACAATATGTCCTAAGAGCTTACCCTCTGTGACTGCAAAATGACATTTCTTAGGATTTAAGCTGATACCAAATTCTAGGGCTTTAATAAATACCTTTTCCAGATGTTGTACATGATCTTCAGCCTTCTTCAAATAAGCAGACAGGTCATCTTGGTACACTACCATGATAGCATTGATCAAATCTGAAAATGCCACGTCCATAGCTCTTTGGAAAGTCGCTCCAGCATTAGTAAGACCAAATGGCATTCTTATGTATACATATGTTCCCCAAGGAGTTGTAAACATTGTCTTGTATTTCTTAGATTCTTTGACTTTAACCTGATTGTATCCTGAAAACCCATCCATCATAGACAACAACTCACACCCTGTCACCTTATGCAATATAGCCTCCATATTGGGTAGAGGATAATTGTCCTTGAGATATGCCATATTCAAATTTCTGAAGTCCACACATAATCTGATGTCTCCATTTTTCTTCCTCACAGGGACCAAATTTGAGACCCACATTGAGTGCCTGATTGGCTTGATGATCCCTCCATCTCTGAGCTTTGTCAGTTCTTCTTACATTTTAGGCTGCAATGTTGGATTTATGGGTCTTTGCTTCTGTCTGAATGGCTTAGCATTTGGCTTCAATAGTATTTCATGCTGAAATAAATCCTCCCTGTAAGCCTTCAGATCCTCATAATACCAAGCAAACACATGTTTATATTTCCTCAACAACTCTATCAACATTCTTCTAATTGTGGGGCTTATCTTCTTGCCTATGTACACCTTTCTTGGTGCTATCTTAGTTCCCAAGTTAATCTCTTCAATATCTTCCCTTCTGACTAGTGCCTGCTTCATGAGGGACCGATCATTTCCATCATACAGCCTCTCCAATGCCACTAAGCCCTTAGGAAGCTTATTTGTTTTGAGCTGTAAGATCTCTTTTCCAAATACAGTTTGCTTCCCATCTACTTCCTCAACAAAAGCATTGAAATCAATTTCCTGGGCTTCATACTGATCTATACAATGAAGAAATTTCAAAAGGTCAGTATCATCATTGAAGACTTGCCAGTTATAAATGTTATCAGGAACAATAGGCCTTGTTTTGAACTCAATCTATGATACCCCAGCCAATGTGATATCATCTCTTTTGAGCGCCACATTTGCTAAAAAATCAGCCATTATATTTTTTGACCTGTCAATCCACTCAATTGAGAAGGCATCAAATAATTCAATTGTGTCTCATACAACATTCCTTTATTGTTTCAATCTTTTGTGCTTTTCTGCATACTTGGATTTAATTTGTGAAACAACCAACTCAAAATCACCAAAAACAGTTAGCAACTTAATCTTATGTTTCACAGCTATGTTCAAACCTGTCAATAAAGTTTCATACTCTGCCACATTGTTTGTACATTCAAATTCCAACAAGAATGAATATTTAAAATTAGTACCTTCAGGGGAAACAAAAAAAATCCCAGCGCCATTACCTTCTTGGCTGCATGCTCCATCAAAATACATCTTCCATACTTCATTGCAGCTTTGTGCCACATGCTTTTCAATTGGATCACTATTGGTTAATTCTGGTTGGGCTGATTCAATTTTAAAGCTTCCAAGATCAACATCACAAAATCAATTGATCTGATCTTGAGGCACACAGTCAACAAGCTGGTTCATTCTTGGCTCTCTATACAACTTGACTTCCTGACCATTCACTAGAATTGTAGCATAAGACAAATCAAACTGGACATTTCCTCCAACTGTTGTTGTCCATTGCCTTGACAGAAGCATCCCAAACTGAGGAGGAGTATCAATCACTATTATATCTATATTATAAGCCACATGTGGGTAAGTAGCCAGTTTGACTTCAACACCTCTCATAATGCCTACCACAGGTACAAGTCTGTTATCCATTGCATAGCATTTCCCTTCACATGTATCAACCCACATGCCAAGTTGTTTCATTACTCCAACTGGCATAATTTTTATAGCAGCACCAGAGTCTATCATGCAATTCCTCAACAATTTGTTATTTATAAGCAATGTGGTGAAAAAAGGATCCACTTGTGGGGGAGTTGTTAAAACATCACCCAAATAGACTTTTGAATTATTTATCCTTTACCACCTATTGACTTCTTTAACAACTACTTTGTTTTCAGAATTCATATGTTTTTCATTCCCATTTGTAATCAATTGAACAACATTATCTCTGTACTCCTTAATTTTCATCAATTCAAGTAGTGGAATAGACATTTTTACCTCGGATAACGCCTATGTGAAGTCAAAAGAGGAGCTCTCCATGTTAACAGTCTTCTTCTGTTATGGCATTTCTCCTTTGTTTTCTTCCTTTTCTTTTTTACTAGGCTGATCAGGCTTTTGTATCTCTTTATGTAATTCCTTCACCTTTTCTTTTTGGACAGGATTCTCTTCATTCTTACCAGGTTGTTTATTTTCTGGCTTTTTCATAATTTCTTGTGTTTCCTTTTGATCCTTCATAAAAATTCCCCCCAAAACACCTTCCTTCTCATTTATTGTTTTGTTTCTCAACCAATATTTACTCCTTGCTTCCTCAACTGCTGCAACAATTAGTCTTTCTACTTCTTCTTTGGTGAGTCTTCTAATATTACATTGAGAAGACACCTCAACTAAATGTGGCTCTATATAATCTTCTTTAGAATGAGAAAAGATCTGCTGTTTAGCCATATGGACATTATATTTCTGATTTGAAACATCATACTCATAACCTTCATCCTTAGAAGATGAGTACCCCTCCTCAACATGGTAAAAATCATTTGAGGTCAAGTAAACCTTGTGATCTTCTCCATTGTTTTCCATCAACATTCCCTCTTCTTGCATCCTTTGAGCTACAATACAATAGTCTGGAGAATGTGGCTGATTACAAACTTCATAGAAGTAATTATTACTCACCATATAAGTTCCCTTCTTCCTCAATGGATCAGGAGTCTCTTTGTTTCTTGGCCTAGCTGTTATAGGTTTTCCATCCTTCCAGTCTATATTATAAGGCATGTCATGTAACCTCGGCCTTTCATTTCTATATGTGTTCTCCTGTCTGTACTGATAATTATTACTTTGTTGAGGAGGCCTCGGGTTGTCTCTTTTATTAATTATACCTGCAACCTTCCTGTTGTTTTCAATTGTCAGTGCTATCTTCTGAGCTTCAGTCAAATCTCTTGGGATCCTACTTCTCAATTCATACCCTGTCTTAAGATCAAATGCATTTAAATAAACACTCAAAGCTACAGAATCTAGTAACCTTGATCCAGGAGGTACTTTAGTCTGCAATTTGTTGAATCTTCGGTTGAAATCATAAATAGAATCATTATGATTTTTTTGGATTCGCATCAGTTCATGAAGAGCTGCATCTGGTGCATTTAGATTCCCATACTGCTCTAAGAATCGATCTTGGAATACTTGAAGAGAATTAATTGATAATACAGGCAAGCTGTTGAACCAATCCCTAGCATCTTCAAGAAGTGACATCATAAACAGCTTCATGTGTAAATCTTCATATGGCACATCTATATCTTGGATGAATACATTGAAACTCTTTAAATGCTCTTCAGTAGTAATTGCATTACTCCCTGTAAACTTAGGCACCAGACTTCTCCAGCTGCCATCCATAGGATATGGATACAATTGAAACCCTACTAAATCAAATTTTCTGATCATGGTTGTATGTTGGTGAGGGGGAGGAATAGGTGGACACTAATGCTGGAGCATGGGATTATTGTATTGTGCATTATACTGTGGGATAAAAGACTAACCAAGAGGTGGATGCATACTTGTATGCTATGTGGGAATATGAGGTGGATGATTTGGCTACTTGTAGTGATTCCCTGTCCAATGGTGAGGAGACACTGGTGGATTTGAAGGCCCTACACCATGATTACCTTGCTTATGAGGTGGTACATACTTTGGGGGGAAACCAGCTGTCTGATCAGTAACTTGAGTTTTTTGCAATTTAGCCTCTAATTCCTCTATCCTCTTGCTCTGTAATTCAAACTGTGCTCTTACTTCGTCAGGAAGCTCATGATCAATAAACACATTTTGGTTACCTTCCATCTTCTGATCATATTCATGTTGAATTCTGATTTGTTCAAGCTTAAGTCTAGCTTCAAACTCAGCCTATTTCCTAGCTTCAAACTCAGCTTGCTTATGAGAATCGTGAAAAGGAAAATTATTTCTTTAATCTTCAGGGGTATAAATTTCAACATTTGAATCATCTCTCCATGTATCATAGCAATTATATGTTTCACAATGTGCTCCTGGCGCTTTTCCTTTGTTTGTTATGCACATGTCTTCATTGATCCTCTTTCCCTTATCAGCTCTGTCATCCTTGTGTGTCCACTTACTGCTGCCAGCAGGAGCTCTAGTATGACCTCCCCTGTACTGAGATCTTCCATTCATGATGAATAGCTGCAAAATTTCTGTCAAAGTTTCCACTCACTTTTGTCAAAAATGAGAAAAAACTTAATGCTTCTTATTCCCAATGGAGTCTGTACAAAGTTCCTAACTCTATGATTAAGGCTTTGATTCTGAATGTATTCCCTAACAGAGTCGCCAATTTTTTAACTCTCAAAAACGTAGGCTAAAAGCTTCAAGAGGCTGCCAATCTCTTGATACGTTTCAAGGTAACAGACAAGGTCAAGAGAACTCAACCTTCTACTCTTAAGGTGTTGCTAGACCCAGGCGGGTATACCTTTTTGGATTGAGTAGACTTGTCTTATGATTATCCTCCATGCAATAATTTATCCACAATGGCAGATGGAAGTGAACAATATTCTAAATCTAAATCCTAAAATAATAGATATAAAGAAGCTGAAAGAATTCAAATGATAAAATGTAGAGACTACTGCCTTGTTGGGTATGTGGAGTCAAATGAGATCAAGATGACCAACACTTCTCTGAAGAAAACTCAAATTATTTGGCATATATTATGTTCACAACTTATATAAACATGCAAGAATATGATTACTAAGCTCTCCTTAAAGAATCCAAATGAATCTCTCAGACCACTATGATTAATTAAAAGGATTTAACCTTTGCTTGAAAGAACCAGCCAACTAATCACACAAATACAGCAAATGTGTACTGATGAATTGAGTATAAACTTGTTATATCAATTTAAACAGTCAGAAAAAATCCATCTTGGAGACAACTGAGCAATACTTTCATTAGATTCAACAAATAATTGACACCAGAGAAATGTAGCAACATCAACTGAATTTCATAAATACCTCCATTCTGAAATCATGCAACAATAGTCTCTGGTCTGATAATTTTACTCTACTGTATGTACTTGCTATGCATCGAAATCTAATAGTTCGTGATGATTTTACAATTACAAAAAGCCAATTTATACACCAGCATCATAAAATAAATCAAAATGAATTTTAATGTCGGCCCTCCACAGAATTTGGGCTCTAATTGAGCTGGCATGCAGCGGTTCTCAAATGTATACATGTTGGCCACAACATTTTGAAATTCTATTTATTTATTAATTGGAACAGTCAGCGAGACATCCTGTATCGTCACACCAAAGGAAATTCAATCGCTATCAGCCCGTGTCCTTATTCGTTTTCGCCGTGACTGTCGACCATCGGGGAGATGTCATACAAAAAACACTACATTTCATCGATATGCTTCTCATAATGTACCAATCATTCGCTGAGACAATGGGAACCTCTCACTGAGATTCACTTTTGTGCCATTCACAGTCATTGTAGCACTCAGACATCAGGGAGATGTTATAGAGATTACTCCTTGTTTTACTAAAAGACCACATGACCAAAACCTGTCATCGTGACATGATTTCTCTAGCCGATGAGTCCATCAATCTTATGTATGTCATTGTAACTTTATGATGTCGGTGAGAGGTCCCGCAGATTATAGAGTTATACTGAAACACCCTGAGTTCACATTTGATCGCCAAGACATAGCCAACCTCTCACCAAAAGTTGTATGAAATAAACCTTTACTACTCCATCGGTGAGACACATACACTTCACTATAACCTCCTGCCACAAATTTTAACTCTTACCGATGGCTCTTTGCACAAGTTGATGAGACACCACGGGATCGCTAAGACCTCCCTCTGATAACCCCTTGTTATATCGATATGATTAGCTTTATCACCGGTCGGCAAGACACCTCAAATTCGTTGAGACTCCATACCAAAAACGCTTAGCTTGGCCGATAAATATCCATGTGCATTAGTCGATGAAACATGACATACTCGGTGAGACAACATACTAAATACAACACTCATGCCGATAGGTTCCTTCTCTGTGTTTGTCGCTGAGACCCCAAGAATTCTCCAGGACACTGTACCGATGCCACAACTCTTGCCGAAATGTTAATCAACCTCTGTCACCAAGACCGTGAAGAACTCCTGCCAAACAGTGCCTGCAAGGAAATTTTGATCGCTGTGACATCAAATGAGTCTTTTCGAAAGGTAACACAGACTCATGTTAGCAGAAAACACACAATGGGTCGAGGAGATAAAGGTATTCTCATGCCAATATAGACCATGATGCAAAAAATGCATGACCCAATGGATTCAATGGGGCAATATGGTAAAATATGAGTGAAATACGCACACGGTAGGACCAAATCTGGAAGTTTATGAGTAAAACCAACATGTGAAAACATCAAATTTTTACAGTTCCAACATGAACAATGATGATTGTGTGATGTTTAGAGTTGCCAAAAAATTAACTTTTGTCAAAAAAAAATCAAGAAATGGAATAAAGAATCGTTTGGTCATATCTTTGAATGAAGAGATCTATTCTTCAAAAGATGGATTGTATTCAGAATGCCATTCAGTCAAAGGGTTTATCGGAGGATATCCAGTTGTAGAAGGATGGCCTTCTCGCGTAGCTGCATGATATTGTTGCTAAGGAGGAAGATTTATGGAGCTAGAGATCTCATGCTATCTAGTTGAATTCTGGAGACCACAACTCTAAGTTATTTCATTTTAGTGCCCTCAGGAATAAATATAATTGAATCTCCTCAATTTTGGTTGATGGCTTGTTGTTGGAGGATGTGGAGGCTATTAGGACAGTAACTGCTAGTTTCTTTGAGCAACTCCTGAATGATGATCTGACCTGGGACCAAAATTTTTTGGAAGCTTCATTGGTGGTCATTCCTAAAGTTGTTTCAGGGGTTCTGAATAAGGAAATCACTACTATCCCTTCAACCTTGGAAGTAAAGGAGGTGGTTTTTTCTTTTGAGGGAAACAAGGCCCCCGAGCCTGATAGTTTTCCTTTTCTATTCTTTTAGTCATGTTGGGAGATTGTTTCAGAGGATTTGGGCAATGCCACCAAGGAGTTCTTTGGGTCTAGAAGATTACTCAAAGATTTGAATGTGACATTCATTGTCTTGAATCCCAAATTTTCCAATGCTAACAGCTTTGGTGATATCACCTGATCAATCTCTGTAATTCTATTTACAATTTTTTTTCAAAAGTGCTTGCTACTAGACTACATAAATTCCTTTTAGACTTGATCTCTAAGCATCAAAGTGGTTTTGTTGAGGGTCATTAGATCCTTGACTCTATTATAACTATGCATGAACTTACTCATTCTATTAATGCTTCTAAGAAACTAGGCTTCTTCTTGAAGCTAGACCTTCTTAAAGCCTATGAAATGGTAAAATGGAGATTTCTATTGAAAGTGTTGGATCACTTTGGTTTCTGTAAGAGGCTTCTTCAACGTATTGAATAGCTTATCTCTACTCCATCTTTTGTTATGCTAGTGAATGGTTCTCCCTCTCCTTTTTTCTAGAGCTCCCGTGGGTTGAGACAGGGAGATCCTATCTCACCGCTACTCTTCATTATGATGGCAAAGGCTCTTGGCAGAAATATTCAAAAGGCTTTATCTATTGGATCTCTGAAGGGCCTCTCTCATTCTTCTAGATGTGATCCCGTTACCCATCAACAATTTGTTGATGACATAATTTTGATGGGCGAATCCTTTGTTCATGAAGTTAGAGCTGTTAAGAGGCTAATTGAGGATTACGAACAGGCAACTAGTCAATGGATTAATCTCCCAAAGAGTCAAAGTTTTTTCATTAACACACTTGAAGCTTTATAGTTAAAGCTTGCTAGAACTCTTTCATGCAATAGGGGTGATCTCCTAGCTACTTATTTGGGGCTCCCTTTCTGTATCTCTAAGATCCTAGAGTCCTTCTAGTTGGGTCTATTGGATAAATTTAGTAGAAAGTTGGCGGGCTGAAAAGGTGCGCTCCTCAACTAGGCGGGCAAGATTCATCTCATTTCTTCCACTCCCCAAAATTTACCTTTGTATGCTATGAGTCTCTTTAGAATTCCTATTAAGTTTGAAGAGAAAATGGAAAAAATAATGAGAAGATTCTTATGGTCAAGTGTTGATTCCAAAGCCATAATTCCTCTTGTGGCATGGGATCTAGTGTGTAAACCGAAGAAATGGGGTGGGCTTGGCATCAGAAATTTAAAATCTTTTAATAAGGCTCTCCTGTTGAAAAATGTTTGGAGGCTTCTGAATGGGGAAGAGGGGTGGGCCTCTTTGGCTAGTAATAAGTACCTACATGGCATTGGGAGACCATGGAATTCATTGACCTCTGATGATGTTACCTCTGGTCCATGCTTTTGGAGGAATATTGTTCCCTGCAAGGTTTTGATTACTAATGATGTTAAATGGCTACTGGGTGATGGTACAAGTATTCTCTTTTGGGAGGACACTTGGTGTGACTTGAAACCTTTAATTAGTCTTCCTTGGGCTCCCCCTATTGTTCCTAGGTGCAAATTCCTTTTGGGAAATAGGGTGGTAGATTATTTTCAAGATGGGGAGTGGAAAAAATTCCAGGACTAGGATCCGTCATTGAAGCTTCTAAAGGACTTCTTGTGCAATATTCGTATCCCCACTTTTCCAAGGCTGGATAGGCTTGTTTAGGTCCCTTGTGCTAGTGGTAACATTTCGGTGGCTTCTGCCCTTGTGAATTCAATGGAAAAGTATGACTCTCTCCCCTTTTGGGGGATGTTATGGAACAAGAATTTGATTCCCAAAGTGAATGTCTTCTTCTGGTTGCTTATGCAAGGTAAAGTCTTAACGCATGACAACATCTGTAAAAGGGAGTTTGCGATTCCTAATAGATGTGCTCTTTGTGAAGCTGATGGTGAAAGTGCATATCATATCTTTCTTGGGTGTGTTTTTTCTTCTTCTCTTTGGAGTAAATTTCTTGGTCTTTGGAATCTGGATTGGGTCTTCCCAAATTCTCTTGATAAATTTGTTGACCAGTGAAAATGCCCCTCCACCTCCCCTATTCTCTAATGGTTGTGGGATTTTATGGCCCCGCATATTATGTGGGGGTTATGGAAAGAACAAAACAACATAATTTTTCATGATTCTAAGCTAAAATTTGATAATCTTTTCATCAAGATTTGTCAAGAAATCCTTTAGAATTTCGCTCTTATAAGTCCTAATTCTTCTCAGTGTGCCCTTGCTGCCTACCTAGCTAGTTATGACCTTCTGTTGATTGCTAACTGGAAGGTAACTTCAATTCCTTCTTTAAATCCTAAATCCATTTTAAATGATAGATTAAGCACTAAGTGGCAATCACCCCCTTCTGCGTGGGTTAAAGTTAATTTTGATGGGGCAGCGAAGGGAAACCCTGGGCCTACAGGATGTGGGGGTGTTAAGGAATGATGATGATAGACTCCTAGGCATGGTGGCACTCCCATTGGGAAATTGGACAAATCACTATGTGGAGGTGGAGGCTGTGTTTATAAACATTAAATATGTTGCTAGCAAAGTCTACTCCAAAATATGGGTCGAAGGTGATTCCCTAAACATCATTGATTATCTATGTGGTACTTATCATCCTAGTTGGAATGTGGAACAACTTATCAAATATACCATAATCATGTTGCGATCTTGTGAAGAGATTCACATCTCTCACATTGACCAAGAACGAAACTTGTTGGAAATTTTTTTTGCCAATGAGGCTGTTAGTTTAAATTAGTTTCATGCGTGGGAGGATTGAATCCTTCCCAAGAAAGCTAGGAGCTTATTGAGGAATGATGGTGTGGGTTGAGATGATGTGACATTTGATTTCTAGTACCATCTTTTGTCTTGCATGCTTTGTGGGTTTCCTTTTGTTCTTTGGCTCTCAATCGATCAATATTCACAAGGGAATTCTTCTTGTAGTGTTGGAAGAAATAGGTGGTGAAAGAAGAAAAATCAAGCCGCATTCTTGTGCGGATCTTAGGAAGGAAAATAAGCTATGGAATATACTTTGTCATGGTAATTTCACACCATTTTTAGAAAGGCTGCATGGGCATGACCCTAATGCCTCAGTGGAGTTTGTGTCATGTTGGCATAATCGCAAGCTTAAGATAAAGGGCCTAAAAGTGGAGGTGAATGAGGAGCTAGATGCTACTATAACTGGGATGCCGACAGTTGGCTGTAAGTTCTACAAGGACACAAAGAGTAATGAGGAAGCAATGGACCAATTCTTCAAAGATAACGAGCAAAAGAAATTGATCAAAATGGAAAGTTGGGGTTACGAGCACAAATCCCTTTAGAAGATTTTGGAAAATGTTGCTAAGGTGCTTATGCGCTATGTGACTCTGGAGGGTAGATTTACTACTATCCTCGGTCACCACTTCACACTTCTAAATCATTCCAGGCATGGTTTATTCATTTATTTTTCATTTTTTTGTTATCATCCATGGAGGTTTTTTTTTACACTCATCTAAAGAATAGGAGGGCTCCCGTCCTCCATGGAGGTCTCATTCTCTTAATCATGGAGCATGTTAAGGCTCTTCTCTCTGCCCCTGCTATTAAGGGTAAGGAGAAGACTGTGAGTGATGTTCCTAGTTTTTTGGGCTCAGATACTAGTATGATAGATGAAGAGGAATGGAACAAAGAAGAAGATGATGTGTCCCTGGCCCCTACAACTACTTTGAAGAAGAAGAGGAAGATGAGTAGTTCTAAAAGTAACAGGATAGCTAAATGCCTTGTTCTTTCTGACGGTGAGGACATGGAGGTCAGCTCAGATGATTCCCCTCCTAGGAATGAGGAGGTTGCTATTAGCCAGGGTGAAACCAAAGGTGGTGGTAATGAGGAGGGTTTATAGGATAATGCTCTAGGTATGGAGGATAAGGAAAAGCCGAGGAGGTCATCCAAGCATATTTCCAACCTGAAGAACAAGGCCTTGAAAGCATTAGTAAAGGATCCCAAAGTGCTATGTGAGGGGAAGGATTCTGGTGAAAAGGTGGTGGCTATTGATGATTCCCCAAATCAAGACTTGCCCAATGTGGAGCTTGAAGAAGAGAATAAGGGTCAAGAGGAGGAGGATATTGAGAAGAGAGCTAAACCAGAGCCTTTGAAGGTAAATCCCATGTTCGAGGACTTCTCTTACCTCGATGATGATTCTACCTCTATGTTTGAGTTCTTGGATATGGCTACGGCTGGGGCCACTGGAAATTTTAAGTTAGCTAAGTGAACTCTTTAGGAGTTTAATAAGATTAACATTAAAATTAGAGGTTTGAAGGAGAATTTGAAGAATGTTCTGAAAGGTTTGGTGTCAGACATTCTAATTGATAGAATTATGGACCTTGAAGGTTCATTCCTTGACTTCAAATCTTTGTGTGAAGATTGATTGGCTAGTTTGAAAGCCAAGCTTTTGGGAATGAATGTAGATTTAAAAAATATTCTTCATGCATGTCACATCTCTATGAAGAATAGTGCAAACTCTTGGGAAGTCCTTTTCCAAAAGATAAGTGAGCTCAAGGAGGACCAAGTTTATTTTTCTGAGTTAATGGAGAAAGAGCATTTGGTCAAAGGAAAAGGAAAAAAGGGTGTAAAAGATGATGACAAGGGCCCTACTATTAGAGGATCAGATGAATGGAAAAATTCCTTTGAGGTTGAGAAGAAGGAGCTATTGGACATGATCAAATTGCACAAAAGATAGGAGCTTAAGGTGGCCAACACCTTGAGCAGTATGAATTAGTGTTTGGTTTTTCTTAGTTGCTTTTTGTTTCCTGCTAGGTCTTAGCTTTCTTCCTATTGTTTTGTTGTTTTAATGTTGTTGGGTGTTGTTGTTTGCTTACTGTTTTATCTCTCGTTCATCACCCTTTTTTGTCTTGTTTTTTGGCCAACGGTATGCTGTTGGTTTCACTCTGAACTATTTTTTAGTAGCATTTTATATCTTTTATTGTAAAGGGTTTCGGGTCCCTTCAAAACTTGTTTTTCCCTTATAATCAAAACATCTATAAATTGAAGTCAAGGAGCATGAACCAATCCATAGGATAGTGGCCTTGATGTTGAATGTGCATACAACCATGAAAAGAGAGATCATAGTTGCATTAAATAGTTAAATGAAGGGTGGGTCTAATAAATCAATATATGGATAGTGGTTTATAAGCTTGAATATGATCTGCCAAATATGGCAATAACATTGCAAAGGAAAAGATCAAACAAATAGACACAGTCATTATGATAGACAAGGAAAGACTTAGGTGTGGTCAAGAGAAAGGTTTTCAGGACAACCTTGAAGTTACAAGTTACCATTGTGATAATCAATCCATGGATGATGACAATGGGTAAAGCATGGAGAGGTCATTTTCTTACAAATATATAGTCTTGAATGGAGCATTTCCAAGATGATAGTCTCATACATGAATAGAAGACAAATGATGAAAATCGTGATTGAAGCAATATGATGTAAGATACCACCCCTATTTTTTTTTAAAGTAATTGCTTGCTGCTTGTGGTTCAATGTGGTTTTTTTGGATGGATGTTTTCAATGCTTTGCAAGAGAATATGACAAAAGATGTTTGCAGTAAACAAAAAAATACAATATATTGGAGCACTTTCTTTAGAAACTGAAATTAAGAACATTTGCATTCATTTTTTTTGTTTATATTAGAATAGTACAATGATAAACAAGACCTCAAAAATAAAAGTTTACAATTGTAATAGGACCTCTCCAGATGCAGCAACAGGGCTCCTGATAACTTCAAACTAAGCCCAAAAAAATCTATCCAAAGCACTTGTTTTCGACCAGCGCCTAGCTCTCTTTCTTCAGCTCCCTAAAACCCATGTCCAAACCTTCAAATGCTGGCTCAGAAGAGAATCCCAAGGAGTAAGGTGGCATTCTCCATGAAAAGGTGATTTTCTCTTAAAAATCATAAACAACTCCAAAAATTACAAACTAGTACTCTTTAGAATTGCCTTGGAAAGAGTCACAAGATGAATCAATACCCAAAATGTCATCTCCAACCAAAACTAAGCTACAAGCCAAAAACCAAATTCAGGTCCATTTTTGCAATCACCCAAAAATCAAATAAAATCACTCCAAAACTTCAATAACTACACCAAAAACTAAGAGCAATTGAAAGCACACCCAAAAACCTAAAAATATTGGAAAAATATTCTTCATTTCTTCACTGAAAATCAAACCCATGAAGCTCCCATGGTCTCAACTGATAATCAACACCAATATCTGATTAGGGTGGATGTTTCACCACTGAAACCAACCAATATGATGGAGGGATTTCATCCTCACAATGCATCCCAAGCAACCAAAAGAAAATATGACAGCATTTTAGTAAGTCATCCAAGCATGAATGAACAAAATGAGAGCCAACTTCAAAATATAAAGCATTAGGGTGAATGGAATCCAAACTCCTCTTAATTTCTCTCTAAAATCCAATGCCATCTCCAAATGAAAAATTTTAACATTTTAAAATGTCTTTTTTCCACCTCTTATGGCATCCAACTTAAGGAGGCAATAAAATATTCAATAAACTTTTTAAAACAACTTAAATTTGTCTCATTAGGCACAAGGTCCTCCTCAATGACCACTTTCTCTTCAATATAAGTTTATAATTTAACTTTATAAAATCACTTAAGTGGTTGAACAAGCAAATATTAAACTACAACTTTAGGCTCTCCAACTGAAAATTGGATAACAATGTTGTTGCAAGTACACTAGCCTGGGACGAACACCCCCAAAGGTGGCTTACTATAAATAACACTACTATAAATAGTAAGTGCATGCCTAACACTCCAAACTCCATGAAACTAAGAACCAATGAGGAAACTATGACCAACTGAAGATAGCAATGCCAAGACCCACCACTGTTATAAATAGAAAACCCCCAAATTGAACTGCTAAAGATAGAACTTACTATAAATAGCATACTGCTAAAAATAGTAAGTGGCTCCAAATGCGTTTTAAGCATAAACCGAGCAACTGTCACAACTTACTAAAAATAGTGAGTCCAAAAAAGCTTGTCAAATGCATATGCATGTCATACCACTACGAAGCTCTTTGAAAACCTAGAAAGAATCAAGAAACCAAACCTGCATGCAAACCCCTGATCAAAATGCATGTCACATCCATTTGAAGCTCTCTGAAAACCCAGAAGGAATCCATAAACCAAACTGCAAAACTCCATCATGCAAATTCCTGAATCCACCAAAGAGACCTCCAAATAGTTGGAAACCCTAATTTTGCCTCTAACCTGCCTACGAGTATTCGGAAATAGTTCAACAGTCACTGGGAAGTGTAGTGCTAAAAATGGGGACATTACATATGACAACCTTTTCAAGGCAGTACTATGATGAGCTGAGTTAGTGGCAAGGAAAACTTTAGTGGCGAATCTTCGCCAATTGGTGAATAATTGAAATTGGGACCTCCAAAAATGGTGAATAGTACAAGCTAAAAAGGATGCTGAATCGCCAGGTTTTTACAAAAAAATAATTTCGTCCCGATTAATTCACCTATTTAAACGATGCATCATTAGAATTGATTCACTAGTAGTTTATACTATAATTACAAATATTAATTATATTTGCCAGTAATATTATATTCCTACCATTAATTTTGGGGCAATATCACCACTAATAATAAATTACCATTTAATCTTGGGGCTTTTATTTATTGCCATTGATTAGCTTTTTAATTGGATGGTTGGAGGTTGATTCCGCGACCTAATACACATGTTCCTTTTAAAAGGCTTGTTGAGGCCTGAAATTTGTTTTGGGCCACATGATTAGATTAGATTTAATCATGTGGCCCAAAACAAATTTTGGGCCTCAACAAGCCTTTTAAAAGGCACATGCGTATTAGGTTGCAGAATCAACCTCTAGCCATCCGATTAAAAGCTATTTGATGTCAACATTTTCAATTTTCATTTAGTCTTGATTTTAAAGTGATAATTTTAAAAAACACTTAATTTGTGTGTGCTCCAATGCATTTTCGATAGTGAATTTATGCTTGGTGGCTAGGGGCTCTCTGCCCCTTGACCCCATTTGTATCGTGATAGGAGTGCGTTGAGGCTACTATCCCCGGACCCCATGAGGTGGCATTTCCCCCTCGACCCCCACAAGGGGGCTTTGCCCCCTTGACCCCGCCGGTGGTTACCGCCCTCAAACCCCTACTTCAATATTATAAAAAATTAAAAAAATATGGGGGAATTGCGCCAACCAACTATGCAAATTTTTAAAGGAGAGATTCGCCATTGTAATTAATCTTTTTAGTGATTATTTGCTAGGATTCGCCACTATGATTATTATTTTTACAAATTATTTTTAAAAATAAAGCTTTATTAAAAGTTTTTGAAAGATCTATTCACTATTCCTACACAAAAAAAGACAACTGACAACAAAAGAAATAGTCAAAAAAAGAAAGCTAGAAACATGATTTGTAATTCATTGAAATTTCATACAATATGATTTTTTTTGTTTGGGTACAACACCTATAACTATAAATGTCATAACCAAATACTTCCAATATGGGTTATTGCATACATTGAAAGGATGCTTGTTCTAGAAGTAGAAATTAGCACATGGCCATATTTTCTTTCTTGTGCTTCTCCTTGTTTCACAAAGTCCATTAAATAAATTTTGTGATTCAAGTGTGTTTTAAGGAAAAGAAAATCCCTATGACTATAATCTACCCAAGCTAGACAAGGTGGATGTGTTAAGCATGCACCACATCTAAAGCCCAAAATCTCTATCATATCCACCTTCATTTCCCATGCCAAGTTGAGATTAATGGTTGCATTTATCATCACCCTTTCTATTTTTTTTAATCTATCAATGCAAGGGTTGCGTGCATCTCTTGTTCTACCTAGTTTTTGGAAATGGAACACACTTTGATATTACAACCAGTAATATGTGCAAGATGTTACTTGAGGCAATTGATGCTTCCATTGATCTTTAATCCACAATTGTTGCAAATGAAATTCCCTAGGTTCATTCTTGGTGTGTGATGTTTCCAACCAGCGTCTCTTCTAATAGCGGAGCAACTTCCACTTTCTAAATCCATTTTATACTAACTGCAAACCTAGTGTTCATATAATTAGAAAGACACATATTACTGTTAACATTTTAAATACAAAAAAAGTGTTTTGCATTAAAAATCAAGCTTCAAATCCTAAACATAAACCCTACAATCTACACTAGTAAAAAAATATTTTTCAACTAAAACATAAAATGTTTTACATTTTCAACATAAATGAATAGCATTTGTAATTGAAACAAAATAAAAAAATTATACCATAATTTGATAAACCCCAACTAATAAAAATTGATATTTTCATTCATGAATCATAAATAATAAACATAAAATTAGGGTTAAAACTTATGAAAAATGAGTTCAATGCTTTCAAACCATGCTTTAGCACCTAAATTTAATATATAGGAAAAATAAAAATTCTTCAAATGCTTAGAAAACAAGAAAAAAAATGACATGGAACTTTCAAAACTACAAAATTTCAATCCCCAAATAAAATTCAAACTCATTCAAATCACTCAAAACAATCTGCAAATGATATGGGAGGAAATTGAATGAATTAGATTTGCATAGAAAGGAAGAAAACTCATGTTTTTAACACATTTTACCACATATACAGTTCAGATGTGAGGATACTATATATGGTAACTCTATCTAGCATACTTGCTAAGTACGCTCCTAAACATTTCCACAAGTTTGTTGGTGAGTAGTTCTCTCAACATGATAGCACATGAGCGGCATGAGCATTCAACAACTATTTATTCTATGGTACATAGTATCATGCCAAAAATAAAAGTACAAAGAGTGTCATAATGCACATTGCACCTCATACTTCAAGGTTGGTGATATGGTCTAGTTGCATCTTTAGAAGAAGAACTTACGGATCCACATTGGAACATCAAGCCTCTATCCTATGGTCCTTACATATGACACATGGTAGAAAAAAACACTTTCACCTTTATCTACTAACCTTCTTGCACTTTCATCTTGTATTTCAATATATAACTAAAGTCATAGTTCCCATACTTTCTTAAGCCAACAATGGCTAAGCATCCATTGTTTATGAATCTTGGACATTTGCACTCAATCCTATAAGATCATATCATAGAATACAACAAATCCACACCAATAATGACACACAAATTTTGTTTCAAAGTGTCCAAACCAAGATTGTACACTAGTACAAGCTTTACTAGCACCATGTTCAAGCTCTACTGCTAACCAAAGATGTGATGTCACCATCATTTCTAAAGAAGGGCGAGTGATTATGTGTCAAATGTCATCTCACCTTGGAAATTCTAGTAACAACAAGCAACCTAGCACTATGCCCCATGGCACTAATGTACCTTGACATTACACTGTGTTGTTATGCCATATTCTAAGGAATTCCACTTCAATGCAAAGATATCAACATGTGTGTGCCACGTCAAATGATGCTCTAGCCAATGATAGTTTGATTGGCTCAATCTGAGTTGGCAAGTAGTACCAAATGCCTTTTCATAACTAATCCTCTTCATCAAATCAAACCATCTCATAACACATTTCCAAGGCTCTCATAACATTAGCAATCATTTACATGGGATACAAACCATTACACAAGTAGGAAAGTGAAGCATCAACTACAATAGAATCTAAAGCATTATATACAACTACACTTTTCAAGCACTTTTCTTGTATTTTTATCTAAATTTTGTGGCCTACCCTTGGGGGATAAAGAAAGAGTGTCATCATTATTCTATTTAGTGAATCAATTATGAAGTATTTCCCATTAGTTATCTAATTGCAAGGGCTTTGTTCCTAGTCTTTTGGTTTTCTTCTCTCACTCATACACACATGTATTGTACCACACAAATTCATTCTCATTGAATAGAAGAGCATTAATCTACAAACACCTTGCCCATATAATTTATAATGCCTTTTTTCTACTTCCTCTTGCATATTTACTATATCCTAGAAATTTACTAGCTAAATTATTGGGTTGTCTTCCATGCCATCATCTCATAATGAGCACACAGTCCTAGACACTTAAAAATTTCATGAATGAAACTACACACTTGAATTTGATCACTAACATCATTCATCTTGAATTTCATCCTCTTTTTTCCTATTTGATTAAATTAACCTAGTTATTTAATTAAATACATCAATTTTATCTATTGATCTAATTAATCTAATTAGGTTAATTCATATCCTCTCACACTAACATTTCATCCTATTTAAATTAAATAAATTGAATTATTTAATTTAAACCCTAAGTCTTCTTATTTAATTAAATAACCCTAAACTATTTAATTAAATATCATATTGCATCCCTTTTCATAAATAAACCAATAATTTAATGAATATCCTCACATTCCTCACTTTGCACATTAACATTTAGTTTCAATTACTAAATTTGCTAATTTCCCCTCCCATCCACTTGCATAGGGAATATTCCAAAGGAATATTCTCCTATTTGGCTCCAAAAAGGGAATGATTGTTTCTAAACAAACTTTCAAAGTTGTTACAAAGTGTGTTTGTTTGAATCATTCACAACCCTTGATGCTTTCTTTGATCCATGCGATATTTGATTCTCATCCATTGATGAGAATCCTTGATCCATGTTTCCCCCTTCATTCATAATTGACCATTGATAGGTCAAATCAATGTAAACCCTTCATTTTTCATTTGTTTTCCTATAAATACATCATTATTTGGAGAGAAATGGATCCACCTTTTTAGAGTAAAGTTATGTTGTTGAAATTCATACTCACTTGCATCCATATCTAGCATTTGTTAGAATTTTAACTTAATCTTCATCTATATTAGCTTAAGCATCCATTAATGGCTTCCATTTTAGATTAGTTTGCATCCATTTTAGCATAAATCTAGAAATTGTCCTTTTCAATACATATTGACATCCTTTGACCTCATGGTTGTAGATATTGAAGGAATCCTCAACTTGACAATTGATCCAAATCCACTCAAAGATCAAGAGGATATTGAGCCACTTACCATGCCTAATGAAGATATCCAAGAACCCTTTGTAATCAATCCATCCTTCAAAATTGATCCATGTCAAGAACTTGATCCAAAGCACGTCGAAATCAATTCCAAAATTAATCAAGATCAAGAATATGTATCTCCAAGATACTACCATGATCTAATGGGTATTATCCAATCCATACAAGATGTTGCAAATAATGATCATATACATATATCACATACTACTCCATTTACCCATGAGATGCTTACTCCTAATGGACATGTAGATGATCTTCATCCAAAACAAGAGTCCCATACTCTTGATATCATACCAAGGAACAAGATTCTCCTACTCTTAATATCTTTACACATGATCAAGGCATAGCAGAATCCATAGACATATCAAAAATTGATCATGAAGAAGACCTCTACATGGATGGTGAATCATAAACATCCTTTGAAGAGCAAGAATAAATGGATCATGAGGAAGACTCCTATATAGATTGTAAAGTAGCAATACCTTTTGAAGAAGCATCAAAATCGGACACATCCTCCATACGAATTGAAGAAAGTGAGTATGAGGATGTCAAGCATTGTTAAGAATCAACAAAGCTAAACAATCTTGAACAACAAGGAAATGGTTTGTCAATAGCATAATCAAAGCATGCCAGTAATACTCCCATAATACTAGGGGAAAATTTATCTAGCACAAACACCAACATGGAGAGCACGAAGAGTTCTTATGATGAAATAGCTACCAACACTCCAACCATTCATATCATGAATCATTGTCCATGTATCCTTCCACCCACTAATTGGGAAAAACCACAACAAGGAGGTCTATATAAAAGAAAAGAGAAAATTATTGAAGCAAAAGAATCAACACAGAAAAATGGACAAGAAAAAATCAAATGGATACCAAAGAAAAAGAAAGAAAATCATCCCTATCACACTCCATTAGTCAAAGAAACTATGGGGAAAATCCAATAAGGGAAACACATCCATCGATACAAAATAAAACTTCAATAATGACCTACAAGGTATATCAAGAAGTTGGTCCCAATCGAATCTCCATATCCAACCATCATTTCTCATCATCCCAAGTTTCAAGAATCAAATATCCCAAACTGTCAACCAATCTATTTGCATCTCATATCCCTCAACGCATACCACCATCCACTTTGACATCCATGGTATCCAACTCTCGTATTAACTGTGTGTTGGCAGAAACTCTTTATCATAAGGACTGTAAGGACACTCTATCATGATGTGCACATCTAGGTAAGGTTAACTTTGGTATCAATAAGGAAGATGAAAATATCCAAGGGTTACATTCAAGCACCTGTATCTTAGCAAAACAACTCCTCCAAGCAAGATATCATTGGCACATCGTGATAGCAATAACATCTATATTAGCACCAGTATTATCTACATCAACACCACTAGGTGGTTCAACATGAGCATAAAAACTTCAAAATAATAATAAAAAAAAATAAGAAATAGTCAAGAGAAAAATCATCCTCTAGTGAAAACCACTTTGGTGGTGCTTTGGACAAGTACCATGATGAAAACCTAGTAAACAAGCATCATGAGTAGAATCAAGCATCTATGTGCACTATTTGAAGTGGAAGCATCTCATCCCATCCATAATAAATCATGCATTCCATCCATCTTATATGTAATAAATTTATGATTCATTATCTAATCCATTTTCATCGCATCTAGCTTATCTTGATCTTGGAAAAGGTTTGGTATGTACTTCACACTTACTTATGGTAAACATCTTGACATGGGTCACTATCATTAGTCCTATATCCTAACCAACATTATTTGAGCCATGAGGCATTGTCCAAAGAGGCATACTCTATCCAAACATGTTATACTATCACAAGATAATTCTTGGAATCCTTCACATACCCATTCATGAATCCATTCATTTATCCATGAATCAATTGTAAGAAAAAATCTAAATAACTATCCCATGGCACATTTTTCCGAGAAGATGTTCCTTTTCAAGGTTTATCTTTTATCAAACATCAATCCAAACAATCAATATTAGTTGAATCTACCTTGTAATTCAACATCACATCAAATAATTCCAATCGACTTTGTTCCAAGCCTAGCTTCAAAATCTTGATCTATCTTATCAAATCAATCCATCATTATCTCGAGATATATCATTTCCCAATCTTTGTGTTGTTTAACACTATCCTTGCACTGTTGAACATCCTCAACAATGTTGTCACTATTTGGTTATCTATCAATCAAATCAATCAATCCTAGCTTGGTTTTCAACAAAATCCCAAAACAAATAACTAAATTGCCACATATCCATACACTCATCAACATCATGCAAAAAATCCAAAAACACTTACAAAATCATCAAAAATCCAAAAACACTTGCAAAATCTAGAAAATCCAAAAACATTCAAAAAGTTGTAAAGTCAAAATCCAAAACATCCAAATCACATCAAAATCCTAAAAATAGGTCAAAAAGTTAGAAAAAAAAAACTAGATTGTCTCTGGGCTTGAACATAGGCAAGGTCATCACTAATGTGCCCCTGAGACACTTTAGGTTAGGAATCTATCATAATAAATTGACAATCCATCAAGTGTTCATATCTCATCAATAAACAGGTCAAAGTCAGTCGAACTACTTGGTCTTTACGTGTATAACATGGGTAAGGCTCATCTTTGATAAGCCCCCAAGGCCCCTAGGATAGTATTTTAGGTTAGGTTCTTGGCCAAAACTTAGAAAAACCCAAAACATTTGAAAACTCTAAAAAAAACAAAAAAAACATATGAGAATTGAAAAACCTAAAACATTAGAAAACATTGGAAAATATTGGAAAACCCTAAACAACCTCACATAACCCGAAAGCCTAAACATTCACATAAACATTCAAAAAGACCAAAAATAGCTTCAAAACATTTTCAAAACACCAAAAAAATTGAAACATTCCAAAAGAAATCCAAAACCACACATCCCATCTCACTTTCACTTGCAATAAACTTTGATTGATAATAAATTGATCGTCACACTCACCCTTTGATAACACAAATGGGAAACAAGTACAAGAATAAGCAAAGGTAGAAACCTTAATTGCAAAAATCAAACTCTTGATCATTATCAAACATGTCAATCGAACCTTATAACAATGGCCTTTCAAACAACCTATCAACCTACCAACATTTGATAACATGTCCTAGGATGCATCCTTCCTACATGGGTGTTATCATTGGAAATCATTTTGGATATTTATCCTCAAAACACATTACATCTTTTTGGAAAGAGATATAGATAACATTGACTATTTTTTCATTTTGATCTTGTCTTATGATTTATCTTATTAACCCATTCTAAGGACCACTCGATGATGTCTAAATTATTTAGAGAGAAAGGAATGGGGAATTGATCATTATCTTTTGTTTGTTGTGCTTGTGTGGTATTCTTGTAAATAATCTTGGTGCATACTTGCTTAGTTGTGTGTAGGGAGGTCATTTCGAATAGATTGTTGACTATTGTGTATGCTTTAATTTGAAATATTCTTAACTTCTAAACCACATTCCAACAAGGTTTATGTATGTTAAGGTGTGAACAAGGATTATCCTATCTATTTGTAGAGTCAAAGTCCATCGCACTAGATACAACACCATCTTGGTTATCAATACCCTGAAAAATCGTATCTATGTGTTATATCAAAAATAAGGAATGACAGAAAGCCCCAATCCTAGATATGAGAAAATCATATTTCTCATCACCATATCTAATAAAGACTTGATGAATCATGGACTTGTTGGACTTCTAAATCAATCATGAATTCAATGGTTAATCCATTCTTCTTATTCTTCTATCTTTACTAATAGTTCTATCCAAGTGTCAAATATGTGTGATATCAAAATATGCATGAGGCTACCAATGGTTGATGATTGTCTATACATCATCAAATTTGTCTACATCAGACATCTGGCCTTACTAGTCCTCTTTGACCTAAACTAATCTTGAATCTTTGTCAAGAGATCAACCCAAAATTCAAAATTTCCACCCAATCTCTCGAGGGGGTAGGGTACCAGCTTATTTCCTTTCACTAGGGAAATAGTGGGGCATCTGAAAAATTAAGAATTTTAAATTTTTTTAATCTGAGTAGCAATTTTATTCCAAAAAGTGTTAGTCTTTGAATTAAAGTAAAAAATGTAGACACTTAAAAATGTCCTGAATGATACTACACACTTGAATTTGATCACTAACATCATTTCATCCTCTTTTTGCCTATTTGATTAAATTAACCTAGTTATTTACTTAAATGCTTCATTTTCATCTATTGATCTAATTAATCTAATTAGGTTAATTCATATCCTCTCACACTAACATTCCATCCTATTTAAATTAAATAAATCAAATTATTTAATTTAAACCCTAAGTCTTCTTATTTAATTAAATATCATATTGCATCCCTTTTCATTAAATAAATCAATAATTTAATGAATATCCTCACATTCCTCACCTTGCACATTAAAATTTAGTTTTAATTACTAAATTTGCTAATTTCCCCTCCCATCCACTTGCATAGGGAATATTCCAAAGGAATATTCTCCTATTTGGCTCCAAAAAGGGAATGATTGTTTTCAAACAAACTTTGTAATAAACTTTCAAAGTTTTTACAAAGTGTGTTTGTTTGAATCATTCTCAAACCTTGATGCTTTCTTTGATCCATATGATCTTTGATTCTCATCCATTAATGAAAATCCTTGATCCATGTTTCCCCCTTCATTCATTATTGACCATTGATAGATCAACTCAATTTGAGCCCTTGACTTTTCATTTTCTCTCCTATAAATACATTAATATTTGGAGAGAAATGGATCCACCTTTTTAGAGTAAAGTTATGTTGTTGAAATTCATTCTCACTTGCATCCATATCTAGCATTTTTTATCATTTCAGCTTAATCTTCATCCATATTAGCTTAAGCATCCATTAATGGCTTCCATTTTAGGTTAGTTTGCATCCATGGCTTGCATCTTTGAACTTTGTTTCCATTTAGCATAGCTTGAATCCATCTCCATCAATCATTTTAACATTTAACACTCATTTTCATCGTGTTAAACTAGTTTTGCATCCATATTTCAATCATATTTCATCAGTTTCATCATTTTTCATCCATAAAATTGATTGGAATGACTCATATTATCCAAGGGATTGGTAAAGGGTCGTCATTCCACATTAATGTGACACTACTCCCCCAATGGGATAAGGTTTGATGTCTTAGAATAGGTTTATTTCAAGCTTTCATGTTTATTTCATGTTTAGTTTAATGGTTTCCTAGTTTTTGATGCTTTCAAACACCATCTCATTGGGACCAAGGCTTAGTGGATTCAATATGCCTTAAGTATATATGGATCTGGTGTATTTAACCTATATTGTGATTATGATCACAACAGTTATACTGAGAGGGGGGAATCAATATAACAACAATCTTTTACTTTTCAAAACTTAATCAACCACAATAGTAATACTTCAAAACTTAATCATCTATAGCAATAAAACACATACAAGATATAGCAATTAAGAACACAAGACAAACACATAATTTACGTGGAAACCCTTGTGGGAGAAAATCACAGAAAAATATTGCTTATATAAAGATATTGCACACACCAACCTAATTCTCTTACAAATCTTCTTTTGTAGGAACCAATCCACCTCCCTAAAACTGAGCACCAACTCAACAAGAGACACCAATCTCTTCTAATGAGAGGTAACAACCTCCTAATCTCCTTGACTAGGAGGCACCAACTTAGCAAGAGACACCAATCTCTTATAATGAGAGACACCAACCTCTAGATATCCTTGGTTAGCATGCAACAACCTCCAAATGAACAATATGATAATTAGTTAAAACTTATATCTTCTTTAATTAACCTTCATAAATCTGCTCACTACATAAAAAATCAACCTTAAGAATCCCTTAAAAACATTTCATACATTCTACTATAAAGCTCTAATAAATCTGCTCATATGTCTTCAAAGTTTTGCACTTATATGCCTTTTAAATCTGCTCCTTATATGAATGTTATTCAATGAGTTACTTTCAAATGGACTCCAAAATCTCTTTAAATAACTTCACCAATGGGGGCGACTCATGAAACAGCATATGACTTCATAATGGATGCAACCTCTTATTTTATATGCACCAATAGGGATCAACCCCTATATTTTATTATATAGATTTTTTATTTTCAAATTTAAATCCCCAAAAATGGGGTGCTCCAATAGGGGGGGTCAGACACATCATTTACCATTTAAATTTAACTCTTCAAACATTGGCACCAAAGGATAAATTGGCCCAAATAAATATCCAAGTTTAAATCTTTAATTCAAATTTTAAATCCTATTAGGTTGGCCAACATAGTAATCCTTCAAATCACCCATTTAAACTTCAAATATGATTCCCCATTTGACCTTAAATCTTTGCTCAAAAATATCTTAAGAATCAGCTTCAAATTTCCTTATAAACTTGATCCATTTCACCTTAAATATGCCACTCTAATATGATCAATAACAAACTATCCATGCCCCTTTGATATCAATGACAATATTTCCAACATCTCAACCAAGCAATATAGATAATTTCTTATGAAAGTCCCCCATTCATTGCATTTTGGCATTGCATGGTCAACAAACTTACATTGTTATACTAAATTTGACTATCATATTCATCCTTGCTATTCTAAAATCTACTATGACTTAACACTCTCAATGTGGTGGTTGGTGTTGATTAATCCTCTTCTATGATCAGTACTTACGTGCTTTTCTTCCTTATTTTGTAAGAAAATTCCTTGATCTTGAAAGCATTGTATAATTTTTTTTTGTAAAACACCTTACAAAAATAGGTCTTGTAGTGGCCTTCTAGGTTGTAGTTAATATTGTTAGGAGAAAACTAATAATGTTAAGAGAATAATTGTGATAAAGAATTTATTTAATCCAATCCTAGAGAAATATAATGAAAAATCAAAGCATAAATGCATAGAAACAACAAATATACCCTAGGCTAGGCCCCATAAGAGGAAGAATGAAATTAAATGTTGATGGGGCCTAATGAGGTAATCCCAAGATCTCTAGAATTGGATAGATCATAAAAAATGAAATGTTAATCATCATCTAGGCATTTTTGAAGTGGCTCCCTTAGAGCCCTAACAATGAAGTGAAGTTTGAAGCATTGCACTAGGGCTTGATGCTACTTTTCTCAAATAAAATTTGACTATGTTGATATTGAAAGGGATTCCTTTATTTGCATCAACATCTTCAACTCAAAAAGGTGCTAGACTAGAAATTGCAAAAAAAATTAGATAAGATATGTACTCTACTCAACCCTCTTGTTGACTTCTCCATTCAAATGCATTTTGGGAATCCAACATGGCAGTGCATTTTCTTGCTAACAAGCAATATGACTAGATCTCCTTCGTCAAAATTTTGGACTAGTTTGGTGATTGGGATAAATTGTAGGCATTGATAACAAACTAGTGGCATTGTAGTGATCCTTAGTATTTTTGGATATCTGTAGAATGATTTACCTATCAAAATTACTCTTAAAATTCCCACCATGTTGCATTTATATTTGGACATCCAGATGGTTATAGCATACATAAATGGCTAACAAAGTGATTTTAGAAGGCATGCAATGAGATTTCCCACTAGAATAAGTCTCCACTCAAATAAAATGACTATTCAAAATCACTAGCTTGGAGGTGGAGGTGGAAATAATGGAGTTTATTGATGTGTGACTACTCTCAAATGGGTCTATCCATGATTTCAAAATCATTAACAAATTCCTCACTACCTACAAGGAATTCATGGGCTATAAGATGTATGCAAAGCTTTTGCCTCATGTGTAGCTAAGGGATGATCTAGTTAGGATACCCTATGAATCTATTTATAACTATTACTACAAGAATTTGATCAAAGACATCAAGTATTTCCTCAACTAGCACAACATACAAAAAAATACTAATCTGATGGTGTCTTGACTCATTCTCCATGGGACTGATCTTTAGAGAGTGTAAAAAATTATGGAAGATAGTATTGAAGAACCCAAGAATTCTTAACCTTGAACAAATAGAATGTTTGGTGGAATTGAACAAGGATATTTCCTTCATTTATCTCTATGACTCAACAACCATGCAAACCCTTCTTCAATGGATATTTTTGAACTTGTAATTTATGTGAGATTCCCCCTTAGAAGCACTTTACTATCAAAAATAAAAATAAATATGCCCTAGAGAACACTTTCAAGAAAAGCTCCCAATGAAAAATGTACTACTCAATGCATTAGATAAACAATTTACAATACAATGAAAATTTCTCTTGTTATAGTCTTTCTCCACTACTATATACCTTCTACTAAAACACCACTCACTATATAAGCATAATACAATGGGAATTCTTCAACCATTCTTCCTCCAATAAATCAATCTAAACCAAGCTATCAAACCTATTGCTACTACATGGTGCAAGTCAGGACTCATGGGATTTGACAAGCTATTGAGTCATATAACAAATAAAACTTACAAGTTACAACAATTTTGAATATCTCTATTAACTTGCAACTAAAACATTACAACAAGAGTATTAGATGTTCAATACATTATAATTCAACACACATGCATGGATTCTTACATGCCTTGGTAATAAGCCTTATAATCATAAATGTTTGATCAATTTCCTTAGCATTCACTATGAAATCCCCTTCAATCTGCAAACACTCACTAACTTCCCTCTAATTCATTCTTGTAGAACAAGTCTCTAAAAAATTTCCTTAAAAGAGCTCAAGATCCATATTTATAGCTTGTAAATAGAGTAGAGGAAGTTTCCCCATGATAGGACACATGGTAAGGCCTCATTGACCCTTAGGATCCATGTACAAGAAGTTAAAATCATCACTTTGTCATATTTTGGCAAAATTTTGAATTTTGGCAATAGTTACAAAAATTCAAGGAATAAAAGGATATATCTGCTTGACTAGAAAGTTTCACAGATGCAAGATTTTGAAGGAAATTAAGACTACTGTGGAGTTTTAAGGGGTATGTGGATATTATCTACATTGCATGAAAAGTTTTGAAACAATAGGTCATTTTGGGGCAATCAAGGGCACAAGGAAATTGTGGAAAATTGGGGGTTAACATACATATCCTAGATAGGGTTAAAATTTTGTAATGAGGAATTTTGGCTAAGATTGAAGGAAAAAGGAGTGAGGTAGTGGTTTGAAGGATGAAAGACATATATCTTAAACATACTTGAAGTTTTGCAACACCAAAATATCCTAAAGCATAGGAAAATTTTGTAATTGCATAACTTTCACAGTTTCACTTGAATCTTCCTCAAATTCAAAGCAATCACTT